>CAJQUW010005509.1:0-62874 GCA_907163375.1 Prostheceraeus crozeri
GATGCTTCGTTTTGGCGCTACAGCCCAAAACATCCAAAATTCTAACTCTGTCGTTTTTCGACAATCTCCCAAAATCTTAAATGGCGTCTCACATCTAAACGAAGGCAGATATGAACAAGGCGATTCTTTCAGTGAATTTGTCTCACTCTTAGCTTTCAAACGAGCTATTGCACGACAAAATCCGTCCACTAAAAGCAAAGTTGGAAGGTCGGTGCCGAGGGGGGGGGGACGTCAGCGAAAATTTTTCTCTCCGATTGCTTTCAAATTCACCATACAGATGCAGAATTTCACGCTGAATTCAAATCTGAAATCCGTTTTCCCATCCGATGCTTCGTTTTGGCGCTACAGCCCACAGCCATCGCAAAAATTCTAACTCTGTCGTTTTTTCGAAAAATGTTGAAAATTTTTTCTCTCCGATTGACTTGAAACTCACCATGTTGATAGAGAATTTGACGCTGATTCCAAATCTGAAATCCGTTTTCCCATCCGATGCTTCGTTTTGGCGCTACAGCCCAAAACGTCCAAAATTCTAACTCTGTCGTTTTTTCGAAAAATGTTGAAAATTTTTTCTCTCCGATTGACTTGAAACTCACCATGTTGATAGAGAATTTCACGCTGATTCCAAATCTGAAATCCGTTTTCCAATCCGATGCTTCGTTTTGAAGCTACAGCCCAAAACGTCCCAAATTCTAACTCTGTCGTTTTTCGCCAATATCCCAAAACTTTAAATGGCGTCTCACATCTAAAAGAAGGCAGATATGAACAAGCCGTTTCTTTCAGTGAACTTGTCTCACTCTTAGCTTTCAAACGAGCTATTGCACGACAAAATCCGTCCACTAGAAGCAAAGTTGGAAGGTCGGTGCCGAGGGGGGGGGACGTCAGCGAAACTTTTTCTCTCCGATTGCTTTCAAATTCACCATACATATGCAGAATTTCACGCTGAATCCAAATCTGAAATCCGTTTTCCCATCCGATGCTTCGTTTTGGCGCTACAGCCCACAGCCATCGCAAAAATTCTAACTCTGTCGTTTTTTCGAAAAATGTTGAAAATTTTTTCTCTCCGATTGACTTGAAACTCACCATGTTGATAGAGAATTTCATCCTGATTCCAAATCTGAAATCCGTTTTGCTCTCCGATTCTTCGTTTTGACGCTACAGCCCACAGCCATCGCAAAAATTCTAACTCTGTCGTTTTTTCGAAAAATGTTGAAAATTTTTTCTCTCCGATTGACTTGAAACTCACCATGTTGATAGAGAATTTGACGCTGATTCCAAATCTGAAATCCGTTTTCCCATCCGATGCTTCGTTTTGGCGCTACAGCCCAAAACGTCCAAAATTCTAACTCTGTCGTTTTTTGACAATCTCCCAAAATCTTAAATGGCGTCTGACATCTAAACGAAGGCAGATATGAACAAGCCGTTTCTTTCAGTGAATTTGTCTCACTCTTAGCTTTCAAACGAGCTATTGCACGACAAAATCCGTCCACTAGAAGCAAAGTTGGAAGGTCGGTGCCGAGGGGGGGGGGACGTCAGCGAAAATTTTTCTCTCCGATTGCTTTCAAATTCACCATACAGATGCAGAATTTCACGCTGATTCCAAATCTGAAATCCGTTTTCCCATCCGATGCTTCGTTTTGGCGCTACAGCCCACAGCCATCGCAAAAATTCTAACTCTGTCGTTTTTTCGAAAAATGTTGAAAATTTTTTCTCTCCGATTGACTTGAAACTCACCATGTTGATAGAGAATTTCATCCTGATTCCAAATCTGAAATCCGTTTTGCTCTCCGATGCTTCGTTTTGACGCTACAGCCCAAAACGTCCAAAATTCTAACTCTGTCGTTTTTTCGAAAATTGTTGAAAATTTTTTCTCTCCGATTGACTTGAAACTCACCATACGGATGCAGAATTTCATGGGGATTCCAAATCTGAAATCCGTTTTCCCATCCGATGCTTCGTTTTGACGCTACAGCCCACAGCCATCGCAAAAATTCTAACTCTGTCGTTTTTTCGAAAAATGTTGAAAATTTTTTCTCTCCGATTGACTTGAAACTCACCATGTTGATAGAGAATTTGACGCTGATTCCAAATCTGAAATCCGTTTTCCCATCCGATGCTTCGTTTTGGCGCTACAGCCCAAAACGTCCAAAATTCTAACTCTGTCGTTTTTTCGAAAAATGTTGAAAATTTTTTCTCTCCGATTGACTTGAAACTCACCATGTTGATAGAGAATTTCACGCTGATTCCAAATCTGAAATCCGTTTTCCCATCCGATGCTTCGTTTTGGCGCTACAGCCCACAGCCATCGCAAAAATTCTAACTGTCGTTTTTTCGAAAAATGTTGAAAATTTTTTCTCTCCGATTGACTTGAAACTCACCATGTTGATAGAGAATTTCATCCTGATTCCAAATCTGAAATCCGTTTTGCTCTCCGATGCTTCGTTTTGACGCTACAGCCCACAGCCATCGCAAAAATTCTAACTGTCGTTTTTTCGAAAAATGTTGAAAATTTTTTCTCTCCGATTGACTTGAAACTCACCATGTTGATAGAGAATTTGACGCTGATTCCAAATCTGAAATCCGTTTTCCCTTCCGATGCTTCGTTTTGGCGCTACAGCCCAAAACGTCCAAAATTCTAACTCTGTCGTTTTTCGACAATCTCCCAAAATCTTAAATGGCGTCTCACATCTAAACGAAGGCAGATATGAACAAGCCGATTCTTTCAGTGAATTTGTCTCACTCTTAGCTTTCAAACGAGCTATTGCACGACAAAATCCGTCCACTAGAAGCAAAGTTGGAAGGTCGGTGCCGAGGGGGGGGGACGTCAGCCAAAAATTTTTCTCTCCGATTGCTTTCAAATTCACCATACAGATGCAGAATTTCACGCTGAATTCAAATCTGAAATCCGTTTTCCCATCCGATGCTTCGTTTTGGCGCTACAGCCCACAGCCATCGCAAAAATTCTAACTCTGTCGTTTTTTCGAAAAATGTTGAAAATTTTTTCTCTCCGATTGACTTGAAACTCACCATGTTGATAGAGAATTTGACGCTGATTCCAAATCTGAAATCCGTTTTGCTCTCCGATGCTTCGTTTTGGCGCTACAGCCCAAAACGTCCAAAATTCTAACTCTGTCGTTTTTTCGAAAAATGTTGAAAATTTTTTCTCTCCGATTGACTTGAAACTCACCATGTTGATAGAGAATTTGACGCTGATTCCAAATCTGAAATCCGTTTTCCCATCCGATGCTTCGTTTTGGCGCTACAACCCAAAACGTCCAAAATTCTAACTCTGCCGTTTTTCGACAATCTCCCAAAATCTTAAATGGCGTCTCACATCTAAACGAAGGCAGATATGAACAAGGCGATTCTTTCAGTGAATTTGTCTCACTCTTAGCTTTCAAACGAGCTATTGCACGACAAAATCCGTCCACTAGAAGCAAAGTTGGAAGGTCGGTGCCGAGGGGGGGGGGACGTCAGCCAAAAATTTTTCTCTCCGATTGCTTTCAAATTCACCATACAGATGCAGAATTTCACGCTGAATCCAAATCTGAAATCCGTTTTCCCATCCGATGCTTCGTTTTGGCGCTACAGCCCACAGCCATCGCAAAAATTCTAACTCTGTCGTTTTTTCGAAAAATGTTGAAAATTTTTTCTCTCCGATTGACTTGAAACTCACCATGTTGATAGAGAATTTGACGCTGATTCCAAATCTGAAATCCGTTTTCCCATCCGATGCTTCGTTTTGGCGCTACAGCCCACAGCCATCGCAAAAATTCTAACGTTTTTTCGAAAAATGTTGAAAATTTTTTCTCTCCGATTGACTTGAAACTCACCATGTTGATAGAGAATTTCATCCTGATTCCAAATCTGAAATCCGTTTTGCTCTCCGATGCTTCGTTTTGGCGCTACAGCCCACAGCCATCGCAAAAATTCTAACTCTGTCGTTTTTTCGAAAAATGTTGAAAATTTTTTCTCTCCGATTGACTTGAAACTCACCATGTTGATAGAGAATTTGACGCTGATTCCAAATCTGAAATCCGTTTTCCCATCCGATGCTTCGTTTTGGCGCTACAGCCCAAAACGTCCAAAATTCTAACTCTGTCGTTTTTTCGAAAATTGTTGAAAATTTTTTCTCTCCGATTGACTTGAAACTCACCATGTTGATAGAGAATTTCACGCTGATTCCAAATCTGAAATCCGTTTTCCCATCCGATGCTTCGTTTTGACGCTACAGCCCACAGCCATCGCAAAAATTCTAACTCTGTCGTTTTTTCGAAAATTGTTGAAAATTTTTTCTCTCCGATTGACTTGAAACTCACCATGTTGATAGAGAATTTCATGCTGATTCCAAATCTAAAATCCGTTTTCCCATCCGATGCTTCGTTTTGGCGCTACAGCACAAGCGTTTTGCAATGGAGATGTTTAGTAGCCAGTCTAGCCACCCATGACAAGATAGATAAGACTCAACCGATTGGCGTTCAAAGTACTACGTTGAGAACTGTGTCAAATGCCCAACTTGAGTTGCCCCAGAGGTTTCGGACTAAAATATGACACACTCCCTTGCCACACTTATCACTACGGCATCATCCGCCGTCCCGAAGGAACACCCTGTCATTGGAATATTACAGCAAAACTCTCCGTGCCATGCTCGGTTTCAGTGAAAAACCGCTTGTATCATGTAAAGACTGGCTCGTACACACTTATACATGCCTTTATTGACTTCAGCAGGGTCGAAAACCCCAGAAAACCTCCAAAAATAATGAATTTAAATTTTTCAACTTTTCAGCACTACTTATGAAAATTTATCAGTAGTCTGTAAATATAAGTCTGATCAATAGCCATCGAACCTTTTTCGACTTGTAGAAGCAAAGATACAAGCCTTTAAAGTTTAGGAGTCTTTTATGGCCTGGAGATTAAGGCCATCTCCTGGCTAACCTTTAAGTCTGACACATTTGAAATTTGGAATTTCCGATGCTATCATCGGAGCTCCGGAGTTCACCTACCGCAACCCAGTCGGGAGGAGAACTGATTCCCACAAGTAGAGACTCCACTTATATGGTTTGTGGCGATCAGCTGATGACGTAATCTCAATCATCGAAAACTTTCAACACTTCTATCTCCGGTTCTAGCGCTCCGATTCACTTGAAACTCACCCTCTAGATGCAGAATTGCACGCTGATTCCAAAACTGGTCTCAGTTTCTCCATCCATCCGGGGCTTCGTTCGCCCGCCAGAGCTATTTTCGTAAAAATTCTAACTCTGTCGTTTTTTCGGTGATGGTCAAAAATCTTAAAGTCACTCCCACACCTCAACGAACGAACGTAGAGACACGCCGTTTCGTCCACTGAATTTGTCTCACTCTTAGCTTTCAAACGCGCTATCACACGACTCTCTACCATCTCTAGAACCAAAGTTGAAAGCAACGCTGCCGAAGGGGAGGACGTCCTGAAAATTTTTTCTCACCGATTGAGCTGGAAACAACCTCCCTAACCCGACATTTCACGTATAATCCGAATCTACCCTGCGTTTGTCCATATGAGGTCTCATTCATGCCGAAATGGGACCTTTCTCATCCCAAAACCCACCTTTTCTAACTCTGTCGGTTTTCAGAGATTCCTACCATTTTCTTGTCTAAACCCAGGAAAACCTGGACATAGGATGCTCTTCACTGCATTTTCTCACTCTTAGCTTTCAAACGCGCTATTACACGACTTTCTACCATCTCTAGAACCAAAGTTGGAAGTCTCGTCCAGCACTTTTTCTCTCCGATTTCGCTGGAAACAACCTCCCTAACCCAAAATTTCACGTAGAGTCCGAATCTGCCCTCCGTTTGTCCATCCGAGACCTCCTTCATGCCGAAATTTAGCCTTTCTCATCCCAAAACGTCCAAAACCCACCTTTTTCTAACTCTGGCGTTCCTAGATTCCTGCCCTTGCCTCACAGGAGAACTCCTTGCTTCGTTCCTTCCTTCCAGAGGGGGGAGGTGGATAGGGAACGGTTTCCTCCTCACGGACCCATTCTTCTCAGCACATCCTTGGTCAACTCCTTCCTTCCTTCCAGAGGGGGGGCTGAGTCAGCATGATGACTCATCGTTGCACATTTGGGCCTTTATTTTGGCATGGACTCACTACTAGTACTTTCGTACATTTTGTTATTCTCCTTTTGTACATCGGTTTCGTAAGTAGCTTTGGTATCGTACAGTTTACAGTGTAGAGACGCTGTATTTTATGCGACTTCGTATCCGAATGCGGGCGTGGTATCTTTCACGACACCGGCAGAAATACCAACTCTAAACCCTCATCCCTCCTCAAATGTCATGCTTGCCTTTGCGAAATATTTCCAATTACGATTACATACATGCAGCAAGGGATTAAGACAGTCGCTTTGAGATAACTAAATGCATATTTACATCAGATGTTTTGTATAACATGCAATACATTTGAGAATTGATGATTTCACAAGATTTAACCTTGTAGTACACCTCCTGTAATATAGGGCAGTGTTTTTTGCCGCAAGCGAAGGCGTTCTGATTCTGTACAAAAAATTCTTTCAATGCTATGCTGCATTTATGCTGGTTCAGTCATAAATAATGATGCTCTGTATTGAATCTGTGTTGATACATTAGCACGTTCACGTGTTGTGCACTGATCGGAACCTCATATATTTCAAATTACTAGCAGAAGATCTTATAGTTGTTGATTACACGCATTTCACATTGGATTTGAGAAAGCCATGAGAGTTCACGCGTGTTGTATTTTGTTGTATTGTATTTTAATGCAGCTGTGCTTGCATATTGTGTTTTTTACATCAATTCTATAATGAGGCTTCCAATTCAACGATTGAAGTTTCAATAGCATCTAAACAGTGGCATCACAGGCTTTGTAACTCAAAAAATCGTTTTTCAAGTTCCGAAAATCAAGTCCGCTAAATACGAAGTCTTTCTTTGAAGTTCTCGAGATTGGGATACTCCGCGGCACAAACATTACAGATGAAGAAGATGAATATGAGTTGGAGTATTTGTCTCTCGCAAGTACTTTCCGTGATGCTGATAACGAAGATATATGGATTTACGTCTGCCTTCACATGTGAGATGCGCCGCCAACACATTCAACTCAATTGCCACCGTTGGATAACACTATAACTGCTAAAATAGGCCGCTAAAAACTCGCTTCAAATTTGCCTCCAACAAATTGATGTGTCCATCAGGCAATCTGTCTTTTATTATCAAAAAGTCACGCGGGGAATTTTTGCTGTTCGACTTGTCTGAAGCCCCCTGTTTAATCGACATAGGACGAATGTGAGCGATGAACGACCAAGAATCAGGGGCCAGTTGCACGAAACAAGATAATGTTATTATCTTAAGATAATATAAGAAATAAGAGAATTGGGTTGCACCAAAACGTTATTATCTTATTTTGAAGATAATGATATTATCTTAGTAGATATTTGGTGCAACTATACTGTCTTAAGATAATATGATTTTGAGATAAGATAATACGGTTGCACGAACGTAAAATTTTGAAGATTTTATCTTATTTTCTCTCTTAAGTTAGTATCATCATGGAGCGCTTCTATCTTCTGAATCCATTGATGCTTAGTCTCAGAAATACGCAGAAATATGCACTTATGATAATTTTGTTTCATTCATAGTTTATCCTCACAAAATCTAGCAGATTTTTTATTAGCCCACAGAAACGTCTTCTAAAAATAGAACACGAATGTTGGAAAAACATGTATTAACAAAAAACGCCATAGAACTGAAACAACAAGAAATAATCAAATGTCTCTAAATGAGCTTTCACCATACGATGCTTTCATCTTCTTTTTTTCTTTGATTTGAAGTGGAAGTCCTTCAATTACCTTGTTGAACTGTTGACACCTCACATTCGGCAAAAATCAAACAGAAATAAATCGCTTTCAATAGAGGAAGAGACCTATATTGCTCTACGATTCTTTGCTAGTGGTTCGTTCATGGAAGTTATTGGTGATACTTTTGGTGTGCACAAATCCACTGTTCATCGTTCGATTGAAATAATAACTAGTGGTCTTTTAAAGCTCTTGCCGCTTTTTGTGTCCACCAGACACTTTGACACTCAGCCAAATCGTGAATTTTTTTACACAAAGCGGCTACCTCGCGTTGTGGGCTCAGTGGATGGTACGCATATAAAAATCCAAAGATTTTGAACCTGAGTATGTCAACAGAAAAGATCAACATTCACTGAATGTTCAAGTCGTCGTCACGGGAGAGCTGCTGATAGATGATGTGGTTGCCGATTGGGCAGGAGGAAGATTGCCTTCAACAATGCACACAAATCTGCGAGATCCTCTGTTGAAAGAGCTATAGGGATTCTTAAGCGAAGATTCAACTGCTTAAATGGACTGCGTGTTGTAGATCCAAGGAAATAAGCCAGAGTTGTCACGGCGTGTGTTGTTTTGCACAACTTCGCTATTATAAACAAGGACTTTGATGAATTCCTCACTCAGTCTGTGATAACTGAGACTGATGAAACTCCTGTGACTGGGGGAGATTCAGGCAGTGATCTAAGGAGTCAAGCACGCCGAGGATTTTATATTCAATCGCATTTCCGATGATATTAACTTTCATTGTAGCCTAAATGTATATGTACATGTGTATATGACTACAATATAAAGAGGTGTCTAATGAATGAGGTATTTTGAGTTGGCCTACTAAAGAAATTTAGAATAAAATCGACACAGTCACACTGTCTTAAAGCAACAGTAATTTTCATCACCTTGACTGACTTGGAATTCCATCTGAATTGCATGCTATTATTATCGGTGACAGATTTGATCGTAACACTGATTGGATTACACCATCATTCTATAGTTATTGCGTCAGAAAACGTCACAATGTCCTTAAAAGATAATATAATTTTTGGTGCAACCGACATTATCTTTTCTCCTAAGATAATATCGAAAATAAGATAATGTTGGTTTCGTGCAACTCAACTATCTTAACTTAAAATTATATTATCTTATCTCAGTTTGGTGCAACCGACATTATCTTTTCTCCGAAGATAATATCAAAAATAAGATAATATCATCAAAGTTTCGTGCAACTGGCCACTGTTTTGTTTTCATTTTGACAAGCACACCAGTGGCAAACATGTTGATCATCTTATTCCTATTTTACCGCTTGGTAGACAAAGGAAGACGTGTGATTACATCAGTAATATATGCAAATTTATCATCTTGATTGAATATTTCCAATGAACAATAGTGAAAACTGAGAAATTTTCCACTTGTTAGTCACATTCTCTTCCAAATCTCCTCATTGTCTGAGCTTGTGGCAGAATCAGTCTCGATTTGGGAGAATATGATGAATAATATGGCCTGTGTCATGGACTGCTTGATGGAAGAGACAGAGTGACAATTATTCTTCTCTGCCTTTAGCTATGTCAAACATTACAGCGATCACAAAACTTGATTTCGAATCCGAATCCGTGAATGATGCGAAATGCCCTTTCACAAAATAGTTGAAATTTTCTGTTCATGACTATACCGGGATTTATAAATGAAGGAGATGCGCAGTCCATCATAGAGCGAATTACACAGTCAAATACAAGCACAAGCTGATCATGAGAAAGACATTGCTTTATGATACGCAGAATATACAGATATTTAGAAACATTCGAGAAAATATGTTCAAATTATTTGACCAGGGGAGATCATTATTCAAAACAAGTCCGAGTATTTAAAAAAACGCTGCATTAAACTCTGCAACATTGGACAACGGAGAACAAGAAAAATTGATGTTCAAAACTTTAGTCTTTCTTTGCTTGAGTAGCAATGTAGCATGCACACCAGCATGCTACACCAGACGTCAAAATGGTTGGCTTCAGAGGAAAAAAGTAACAAATCATCTGTTTGATGTCGAAAAACAGGAATAATCAGCATTCGTAATTACATTGACACTTTTATCTAAAGGCTGATAGGTTGACATTTACAAAGAGAAAAGACAGAGCCCTATCTATCCCTTTACATTAGTGAGGCAGCCAGAACGAGCTTCTGGAGGGAACGAGGCTGAAAATGAGACTTTCACAGAATGATGTACACCCTATGCCCACTCCGAATTTGTTCGTCTGCGAGTTCTAGTGAGTTCCTCTTCTTGTCAAACAGGATCAAAGAAAAACACATGTAATTCCAATTCAATCAAACATTGGAATTCGCTGATTCCAATCGGATGCAGATCACATTTTTTTGCCAAAATTAAATTTTCTATATTTTCTCTTGTCATCAGCTGAAAATGTAAAGTCTCTAGAGCCATTATTTTCAGCAAGATAATATGTCTTCAGGTCATTCTCTCGCTTCGACGATGGACAATTTGGTTACAAGAAAAAATCGTCTACAGCATGTGCCCTGATTGAAATAGAAAATTTCATAATTGCGAAGCTTGAAAGCACCTCAGTTAAAGCTTGTCATTTGATTGCAGTGGATATTATGAAGGGTTTTGACAGGATTCCTCACGACCTTTTAATGACGAAAGTGGTGCGAGATGGATTTAGTGAGTTCTTGATTGCATTCATTGCTAATTATCTTTTCGAAAGAGAGGCGAGGCTGCGCTGGAACGGGCATTGCACTTCTCCTGTCAGTTTGAATTGCGGAATCCCTCAGGGATCAACTTTAGGTCCCCTGATATTTGCATACTTCGTCTCAGACTTACAGTGTCGATCAAGATCAAGTACATTGATGGTGAAAAACGCAGACGATATATTTCTAATGGGAACAATGCATAAAGACGCTATCTCTTCGAATGTACACAATGGTTATAACGACATCATCAAATGGACAACAGACAACAAGTTAACTGTTAGAAAAGAAAAATGTCAGCAAATGTTCTTATCACTCAATAACTCGTTCGATGGATCGTCGTTTGAAATTCCTGATATTCCAATTAGAACGGAAATGAGCATTTTGAGAGTGAAGTTTTGCTCTAACATGCAATGGAAGCCTCATATTCGTGATGTCTGCAAGAGGTCATCTTCGCGACTATTTGCGTTATAGAGTTGATTGCACTATACCAGAACTGCATACGGAGCCTTCTGGAGTATTGTGCACCTCTCTTCACTGAGCTAGACAGAGCATCAGAATGTCTCATAGAATAGATTCAAAGAAGATCCCATGCTATCATGTGTCAATCAAAACACTGTGAATGTGCGAATTTCGTCCCACTTCATTGCCGCCGTAAGGTGCTTGGTTTTCGACTTTTTGAGAAAATTTATGGTGATAGTGATCATCCTCTCCATCATCTCATTCTGCCCATGATGACCCACTCCCGAAATTTCATGCTTCCGGTAATACGATCAGCTCGCCGAGAAAAAACTTTTGTGATATCTATGTGTAAGCTTTTCAACAATGGCTTCACCATTTAAATTGACTATTTGTGTTCGATATCACTTTATTCGTTTCATTGTGGTCTGTTAAGTTTGCTTGCTTCAAATGACTTTTTGACTACTTTCCCGCGAGAAAATAAGTCCGCGGACCCTCGAGGGCCGCCCCACAACTAAAAGACGAGGGCGAGTCCCTCGAAAAGTCGTCAAAAAGCCGAGGGCCAGCCCTTGACTTTCCAAAAAAAATGCCACCCCCCTTGCGTTGTACTACTAAAAAGTTCAACGCAAGAAGGGTGGCAAGTGGCATAAATCTGAAAACTACTGAACCTACCTTAGATTTTTATTCGCGCAGGTCGATAGTGTCACTCCACTAAGTGTTCCATGTACTAATAGAAAAATAATAACATTCTATTAGAACCGAAACATTCGGAGGCAGTGACGAGTTCCGCGAAGACTGAAGACCATGACGTCTGAAATATGAAAGAAGGTTCTCAAGATTATGTAATATCATTGTTAGAAATAGCCTATACATCATTACAACTTTAGAAATTGTTTCCTTTGCTCTTGCTTCATAATTTTATGCTAATGTTTATAATAAAATGATAATATCACTCACACGGCATAATTGGATGATCATATAACCCTGCAATTATAAAAGAGAAATATTTGTCTGCAGAGAGGCGATCAGGAGTGTTATAGGCCAGCATACTATCCCAAGCATATGAAACGGATTTCATTAAAATGTTGTTGGGTTGGCAATAAAATCTCACGAAGAGACTGAAAAATTGATCGATCAAGCAATATCAAATATTACACTTATACATAGGAGGATATTATTACGTTCGAGTTTAAAGCTGATTAAGGACACGGTTGTTTGTAATGTAATCTACTCTGTATTATAGAGAGAGGCTTAATCAATAACCGAAGATTTGAGAATTCATAAATAATTCAGCGCTGTCGTTTCATTTGTTAGATACAGAATATCTACTGAGAACACGGTAGGATGTCTGATGATAATTTGAGAAGCTCTTCGAAATCCTGTTGTATGTAAAGCAAGGGATTATATCAAGACCATGTAGGCCGTATCGTCAGGGCAGACTGTACATTGCTAAGTTCCGAAAATTCAATGCATATCAACATGGCTGTCAACTCAGTAGAGATAAAGCGGTAGATGAAACAGGACAGTAATAGCAAAATATCTGTGCACGAATCAGTATAAAAATGAATTTGTACATACAGTCAAAGCTCGATTAAATTCTGGCGACGTGACATTAGACAGGCAAAATCAATCAATACGGCACGTAAAAACCAATGAAACAGGTTAACTTAACAAAGGACTTTAATTGAATATCTTTAATAAAAGTACAACGGTGTTTCCTACTTATTAAAGATAATCAATTAAAGTCCTAATTGTTAACTTAATCTGTTTCATTGGTTTTCACATGCCGTATTGATTGATTTTGCCCGTCTAATGTCACGTCGCCAGAATTGACTTTATCTCATTGCAGCGAACCATCAGTTAGCGCCAACGCTGTGCAACGTATCTTGCAGTCAAAGCTCGATAATTAAGAGCATAAATACCAGGTTTTCTATCTCTTAATTATTGAAAGTCTGAATTCAAAAGCAACTTATATAAGCCGCCAAATATACAAAAAAAATGCCGCGGCCGTATGATCTTAATTGACCGAAGTCTTAATTATCCGTGTCCGAATTACGAGCTTCGACTGGATTTACTGTATTCATACAAAGCGATTCGTTTACGATGTCAGTCTGTCCGCACGATTCGATCTGAATGGTCGTGAAATATTGGCTTGCTTTACGGATAGTCAAACATTTATAACCAGAGGAACATTTTTTTACATCACATCTAATTCAAAAGTTATCTGTTGAAATATTTCAGTTAATTCAGTGATTGGTATAATGTGTAGTGCGCAGGTTAACCGCTAATATTTACTAAATTTATCTATCATCACTTCATTCGACTTACCTGATACGAATTTCGTTTGATAAATAATCCATTCCAACAATATTTTCGGCTCAGGATGTTCCTCGCATTTTCTATACTGTAATTTGATTTATAATCCATTAATAAGATCAATCAATTTACACAGCGATGTCCACAGGTGTCAGTCAGGCAGCTCCAAAAAGTAGAGACACAAATGAAAGGTCTAGATTATTCTACGCTATTTCTCTTTGTGAAATGAAGCGATGACCTCTATTTCAACCCTCGAGTTGAAATGTGATATTCTAATTGCGCTGCGCTATCGAAGGCGCACGAGAAAGTTATCTGTTATCGGGCTGGACTGGACAAAGCGCGCTTCTATTAATAGAATTCTCTCTCTCCCTTCTCTCTCTCTCTCCCTCACTCTATCACAGGCTTGAAGCGACCGAGATATTATGCAACACTCATTGAGGATTCTTCCATTCATTCACAATTTAATGAATGAAAAATAATACAACTTGCAACCTTGATTGACGAAAAAATTGACAAGCATTGAAATTCAGGCATAGTCAGAATCATGGTCAGAATGATATAAAGAATGATGTGAAGTTCAGGGTAAGTCAAGAATTTTGAGTAGGCTAATTATCTGCATTGCCATCGATGCGTCATGCAAATGTATGAAGTATCGCAACATTTCACGATTGAATGCATCATCATCGTGTAGCGAAAATCACTGAGAGAAATGAGAGCTAAAGTTATTTATTCCAAGGAAAAACTTGCCTAGATATGCCAGACAGCCGATCGATGAGTTTTGGGCCAGTCCACTAACATCAGAGATACGTTTTTCTTAGAAATCACAACAAATTCACTGATCAATGTGTGTGACAACTCTGGGGTCGTTCTTATTCAAAATTAGAGCTCGTGTGAACTTTAGGACCGACCCACGACCACCGTCAAAAAAATTAACCGTGAAAATTGGGGGGCCAACCCTTGACTTCAAGAGATCACATTTCACGTCATTTTTTGAAGAGAATGGTCGCAAATTGACATGATCATGCATTTTTACTTCCAAATAAGCCATTTATGAAAAATTTGTTGGCCCCATATTTTCACGTGGCCCACGACTTTTTGACGAAGGGCCCACGACTCATTTTCTCGCGGGTTGTAACGCCCCACGATTTTCAGTATTGGGGTTCTATTTCAAATAAACGATTGTTATTATTGTTATTATTATTATTTCCTGTCATGTGCATAGCGTCTTCCTTGGCGGAATCATTTGTGAACAGACAGTTGAAACACTTTGGCACACCTTCAAGATGCGCAAAAAATGTGCATGTTCTACTCACCGCACCATGGTTGACAGTTACCTCTGTCAGTTCATGTGGCACATGAAAGTTCGTGGGCTTAAACTGTTTGAAAGAATGCTATTAGACTTCGCTGAATTCCACCCTCTTGTGTGAAATTCTAATTATAAATTCCTATTGGATAAGTGGTGATTTTTTATTTTCCAGTCTTTTGGCAGGGGCTTTCTACAAAGGATGCAAAAATAATGTTAGAAAGACTAGAATTGAAGCATGCAAGACTGAATTAGCTCATCATCTACCCACGTGTGTGTCAATTTTCATACATTTCAACTCTCTCGTTACAGATATATCATCTGTCCGATTTTGTTGACTTCGAAAATGTTGCCTACGTAGGAGAAAAGAACGGGCTGTTCACTCCTAGCCCTAATTATTTAGCTGAAGAATGCCTCTATCTCGGTTTACAAACTGCTCGGTCCAATTATCATGTGGAGGACAGTCAGGTGGTTCTAATGCGTGCATATTGTTCAGCAACCAGCTTCATTTGTCATGGTAAGGTGATTGATATTTTGACATTAACTTTTAACATTTATAACAAAGAAGCTCGTTCAAAGCTATATTTTGTTTTACTCTGATCATAAAGATAATTTGCCTTGTCTGCATGCTTGGGTCTACAGATGATATTTCTCAATGGTGGCGGCCAGAGCTAGTCTCTAGCAGTAAGAAGATCAATTTTGAATTGAACGGAATGCAAATTTAAGTCCGAATTTTGACTAGGTAGAAGACTGAAACCATATTAATCGCACACAGCAGTAAATTTAGAACGTGAGTAGTCGAGTCACAGAATTAGATTGTTTAAGCGCATTACTTTGCTAGAAGTGCAAACTGATTCAAATTAATGGCACATGCAGGAACTTACTAAGTGGCCAAAATAATAGTTATACTCCGAGTGCAAGGAGGTAAATTTGTCAGCTACGAGGATTCGCGGTGCGAATCCGAGTTGCTGCAATTTACCTCCACCGCACGAGGATTGTAACTAACTTTTTCACATAGCTACACATTAATGACGTCATGCAGCAAGCGGTAGTGTGTGTATGTCATGATGTGCACATTGGAGCGGCACACAAACACTTACACATGATTTCACGACTTGATTTGTTGCACATTCATCTCTGTGAGATGTGGTCAGCGCGGAATAAATGAATTGAGAGAGCGGTTTGTGACCATTGTGAAATGGAAAGTTCATCCGTCATGTTTGACCCAGAGGATACGTTCGATGATTCGTTCATTGACGATTTGAGATATAATTTTGTTGAAGAAGATGATTCCTAGGAAAGATTCATGAAAGCGTATGGTTCGAAGAGTATAAGAAGAATTGAGCAGACGGAGAAGCTGTTTATGGATTGGCTGAGAACAAGGAATCGACACAATAGACTGTATCAAAACATCTTCCAGTAAAAGACCTACCTGACTACAATGACGAGGAATGAAACCGCCTGATTTCTCTCTTTATACTAGTAGCGAGGAGAACAGATGGTCAAGCCTATCGAAGTACATCATTAAAAGGAATGGTATTGATGCTGCAGATGGGCCTCTGTCGACACGACATGAACGTCAAGTTGCTGAATGATGACAAGTTCATGAAGATCAGGAACACATTGGATGGAGAAACGAGACGATTACAAAGCATTGGGTATAAATGGGGTAGTCGTAACCATGGGTTGATCCTTAGGAGATTAATCTAATTTATCTCCGCCATAATTCTCCTTAGGAGATAAACCTAATTGATTTATCTCCGCCGTATTGTAAATAACCTCCTGTAAAACACACTAGATAGGTGAAGAATATCTATTTTAATCTCTATCGCTTGCTACTATTGCATCCAATGGCTTAGTCCTATGGTAATGTCCGCTGTAAACTAACTCACATGCAAATGAATGTATCCCTGTGACTCCGATATACCACGCTGTCCCTTTAAGAGCGAACGATAGAGTGAATTATAGACAATAGTTAAGCGGTCGAAATCAATTCACAGACATGAGCATTCAAAGAAATAAGAAACGCATGGAAGCAGAAGGGTGATGCCAAGTGACACATCATAATTAATGCTGTTTAGATTAAGAGCAGTGAGATGCTGAAGCCAAAATGAATACAGAAGGGAATAGTCACGGGTGTCAAACGACAAGAGGAGACAAATTCTTTCTGTACACATAATGTGGGTTTAGTCAGACTTACCCAGGCTACTTCCTGAATAGGATTGCTCTATATGAAAATGGCTTCCTCCTTAAAATGAACTCCCGATCAGATTCTGCGCCCGCAGCCAGAGAGGCTTCTCACGAGATTGATTTTACGTTGCCCATATGCAAAATGTGAATATACAGTTCTGTGAAAGTTGACCTCCGATAAACTGAAGTTTGTATTACCGCATGTTACTCACCATGTACAATTTCACGTCCAAAAAATGATCGCCATCTTTCAATGCTAAACGCCAAGACGCGGTGCATCCTCTGAAGTTGGCTCACGAATCTGTCTTGTTGGTCACGTTTTATAATAATGTGAATGTCATCCACATATCGTCAGTAGGAACAAATGTCATAATCAGGGCACAAATGAGAAGGTGTCCCTCGTAGAACCCCACAAAAATAGCGGCGAAGGGGCCACTGAGAGGGCTACCAATAGCGAATCTATCAATTTGAGTGTGCAGCTCTCCGGATGAGAATTGCACATCCTTAGTTGCAGCCTTTAAAACTATTTTATAATATATATTTATATATATTTACATATAAACAACATGCTGAATTACAGAAGTCACAAGATGGACATATACACTACAAACTTGAGTAGTAAGCAAAACTCCACTTCTGGACCGCGCAAGATGGCGGCCACCGCTGCGTCCCCCCCCCCCTCTGGCACGGCAGAGTGTCGTGGTCGGCCGCCGTGGTGCTTCGTGTCTGAGTCCCCCCCCCTCTGGAACGACAGAGGTTGTGGTCTGTCGTGGTGTGCCGGCCAGGTGGGTCCACGTTCACAACATGTTCGCTGACGTCCCCCCCCCTCTGCAACGACAGAGTGTGAGACTCGGGTGAGTTGGTCCGACCGCCTGGTTGACGTGGGCGACCGTTTAGGTTGACGTGGGCGACCGCCAGGATTAGTCTTGAGGCTATAGTGTGTGATGTTTTTGGTGCAATCTGCTGAATGTTGGGTTGTAAAATGGGTTGTTTCGAGTGGAAGGAGTGGTCGGATGAGAAAACGGAGGTCAGATTCGGATTCAGCGTGAAATTCTGCATCGGTAGGGTGAGTTTCAAGGCAATCGGTGAGAAAAAATTTTCAACATTTTTCGAAAAACGACAGAGTTAGAATTTGGGACGTTTTGGTGTGTAGCGCCCAAACGAAGCATCGGATGAGAAAACGGAGGCCAGATTCGGAATCTACGTGAAATTTTGGGTTAGGAAGGATGTTTCCAGCGAAATCGGAGAGAAAAAATTTTCGGCTGACGTCCCCCCCCCTGGACAGCTTGCTTCTATCTTGGCTTCTAGTGGACGGATTTTGTCGTGCGATAGCTCGTTTGAAAGCTAAGAGTGAGACAAATTCAGTGAAAGAATCGGCTTGTTCCTATCTGTCTTCGTTCAAAAGTTAGAGCGGTTACAAGATTTTAGGTCGGAGCTCGCTCACCTGAAAAAATCCTAAATGTCAGAGTGGCTTTGTATGGGTAAAATTTTGAAAATTTTCCAAAGTGTGGAATTTCGACCTGGGACCGTCACCAAAACATTTTTCATCAAATTTCACTGACCCCCCCCCCCGACAGCAATCTTCTAACTTTGGTTCTAGTGGACGGATTTTGTCTTACAGCTACTCGTTTGAAAGAGGAGAAAAAACTGCTCGACAACATTTTTTGTTGCGAGTCAATCGGACCAGCCGTTCACAAGTTAGAGCGGTTACAAGATTTTAGGTCGGAGCTCGCTCACCTGAAAAAATCCTAAGTGTCAGAGTGGCTTTGTATGGGTAAAATTTTGAAAATTTTCCAAAGTGTGGAATTTCGACCTGGGACCGTCACCAAAACATTTTTCATCAAATTTCACTGACCCCCCCCCCCCCGACAGCAATCTTCTAACTTTGGTTCTAGTGGACGGATTTTGTCTTACAGCTACTCGTTTGAAAGAGGAGAAAAAACTGCTCGACAACATTTTTTGTTGCGAGTCAATCGGACCAGCCGTTCACAAGTTAGAGCGGTTACAAGATTTTAGGTCGGAGCTCGCTCACCTGAAAAAATCCTAAGTGTCAGAGTGGCTTTGTATGGGTAAAATTTTGAAAATTTTCCAAAGTGTGGAATTTCGACCTGGGACCGTCACCAAAACATTTTTCATCAAATTTCACTGACCTCCCCCCCCCGACAGCAATCTTCTAACTTTGGTTCTAGTGGACGGATTTTGTCTTACAGCTACTCGTTTGAAAGAGGAGAAAAAACTGCTCGACAACATTTTTTTGTTGCGAGTCAATCGGACCAGCCGTTCACAAGTTAGAGCGGTTACAAGATTTTAGGTCGGAGCTCGCTCACCTGAAAAAATCCTAAGTGTCAGAGTGGCTTTGTATGGGTAAAATTTTGAAAATTTTCCAAAGTGTGGAATTTCGACCTGGGACCGCCACCAAAACATTTTTCATCAAATTTCACTGACCTCCCCCCCCTGGACAGCTAGCTTCTATCTTGGCTTCTAGTGGACGGATTTTGTCGTGCAATAGCTCGTTTGAAAGCTAAGAGTGAGACAAATTCAGTGAAAGAATCGGCTTGTTCCTATCTGTCTTCGTTCAAAAGTTAGAGCGGTTACAAGATTTTAGGTCGGAGCTCGCTCACCTGAAAAAATCCTAAGTGTCAGAGTGACTTTGTATGGGTAAAATTTTGAAAATTTTCCAAAGTGTGGAATTTCGACCTGGGACCGTCACCAAAACATTTTTCATCAAATTTCTCTGAACGAGGGGGGGGGAGGTCAGTGAAATTTGATGAAAAATGTTTTGGTTAAGGTCCCTGGTTGAAATTCGGAAGTTTTAAATTTTTCAAAATTTTCACCACACTGGAGCTCTCACACTTAGGAATTTTTTCACTTGTGGCATGTTACATGGACATGTGCTGGCGGACCAACTTCCCGTGGTCATATGAGAATGGTTCAGGTGTCATATTGTAAAGAATGATGAGACAAATCGTTTGCAACAAACCGCATGTCGCTACGATGAATACTTTCGGAGATAGAGCCATTTTAAGTTTTCTTCCGAGCATATATAAACCCCCGACAACGTAAGTCTGATCACTTCATCGAAAGACGAGGTAAGCGACGGTCGTCGCTCTGAGCTCCCGATATCGGGTGCAAAGGACTCTATCTTTTGAAGTAGGCAAGCTATCTTGCTACTTCAAAGTTTGTATGATAGAGTTTGATAGTGTCTTTACTACTGATAAAATTTTTTAAAAGTAGTATGAGTAGTAAAATGCGGAATTTTTTAAAAATTCTTAATTTTCAGTTTTTTCAAAGTTTTAACATATAGACTAAGGTTTTCAAGTATCCTGAGTTCAAATCTGCTATCAGATTTGAAATTTAACTAAGTCTAAGGCAGCTTTGAGGGGTTAGATCCCAGCTACTGATCACTACCTTTGACTCGGCGTTCCTGTTACCACTTCGGGGCAGTGACAATGATGTCTTCAGCTGTAAAGAGCGGGTATCGGGGAAGATCTCTCACTTCCCTAGTGATCGGTACAAGGCCTTCGGGCTGTCGACGGGATCGAGTGCCACTCACTACACTCTTTAGGAATATGACTGTACTACATGATTCCAAACTTATACAAATTTCATTATCTTACAGCTAACGATCAATCTAACATGGCTAATGACAAGAACCGCAAATACCATATTAAAATGTGCTCTTGTGGGCGAGTTAATCGCAGTGCGGACGCCAAAGCTCATGTGAAGAAGGCGGGCACCGGCCACATGATTGTCTTGAATAGGGTTGCTTGCGTGAAGTGTAGAGTGCTGAAGGGTGATGAGGATGAGGCGCGTTTTTACAGAGTGCATGCTGACTGTAGTGGTGGTTTAGTGACTGATTTGAGATTTACGCAGTTGATTGTGGAAGAGAGGGAGCGAATGTTGGCGAATGTTGCGAATGTTGTTGAGAATGTTGTTGAGAATGTTGTTGAGAATGTTGTTGAGAATGATGAGTTGGCGAGAGCGGTTGCGTCGTTGGAGGGTGAGATTGAGCAGCGGAAGAGAGTGCTTGAGAGTGATGATGAGGATGATGTGGATTTAGATAGGGAGCGTGTGAGGAAGCGTGTGAGGAAGTTGAGCTCTTCGTCATCGGAGGTGTCCAACATCGTCATCACCGACCCCCCGAAGAGCTCATCTTCCCCAAAAGTGAAGAGTGGTGGGATTCGTGTGCAGTCGGCGAGGTGGTTGAAGGATGAAGAGAAGAGGCATGTTTCGCAGCAGATGGCGCATGATTTGTTAGTGAATAAGTTTGAGAGTTTGAAGAAAGTGAAGGATGAAGTTGTGAAGGAGTTGGATGAGTTGAAAAAGAAGGATTTGAAGTCGAAGGAGGTGGCGGATGAAAACATTAGAATGAGGCGTTGTGTGACTGATTTGAAGAATAAGACGCGAGAGTTGGAAGAGAAGAATGATGCGTGTGAGAAGAGGGCGAGTGCTGCGGAGAGAAGAATGAGAGATGCAGAGGCGAAGTTTGAGGAGATGATGAAGGAGATGAGTGTGTTGAGAGCGAGGAATGTTGAGTTGGAGAGGACTGTGGCTCGGCGGGGTGATGAGAGGCAGGCGTGTGAGAAGTTGGAGCGCATGAGGGATGAGTGGGAACGTGTGAATGAGGATCGTTTGTTTGAATTCCACATCCCTATTCGGGACAATCATTTGGCCGGCGAAGTATTGGTAAATAAAAATCTGGACGAGTCAATTATTTGCTACAACGGTCATCCGAGCAAGAAGTGTCTCCATGCAAGCTTACGAATGCGCGGTCACTTGCATAAATTTTCGATTCGGAAACGCGCGAGACTACCTAAGGATGACTAACTTGGTAAGTGAAAAGCAAATAAGATAGTATATCCTATTCTAATACATATCATTTTCATTGCAGATCTTTGCCTGCCTTCACCACCCCATCAATTTACTCCCGAGAACGAACCATCGGCTCTCTTAAGGGCCACCTAGGGGCAAGACATGATAGAACCTCCACGCGGTTTGCCCTGGGCAGTCTTCGGACTGGCGAATACTATCATTAAGTTGAATCTGCTATCAGTCAACTTGAACGTTGCGTCGCGTTAGAGGGGTATATAAACCACTGCCTCTCATTTCATTTCATTTCAATCATGCAGACGCCGAACAGTCAAGTTAGCTCTCCTCGCGGACCGCAGATAAGGCCGCGAAATTTATTTGAGGAGTTTGTCAGGCTAGAGGAGCAAGACAGAGTCCACAACAATCTTGCTCGGATTGGCAATCCGATGACAGCAACTGCTGTCAATCCAACGGAATGGCGCTACATTCCACTCTATACTCACATGCCAGTTAGTGTGGAAGTCGACAGTGCTACCAAAGAGAGAGTCTTTGACTCTCTCAGCAGAATTGGTAGGCTGTAGGATGACGACTCCCGAGAACGAACCATCGGCTCTCTTAAGGGCCACCATGGGGCAAGACATGATAGAACCTCCTCGCGGTTTGCCCTGGGCAGTCTTCGGACTGGCGAATACTATCATTAAGTTGAATCTGCTATCAGTCAACTTGAACATTATGCAGTCGATTGCTATCCCTGAAGCATTCTGATTCGCTGTTGAGCAATTCATTGTTGAAAACCCTATATAAGCCAGAAGATTGTAGCGCTTCTCATTCAATTTGAAGTCACGATGGAAGCGACATCTGCCGACAATATTCCCGTCTTCACTGATGAAGACAACGGCATTCCCGAGTTCGTCATCCTCGACGAGTGGGATGAGGATGAGAAGAAGGGGAAGATCAAGAGGATCATTTGGACGGATGAGGTGTGGACTCCGAATACCACTCGCATCCGAAAGGTGCCAGATGCACCACCACGGCTTAGGCGGTATAGGGTATACGACAACCTAAGCGTCATACCCATTGACTATTCCAGTCAATAGTCAAATTCACGTCCCCGAGAACGAACCATCGGCTCTCTTAAGGGCCACCATGGGGCAAGACATGATAGAACCTCCTCGCGGTTTGCCCTGGGCAGTCTTCGGACTGGCGAATACTATCATTAAGTTGAATCTGCTATCAGTCAACTTGAACGTTGCAAATGCAGTTCGGTGTAATACTTCCTTTCGACGGGCGTTCCTGTAAAGGGCGGCGGTGAAACCCGTAGCTATGTATACCGCAAGGGACATTCGGCAATGGTCAATCTTGTTAAACCTCTCTGCGTCATGTTTGCAAGTGATTGCCTCTGTCTCAACGTAGTATGCATTCGCGCCAGGGCGACATTTAGCCAACTGTCGAAGGTTGCCTAAAACTTTCCATTGCATACGTTATGAGAACCATGAGTTCTACCTGTCTCTATCAATGAGACGAATTGATGAATGGAATGAAATGGGAGGACACTCACGCGCCACACGCAACATAACACACTTCTCTCTTCCGTAGTCTAACAAGCTCTTTACACATGGATCGCAGTCGATTGCTATCCCTGTATCAGAAGTGTAAGCTATCTTAATTTATTTGACACTATTTTATCTACCATCATCGTCCATATGAAATGTTTTTAGATTTACAAGTTAGACTAAGCGTGCTACTATTTCCAAATGAAAAAGTATACATGGTTAAATCATCCACTTAAGCCCATCCATAGTCTAACAAGCTCTTTACACATGGATCGCAGTCGATTGCTATCCCTGTATCAGAAGTGTAAGCTATCTTAATTTATTTGACACTATTTTATCTACCATCATCGTCCATATGAAATGTTTTTAGATTTACAAGTTAGACTAAGCGTGCTACTATTTCCAAATGAAAAAGTATACATGGTTAAATCATCCACTTAAGCCCATCCATAGTCTAACAAGCTCTTTACACATGGATCGCAGTCGATTGCTATCCCTGTATCAGAAGTGTAAGCTATCTTAATTTATTTGACACTATTTTATCTACCATCATCGTCCATATGAAATGTTTTTAGATTTACAAGTTAGACTAAGCGTGCTACTATTTCCAAATGAAAAAGTATACATGGTTAAATTATTCACTAAAACCCCATTCAAGTAAGTCAGTATGAAAGCAAAGATAATACGAAATAAACATTTATTATGGCATGTATTTCAAAAGGTCTTCATCGTCAATATCGTCCCAGAGTCTGGCTTCACATAGATTACAAAAACAGTTGAGCTGCTTTAAACGTTCTTCTGCAGCGTCCCTCACTTTCTCAATGTACGCCCACTCCGCCACGGTTCGCGGTTGGGAGTTAGGGGTGTACCACTCCCATATTTGATGCAAGTGCGACTTGCTGGTCATCTCCATCACCCCTTCGGCATCATATTGTAAATATTTCCACCGTATGCCTGTTAGGTCGGGCAACTCCTCTTCATCCTCCTCCGATAATGATAACTTTCGTATATTGTCGAGATTGTATGTCTTCTCCACCTTCGCCTTTCTTGGTGCATTTGGTGTAACGAGCACCTTTGTATATGGAGAGGAGAACTCCAATGCGGTATTTGGTGTTGTTGGAGGACTTGTCATGTTGTCTTTGAAATGCTGACTTTGAATAATGATAACTTTAACATTTTTCCTATTCTTAAGTATACACAAGCAGCCAATCAGAATGAACATCCAATGAATGAAGAGGATGAAAGTATATAAGCAAAGTGACATTCAGCTCATTTCATTTAATCTGTGAATCATACAAGTGACGAACGCACGATCTCTCTCTTTGACTATTATTTGAGGTGTACAAGTGAACTGCTATCTCGTGAATTCCAAATTTGAGTGAAGTCTCTATCTTGTAGAAGTATCAACCTTAAACTTGATTTCGTTGAAATGGTAAGTTGAAAATTTCCTCTCATCTCCCTCAAACGTGTGACTAATAGCATCTTCCTCAATTTCAGGCATCAACTTCATCACCAACGCCCTCTCTTCTCGAGGAAAGTTTAGAGTTATTGAGTCAAGGTAGGTTGTAACACTACACTGAGGCTTGAACAGAGATGAAAGAATGATTTCTCTTTCAGGTGATGTGAGTTCCAGCTCAGGACTCTCGCGGCAAGGCAACGAGTGGGAATGTGCCGACTGCGGACATATGTTTACAAGGAAGCACAGTCTCCTTCGACACATCAAACAACGTGTGTGTCAACGCAAAGCGGCGTCAATCTCCGGAGGTGAAGTTGATTCTGACGATGACATCTCCTTTCCTTGCGATTTGTGCCCTCTTTCTTTTGATAGTCACTTTCAGCGATCTTCGCACAGACTTCAACACACGCATGCAAATGATCACTACACCAACGGTACCTCTACCATCTCCCTCATTAATGTTTCACATAATAATTTAGTACGCGACTACTGCATGGAGTCCAATACTCAAATTGTAGATTTTCCTGAGTGGCTCCTTCAAAATTCTAACATTATCGAAGCGCTCTTCAATAATTTAGACAATTTTAGAATGAAGGCGCTCATCTACCTTAAACTAAAATATATTAAAATAGATTTTCAAACGGGTCAAGTGACGGAGAGAATACAGTTTCATGTTCCTTCCTCTTCCGCAACCGAAGTTGTAGACTGCGAGTCTTGGCTAAATTTTCACATTCAATGTTTAAAATCAAATGTAGATAAATTCAATCAACGCGACAGCGCTCTCATTTTTGATGGTGTGGACTCAGCCATATTCAAAATTTCCCTATTAGAAAGTCATGCAGCTCGAGGCACATTTAAACTTCCAAAAACGTTGTATAATAAGAAAGCTGTCATCAATGTTGATTGTAAATCACAGTGTTTCAAATATGCAGTCCTATCCATCCTTCACTATAATGATATCAACGCGCATCGAGATCGCACCTATAGCTATAGACAGTGGGAGGATGAACTAGACTTTGAAGGTTGTGATAGTAACAACATGAAAATCAAAGATGTAGAAACGTTCGAAAAACATAATAAGATTAAAATTGTCGTTCACGTGTGGGAGAAGGGGTTGAAGGGTGCCCGCTATAATTCACGTTCAACTTGTTATGAACGTGTAGTCAACCTCTTATTAGTAAAACAAGATGATAGCGAGGAATGGCACTACTGTGGTATTCCCAAAATCTCTCGCTTGTACACTCACTTGGGGCACTCTAAAAGAGGTGAACATTTTGTATGCGACCGCTGCATCCGCTCATTTTGGAGTAAAGATAAATTTGAAACTCACTATGAATGGTGCAAGCGAGGTAAATTACAAATGGAACGCATGCCCAAAGATAAAATATTTTCACATAGGGATAATGGTGACGAATTAAGTCCCCTGCGTGTCATTTACGCAGACATAGAATGCTACATTGATGATATCATCCACAAGCCAGCAGCCATATCCTGCTATGAAGTATGGCATGACCACTTTAGGAATAGACAAAACAAAATGCATACTTGGCAAGGTGAAGATTGCATTTCAAAATTTCTAGAATTTCTCGATAAAGCTGCAAAATTTCAACAATCATATGATTCCCAATTGCAGCGTAAGTCACTACATATGTCAGATGAAGACAAACAAAAATTTGAAAGTTGCACATCCTGTCCTAAATGTCATAAAACGTTTGATGACGATAAAATTAAGAAAGTGCGTGATCATGATCACATCACTGGTAAATTTAGAAACGCACTCTGCTCCAAATGTAACTTTTCACTTAGGTTGAGACGTCGTGTACTACCCGTCATTTTTCATAACTTTAAGGGCTATGACAGTCATATGCTCATAAAAGGAGGGTTGAGCCAGATGAAATCGTGGCAGTTTAATGTAATAGCACAAACGAGAGAAAAATTCATGGCAATGACAGCAAAAGTACCAGTAGATAAAACTAAAGAAAATAAGACAGTCTTCTTCGAAATAAAATTTTTAGATTCATTTCAATTCATGTCAGCGTCACTAGCTTCTCTCGTTCGTAATCTCAAGTTTCTTCCCCATAGTCAAACTTTGAAGAAACACTATCCAAACTTAACGGATGAAATAATCACTCGCAAAGGAGTCTTTCCTTATGCGTATTTTAGCTCAATGTCTAAACTAAATGAAACAACCCTTCCTTCCATTGACAAATTCAAAAACGATTTGACGGGTGAAGATTGTCCAGTAGAGGACTATGAACATGCTCAAGAGGCATGGTTAAAATTTAATTGTAAAACGTTTGGCGATTATATGATCGCTTACTTAGAATTAGATGTCATTTTGCTGGCTGATGTCTTTCAGGAGTTTCGACGAGTGGCATTAGAAGAAGACAAATTAGATCCTATCCACTTTGTCAGTCTACCAGCCATGTCCTTTAAATCAGCCTTTAAAATGACTGGTGAGACCATTCATCTCTTACAAGACCCGGAGATGTATAATATATTTGAGCGCGGAATACGCGGTGGTCTCACATTTGTAAATAAACATCATATAAAATCTGAAACAGTAGGTGATGATCATATCCACCTAAAGTACTATGACCAAAATAATTTATATGGCAGTTCACTGTCTAAACCACTACCTCATTCCGAGTTTAGTTGGTTAAATCAAAATGAGCTTGAGTATTACTCCAACCCTTCAAACATACTGAATATTCCAGATGAAGGTGATTGGGGATATTATTTTGAAGTGGATTTGATTTATCCAAATAGTATTAAAAATAAAACTGCTGATTTCCCACTCGCACCTGAATCTGGCGAAGTGACTGAAGATATGTTTTCACCATTCATGTCACAATTTCATAATAACTTAACAGAGTGTGGACAGCCAAGGTACAAACCATGCCGCAAACTTTTACTCACCCAATATGATAAGAAAAATTATCTCGTACACTTCTGCATATTAAAATTCTATTTAGAAATGGGCATGCTTCTAAAGTCAGTTCACCGCATTATCAAATTTAGACAGAAAGCCTTCCTCAAACCCTACATAGATAGTAACAGTCAAAAACGTGCACTCGCCCAAAATAATTTTGAAAAGGATTTTTATAAATATAAGAATAATAGTCTATTCGGAAAGACCATGGAGGATGTTAGAAAACGTATGAATTACAAACTAGTCGTTGATGAACAAAAATATCACAAATTGACCTCATCACCTCTTTTCATTGATAGAGACATCATCGATGAGGATCTTGTAGGTGTTAAAATGATTAAATCAGAAGTTGAGTTGTGCAAACCCATCTATATTGGGCAAGCCGTTTTAGATTATTCCAAGCTTGAAATGTATCAACTCTTCTACAAAATATTAAAACCATGCCCTCTCGTAAAAGAGGTTCGCTTGCTGGGTGGTGATACAGATAGTTTCTTTTTAGGAATTACCACTCAAAAAGATTTAAATTTTAATGAAGTAGGTAAGTCATTAGAAAAATATTTCGATACATCTAACTACAATCCCACTCATCCACTCTATTCCATACAGAATAAAGCCAAACTTGGTTGTTTTAAGGATGAAACAGCAGGAAAGGAAATAGATGAAATGATTCTCCTCCGTCCTAAAATGTATTCCATGAAACTAAAAGAATGTGCAGATAGTATTAAGCGTGCTAAAGGTATATCAAAATCCATTGTTCATAAAATGAAACATCGGTCCTATAAGAAGGCCTATAAAAATAAAACTATAACGTTTGTCAATATGACAATCTTAAAATCTCAAGTTCATACTGTGAAAACGTACACGTTCAAGAAACGAGCACTTTCAGCATGGGAGGATAAGAGGTGTTGGATAGGACATAACACATCTCTTCCACATGGACATCCTGACACAAACATACCTCCACCCAAAAGAATAAAACTCACGCTACCACATTCAGGAGATGTATTGACATAATCAACTTTAACTCAGTATTTTGATGTTGCTTTTTGTAGATATACATGGTTGTTTTATGTATCGCATGAGATCGTTTCTTCCTTGTGAATATATGCCTACAGTCAGCCCATTCCCCCTATATCTGTGAAAAGACTTTTTCATATACATATTTTTATTTCAATAAACATATCACAATGACTTCACTTTGTTTTCCGAAACACTAAAGTTACGAGGGATTTAGTATCTTTCACATGGATACACTCTTGTAAACCATTGGTAATTTTGATAGCAATAGAGGGTATAGTTTGTTTGACGACGGGATGATAGAAAATAGATTCAAACATCTTCTCGACTATTCCATATGAAGCGTCTTTATCATGAATGAAATCACGTAAAATGTATTCTTTTTTCTCGCCAACAGAAATAGGTAAAATCAAATCACTTTGAATGTAAAGGTGTTGTTCATGTTTATCAAGTGTCATTGGTGTTTCTATACCAATCGTATGCGCAGCAGCAAACACAGTTTGTAGCATTGAAAAGCCAAAGAGTTTTTTCAAATTTTTACTCAATTGACATTGAATGTCATCACCCAGTTTCAGAACAACGCGTTGATTTTCAATTGAAAACGAAATGTGGTGTGTCTTTGCATCATATTTACTTTTCATCACATGCTTCAACTTCTGTTGTATATAAGGATTTACTACATGAATGAAGCTTTCAACTGTATGATATAGACGCGGCATTATATTGATAGCAACTTTAGATTCTTCATAAGACTGGTAAATTTTCTTGATGCGATCACCATAGATGTCCACCCACCATTCATCATTAACTGAATCAGCTTTAGTGTGATATTCATGAGAAGCATACACCACACCGCTTCCAATAATAGGCGTATAATGTCTTACAAAATGACGCAAGGTTGGAGAGAAATAAACTGTAAGTTTGTCATTATATTTCTGAATAACCAACTTATTTTTGTCCGCCATAATTTTCTCTCCATACTTCTTACCCACAGTCTCATTCCATCGTTTTACTAACTCAATAAGTGATAAAGGTTGAACACCACGCTTTTTCAAAATGATGCGTTCTTCGCATTCTACAACATCTTCATCAAATATTTTAAATCTATAATGAAATTTGTTGATTCGATTTGAATAAACTTTTTTAACATTTGCAGTAGCAATTGACGTTAGATGTAGTCCATGACCAAAACCAAGATGTGGATAGAATTCACTATCCAACCTCAGCGTAAGACCTTTAGTAAAAGAATGAAAGCGGAGGAACTGTCTCCCACTCCAATGATAGATAGTAAACTCATAAGCTTTCTGATTTTTATTCTTCATGATGGAAGTATTACCACTGTTGAATGCCTTAATAATTTTCTCATTCCCAAATGGCTCATAAGAATCTGATTTTATCTGAATCCATTCATAGTTCCACTTTCCATCTGATGTTAAATTGTATGGAACTGAAATGCATTATTCATCGTTATTCCATCATGGGTGCGAGGAGTCAATATCATTTCTTCCAAATCATTCACATTCTGAATATTGCTATCATAGCAAATACTAGAAACGCCAACTTCCCATTCACCTTCTAAATGCAGTGGCCGATTTAATTCTACTCGATAGTCTGATGGTTTATTTTTGGGAAATTTATTCATAGAAGCATTACTGGGCAAGTAGATTAGAAACGAGTCCTTATTTTCACTTTCCATATTATTCACATTGGAAAAATATATTAGCATACGTTTGCATTAACTCTTCATTCGGAAATGGAGTGTAATACTTGTCACAGCATCTTTATGAAAAGGAATCAACGCACCAGCATCATCATAAATGGCAATATCAATTTGTGGGATGTAGTTTGATTTCAGCTTTGTATAATGCACTTTCTTGAAAGTATGCTCAGATAAAATACTGCAGCTTTTTGGCTGGTATGGTATCATTGCTAGCAATGGAGCTTCAACATCTCCCACACGTACATCTTCACCAATATTGGAATATATCTGAAAATAGTTAATACGACGCGATAGCGACATGTCTGCGCTAGCTTTGGTTACAGTACCACTTTTAAAGATATTTTGATCAAAACCCAAAATGTCCATTAGAGTTTTATCCATAATTAGTTCAATACCTTTTCCATTTATAGTGAGAGACAAAGTACCTTCTTTTTCAGAAAATGAAATATGTTGCTCATTAATCACTTCATTTAAATAATCTACAACCAATTTAACCGAAGTAATAATGCGAGGCATCAACACTCTTGTTTCATGTAAGAAACCACCAAAAGGCTCTACACACTTTCTGTATAAAGATACGGCCCATTCTGTATCAAATTGATTTGACCTTTCACATGGTAAATGTTGCATATCAGATTTTCCATGAACAGCTGCAGAACGATGTCGTAAGAACTGATGAAAATCTTTTGAACAAACTAATACTAGATCATCATCATTTAATTTGCTTATTGCAATATGATTAGATGATTTAATATAAGTCAATGTTGCCACTTGTTTGTCATCAACTCGAAGGAGATAATTAAATTTCTTCAATAATGTTTCAGGAGTCATGTTTGTCTTTCTTGGCTTAATCACAATCTTCTTCACCAACGTCTTCTCATTTCTTGGAATAAGATCTACATAATAAGCTTCCTCTCGATATATTAACTGTTTATGACCACTTATGTGGTAATTAACGTTAAAATTATCATAGCTTGTTAAGGCGCTAGCGAGGTAGCCTAAATCATTTCTTAAACTTGGACTTAAACCAACAATCCAATCTTTCTCAACTACATGATGTACATAATTATAATCATCATTGTGCGGAGTAAATTGGACAATATGTTTACACGCTTTATTCAAGAAATCATATATAAACTTTTTACATGATAAGAGATCTTTCTTTGGCCACTGTGGAATGTATACTCGGCACCCCTTTTCACATTGATAAGCAGCTGTACGCCTCATATTAATAGTCATCACCTCATGATCAAAAGTATAGACACAGTTGCTATAAACAAGTTGAGTGACACCCACTTCCCAATTCCCATTTAGCTGTTGTGCATGATCAATGGGAGTAGAAAAGAGTGCGGCTCGATTGCTAGTAAATCTCTTTGTAGCCGCATTGCTAAGCAAAATATGATAAAACGACATTTTTATATTGCTAATCTGCAACTTTGCATAACATCATGAAGACTTGGATTTTGGACTCTCTACAATATATCAGAGTTGATCGTGATGGAAACGTACATTTCAAAAATTCTCATGGTCATACATCAAGAGGAATTACATTAACATGGCGACAATTTGTCAACCTCAATGATATCATGAGGGATTTGGAATATTTTGAAACATTAAGATTCATCTCCTTGGGTGATCAAGTTTGGCTTCAACATTACAGAAATGAAATTCAAATCTACCATTCTCATTCCGCAAACTGTTTCTCATTTCGCAAATACAATTGGGAGAAGTATAGAAGATACATACATCGCTCCATCATGACATTTATTCGTCGTGAGTTCATCGCCCTACTATGCAAATCTTAATCAGATATGATTACCACGCACCATGAGTTGGAAATTAGATTCCCTACAACGTATTGAAACGGATCATGATCGAAACGTCTATTTCAAAGATTCAACTGGAAATGTGAGAAGAGAGTTTGTTTTATCTTATCGTCATTTTCAATCTCTACATCATATCATGAAGGACTTGAAATACTTCTATATGAAAAGACATTCACGTATTGGAAATCGCATCTGGCTGCGCGTCAACAATCGGCGAATTCAACTCTATCATTCCCAACTTCATACTAACTTCACATTTCATCAAGGTAGTTGGGAAAAGTATAAAAGGAAGGTACATCGCTCAATTTACTCATTCTTTCATCATGAAGCGCCATCGCTACACCATCGTCAACATTCTCCGTCGCTTCAGACTCTACACCAAAATCGATCTCACAACATTACGCCAACAGCTTCCAAACAGCAAGTATTACCCGGGCCGTCCTCAAATGTTAGTGGTGAAGATGAACAATTCACGGAATCTTCAACTCTTCCCAAATGGGACTGTACAGATTCTCGGCGCCCTTTCTCATTCATCGGCGCAGTCAATGCGCTTAGAGCTACAGAGACTACTACGTCGGATATGGAAGAGGGAGAGGTGTGTGATGTCGAATCTGACTGTGGACAATATGGTGATCTCTACTCAATTGAGTGACAGTCTATCATTTTTGAAGATTCGTACCAGCAGTTACAGTTTGTGTTATGAACCCGAACTTTTTCCTGCAGCTCTCATTAGTTGTTGGTTGCCTGTGCATGTGGCAATCTTTCATAATAGTAAAGTGATCATTACTGGACTAAAATCTCATGAACAAGCAAATATGATCCTAGACTATCTCATTGAGTATGTACGTACCCAGCGGATTGTAAAATAAAAAACAATTTTTTCCAACATGATGTTTTTATTTCAAATCATGATAGAACTTACAAATCATTTTTTCATTAGAGGATGGATTACATGAAAAGTTTTGAATAACAGATGCAAATCGAGATACATGTAAACGTTTTAAGATGAAGTACAGTACAAAAGCACCACACGTTGATGAAAGTGGATGTTGTAGTATGCGTTCATTTCGCTGATATTGACGCGTATGTTTTCTCAACCACTGCTGTGTTGGTATATTTGGAGGTTGAGCAAGAGAGTCAAATAGTTCACCACGTCGGTCTTCTCCAATAAAGATCGCTTTCCAATGCTCACCGCCTAAATTCTGTGAATGAGTGTTTAGCACAATAAAGATGGGATAGTGATTTACTGCAGGTGGTAAGGTATCGAGTGAATAGACATTATCGAAAGCTTTCAACGTCGCTTCGTCTGCATTACGCTGCACTTTAGTCTTAATATCGTCAGCAGTCAACCAACTCATTAACGATTATACTGAAGAATCACGTCACGATACTTTGTAATTTCAATATTTGAATCGAAGACTGCATAAATTAATACATTGATCGTCTCAGGTAGTGTTCTTTTGAACGTCAAATCCAAACGAATATTATGAGGCACGTTCGCTTGACGATAGGGTGCACTAATATCGCTGTCAGCAGTCAAATCAAATGCATAAATAGTATATCCACTCTTAAACTCTTTCATAGTCAGTCCGTTGGTATCATCCGTATTGTAAAAGCCAAAGACATCCATAAAATCAACATAACTGCGCATAAATTGATCCGAAGCAAAATCTGGTTTGTAGGGTGGACCAGGATGACTCACACCATTAACACGTAAAGCAATTTCACTTAACTGATTGTGTTTAAAATTGAAAGGATTCTTCTTTATATTACCATTAAATGCATCATTTTCAACCATTGCCACCATGAGGAGCTTCGGTGCTTCCGATGGAAAGAGGCCATCTTTCATGAAACTCTTTTGATCTTTCGGAATTGTAAAGGTGAGAAGCTTTGTATGCTGAACGGGGTAAATGGCATTTTGGCGGTTAAGACCTTCAGCATGCCCTCTAATGACACTTGGATTCGGTACTACTCGACGAATGTAAAGTGCAATATCTTCCACATGAATTCTAAAATTGTCAACTTTAGCAAATGCATTCAGCGCAAATTCAGGCTTATTCAATGTCAGCTTGAGTCGCATGCTGGTATTACAGAGTAAAAACTTTGACTGTCTAAAGAAGTCTAAATTCAGCGGACCATATAGCTGACATACTCTACTATCTTTAATCATAGCAGATCGCTTTACAAAGCCACTGTTTGTTTCAACATCAAATTTTCCTGCTTCATCTCTGTACCATCCCATGGCTTCCATATGACTTTTTTGTGCTGCTGGATGAAACTGTGATACATGATTGAAATATGATTTATAGGGATAATCGCTTTGACCACCTTCCACCTGCTGCTCTCCAATCGTTAGAGAAACATCGCGAAGTAATGTAGTCAATGGTAAATTGTTCAGTCCAACTTTATGTGCATCGTCAATAGCAGTTCCATCTGCTTGCTGAATTCTAAACCTCAAATCAAGCATCGCATAACTCAAATCTATGTAGTCATCACTACCACCAGGAATAACAAATTCAATGGGGCCAGCATTCTCAGCTGTTCGAGGATGATAATCTACAATACTTGAACTAAGAATATCTGTCTGTATGGCTTGTTGATCGAACAAACAAAAACCGGAAGTTTTACACTCCATGATTAGAAGTTATAGCAGCGTCGTCGTTTAGCGCCTGATGAATGATTAGAGCCTCTGCGACGTTTGCGTGAATGCCTTTTGACTGAAGATCGCACCTTACCAGCTCCGCGATGTTTCCTCCTTCCTTTTCTCATTCGTTTAGGTGATTTCTTTCCTTGAGTAACACCAGCAAAGGTCTGCTTCAATGTTTTTAAACCGCGTTCCTTCCCACGATTCAACAAACTGCTCTTAAAACTTCTACCTCTGGAAAGATCACTAGCAACATCACCAGCAAAGCCAACGGCATTACTTAAAACATTTCGTTTTAAAGATCTACCGACATTGGATATGAGAGGTGCTACAACAGATTTCAGTGCACCAAGTATGCTACCTCCACGTTGGCGGCGAGCACCGATGTAAATTTGTCCTCCACCACTTACGTAGGAGGGTCGTGAATAAAATGAGGCAGTTGGATTCATAGCTCAAACCCTAAACATTGTTAGTTACAACTTTGCATGAATCACTGTCGATCACTTAGATGAAAGATGTCGGCACGACGCATCCAAGAGTTCATACTTGAAGGATAACCAGTCCATTTAACAAGACACCATTCTTCACCTTGCCGTTTTTTACATCGAATGATTTTCTCTACCAAATATGTTTCACTTTCAGTGACTACCTCAATCTCATCGCGGTAAAAGCTACCCTCAATTTCTTCATTATCGTAATCTTTCAACTTGTAGGTGGTCGGAGAGTCTTTTTGATTAATCCTTGATACTGTAAATACCTCCTCTGTCCAATTCGGGAGGTACCCTTTAGCAAAAACACTTTTCACTTTTGAGATACGAACTTTATCGCCAATTTTCACATCACTTTTCACATGAGTGCGTTTACGTTGGAATGATTCGCGCACTTTATCTACATTGTCAGCATTTACATCTACTGGTCTGAGTCCAATAGAACGATGGATAGAGTGATTGTAGGCATGGAGTGTATCTTGTAGAACCTTTGTCCAATTTTGTGTCAAGTTGGCAGTAAAATGTCGCCACAAGCGATTTTTTAATGTGCGATTAAAACGTTCAACGAGTGCAGCTTTATAAGCGCTCTTTACACTAAACAACTCAATGTCATGCCTCTCAAATAATCTTGTCACATGCTGATTTTCAAACTCTTTTCCTTGATCACTCTGAATTCTTTTTGGAATGCGACCTTCTCGAAAAATTGTTTGGAATGCTTTTGCTACTCCTTTCCCTTCTTTAGTTTTTAAAGGTTGAGCCCACGCATAACGCGAGAAAATATCAATGACGGTTAAAATAAAATTATTGCCCGAGTTATGTTTTGAAATGGAGGCAACATCGCACAAATCTGCTTGCCACTGTTCATCGATGTCATGAACAATATAATGGCGGGTGCGGTACTTCTTTTTCGCTTGTTTGTGGAGTGTATAGGTAGCCTGACCCTTTAACCATCGTTTCACTTGTGATTGTGGAAGACCACTCGCTTTTGATAATTTCTTGATAGATGCAAATCCTGCCGGATGTTTTACATCATAATAGATTGACTTCAAACGTTCAGTCGATGACGACTGACTCTTTTTCCTCCTTCTCATCTTTTTGTTTTCTTCCCTTTCTACATTTACAACAACTGCAGCATTTAGCTTTAGCGGTTTTGCGATCGTGTTCACATTGCTTAGGGGTTTCATTATGAGAGCTGGCGCAGCAAGTGCAAGTGACAACGACATTCACCTCTGGTGGCTCATTACATGGCAAGCAACACATCTGCTTCATATTAATAATCTGAGAACATGTATTTCCTGGGAGGAGCTGTTTTACGTTTTCCTTTTACCAGTTTTAGTGGCGATGTAGATCTACGTCGAGTTCTTCCTCTTGTTTGCTTAGTGAGTGTGGGAGGGGATGTAGCGGGTGACGCCTTAAACCAATTTGTTGGCATTTTCATCGTCTGAAGCATTGGAGTAGTAGCCACTGTTGAATCAAGTTCTTTCAATGTCTCATTATTCAAAGCAAATTTTGGCACATTATGCTTTTTCAATAGTTTAAGAAAGTATGACCAACCAGGTGGAACATAGCCCTGACGGCGCTTTCTACGTGTCGCATACTGAATCAAGTCTTCATAACGTGAAGCATCAATCACTTTATTTTCATCTGTAATGATTTCTCCTCTATCATTTACATTGAGATGGGGCTCAATACTATTGAAAAGAGATATGGCATGTGCGCGAGATGCTAAAGGTGTAGCAGTCGATACAGAGTCACGCATCTTATTCTTCAAGTTTTTCAATTGCTCAACAGTTTCCGATTGTAATAATACAGCACGATGTGGATCTTTGATGTGAACATTTTGCTGATAATCTATTTCTTTCCTATACATTTGATTTGCAAGAGGTTGCTTTACTTGCTGCATGGCAGTCAATTGTACATATTCATCCTGAGGAATAACAATCATGCGAGAATAAGAACTCATAGTTTGTAGATAATCATGGGAGTTTTCAAAATATCACTTCGAAATCTAAATTCTTCCGGACACTCTTGCGTAAAGTCAATGAATAAGTAACCGTATGGTTTTTCAGTAGCTGCTTGAAAAATTTCAATTAAGGCTTTTGATCCTCTGGGTGCAACTTGTCGCGCTAAAATTTCAAATTGACTTTTATCTCGCGGATTCTTGAAAATAGCATAATAGTGTGTATTCAGGTTTCGTGTACGAGCTTCTTTTCCATCAGGAAACAAATTTTGTGTAATATAGATGATAAAGCACCTTTTATGGTGTGCTGCGCGAGTAAACATATCTGTAACATCTTTTGAATTCTTACTTTCTTTTAATAAATCATCCAATACAACAACATCATTAGACTGAAGTTTATCCACTGGAATAATTCCTTCATGTCGAATAAAGTTGCGACTTTGCAATTCCTGAAACAGCGACGGTTGATAAATACCATAACACCAAATCACTCGATTGATAGGTTCCTTAAACAACTCCCTTCTTTTATCCAATAAATTCAGCGTGAAAACAGTTTTACCTGCATGAGATGGACCTGATACAGTCAGAACTTTATCACATTGAAGTCTGAAATCCATTTTATTACTTTGAGACTCAACATTTGCATAATTAACGCTTAGAGCCAAAGATATTTCCCAATAGGTTGCCCACGGCAGGAGCTATCATTGGAAGTATTGCTGAAAGGAAACCGCCCTTTTGTGTTAGAGTTTTCCTCTTTCTTTGAAGGGCGACTTTAGGATTGGAGATGAAACGCAATTTTGTAGCATATCGCTTAAGTAACTTTCGTTGTTTTGGCGCTAATTTCTTCGTCCTCAACTTCCTCACATGAGAAATAATTTCACAAATGAATTTATCGTTAGCATGTCGTATAGCATTGTATCGCTGATTTGCTTTCATTCGTCGGAGAGCTTGAATGGCTGAAGAAAACTTTTGACTTTTACGTTTCGTCATTTTACGTTTCGCCATTTTCCGTGTTAGTCTTTGCTAAAACCTATCTTTACCACATTTGCATAGGTACTAACTATTGCGACATAAGTGACACTCGAAATGAGCAATATCACAGTGGTAACATTGGCAAAGTTGAATGCAATTACGTATGAAACAGCGTTGACAAAAAGCATGCTTACATCTCTTGAAGATGCGCTTTTCATTTCCATCCTTTCGCTTACATACATCACAACACATAGTTTCACCGTTACTGATGTCTATAGCAAGTCTTTTTGAAGATATGAATTTGCTAGCCTTTTCTAAATAATAGACGCATGTACAGAAGGAATATACTTCGAGAGTGAGCAGACATAGCTCGAAAACCAGTTGTGCTACAATCAAGTACCACTGCATTTTCAATTTTTCTTTATGGAAAGTTGAATGTGAATATCTGAAATCGCTTCAATCACTAGACTGCTACCATGATGGTTAAATGCGTTAAGACGTTCAGCAATTTTTATCATATGTCTTTTAAAAAATTCTTCGGGGTGATCTACCACTTCCATTGAATAAGAAGCAAAATGGAAAGAGCGACTTTCCACCTCTTCCTTTCCAAAATGACTAAACTTAATTTTCGCAACTAATCGCGCCATGATAATGCTATCAGAGAATGTATTCATTAACTCTAGAAATAGAGTGCTAGCATCATCGACCACTGCTTCGATGTCGGTCTCATCTTTATGAAATTTTATCACATAATCTTGAACAGCTCCTTTTAAACTTTGCCTATGAAAACGTAATGTTCCGCAGTCGTTTGAGAAAGACATGATCGCCCTTTATCTAACCCATCCATTGCATGAAAACAACTCTTCTCATAGTAACATTTATTGAATAATGGTAACAAGCATTCATTATAAATCAATGGTTTGAAAGAGATAAAATAGATACAGCTGGTAACTATCATACAGCGAGCAATGATAACCATACAGGACTTTGGCAGTGTTGAGGTAAGGAGGAAAGAAGCATTGGTTATGAACGTAGCTACTACAACGAACAGACAAAATAGGAACACACAAATCCTTAAAACGTTTCGTGACTTCATGATAATGTTGATTCACTCTACTATCCCAAGGTGGGAGCAAAATATCATCAATGATTAGATTGGGAAATACTTTCCTCTCCTTACCAGGATTATTACAAAAGATGCGTATAACATTGAAAGCAGCTAACCATCGTTTAAAGTCAATAAGAAGAGCACTCTCACAAGAAAAGCCATAGTCTTGCAAATATTTCAGATTAAGTCCATGAATGTGTTTTCTCGCCCATTGATCAACATTGGGATCGCAGTTGGCATGTTGATGATAGACACTAACAATCTGATATGTCCAATTGTTCATAGCAATAGCACTGAGCTCCTGTACAGGTTCACCCTCACAATCCATAAAAATGATGATAGAAGCCTAAAACGGAAATTTACACATCTAAGGAAACGTTCTATAACATATTACAAAATGAAGAATTACATCGATGCTTTTCACGACAAAATACACAAATGATATGATGGCAACGAAGAAGTAAAATGTATCTAATAAGACCACGTCTACGACACTCAAAGCACATAAGCGAATTGTCATAGGGTAGAGTTAGGAAAGGACTAGCAATTCTCCTTCTTTGATTTGCGTTTTGATGTAGCATTCTTCTCCGACTTGCGCTTCGTACCACTGCTGTTAAGGATTTGATCAATTATGTCGTCCACGTTGGGTGGTTTCGGAATATATAGGATGGATTCCATATGCATGGAGAGAGAGGCTATTTTATTATCCTTGTGTCGACCATAATATAGCCCATTCACTTTGAAAAGGATATCCCAAGTACCTTCTCCGAGCTCATCACATCTGATGGGTATTGAATGATCTCCATCCTTCCTATAGTAAGTACACCAATGTGATACCGGTAGGCAAATGTGATTACCATCCCAAATCTTTCTATAGGGAGTATCCTTGTCATCTCTAGCCTTCCACTCTTGAGCAAGAGGAGTAGGAATGTCCATATTTAATGTCACGTACTCCTCAATAGTATCAAGTTGGTGGCGAATGTACGGACTCACGGGGATCAGTATGTAGTCCCCATACTGATTGTGCATTATCTTGACATCCGTGGAAGGGAGCATTCCCGTTTGGAGTACTACGCTATGATCATCATAACGCAAGGCTTGTTTAAATTTACGCTGTAGCGGTGTAGGATTATGTACCTTGGTTGTTTCTTCCACTGGCCTCAGTTGTAGATGATCTGACCGTAGCGAACCTTGTAACGTTTGACCGCCATTTTGTCCTACTAGTGCAGTAGATGGAGTAGATGCCTGAAAATGAAAAAAGATTGTATTAAGTTTACGTTCAAGGGAGGAGAGGGAGGGAAGTAGCGACTTACCATTTTAGTTGGATAATAGAACAGGGAACTAGGGAGAGAGAAAATGTGCGTCCGTCACTCGTGTGATTCAACGATGGAATGATTCTCGCTGTGGAAGGCTCGCTATTTATAAAGAAATGCTTGATTCTCATTGGATGATGATCCTCATTGGACAATAACATCAAGTTGATTCCAAATCTGGCATCCGTTTACCAATCCGATACTTCGTTTTGAAGCTACAGCCCAAAACGTCCCAAATTCTAACTCTGTCGTTTTTCACCAATGTCCCAAAATCTTAAATGGCGTCTCACATCTAAACGAAGGCAGATACGAACAAGCCGATTCTTTCACTGAATTTGTCTCACTCTTAGCTTTCAAACGAGCTATCGCACGACAAAATCCGTCCAGTGGAAGCAAGCTGTCCAGGGGGGGGGGACGTCAGCCGAAAATTTTTTCTCTCCGATTTCGCTGGAAACATCCTTCCTAACCCAAAATTTCACGTAGATTCCGAATCTGGCCTCCGTTTTCTCATCCGATGCTTCGTTTGGGCGCTACACACCAAAAACATCACACACTATAGCCTCAAGACTAATCCTGGCGGTCGCCCACGTCAACCTAGACGGTCGCCCACGTCAACCAGGCGGTCGGACCAACTCACCCGAGTCTCACACTCTGTCGTTGCAGAGGGGGGGGGACGTCAGCGAACATGTTGTGAACGTGGACCCACCTGGCCGGCACACCACGACAGACCACAACCTCTGTCGTTCCAGAGGGGGGGGGACTCAGACACGAAGCACCACGGCGGCCGACCACGACACTCTGCCGTGCCAGAGGGGGGGGGACGCAGCGGTGGCCGCCATCTTGCGCGGTCCAGAAGTGGAGTTTTGCTTACTACTAACTTGTATCTGCCGCTGTATTATGAAGACCAAGCAAGGGATCTGTTGCTATATAACTATCTATTCACCTCATCATCGGCTTGGAGAATACATAGCTTTTGATACTCGACGATCACTGAACATGAATTCCACACTTCCGTGGAGACATGTCATTCATTTATGGCAGGTTCTGAATATGTGATTCTCGTTTCTTTCTATTTAATGCCAGTTCCATTTTTTGCAGCATTCAATTTGAAACGAACTTTATTACATTTAAATAGCAATGCGACATTGAAGTGGTTGATTATTTCATAATACTTCATGATGCATGTGCAACTGAATAAAATTGCACGAATCCTCTTAATAATTGGATCACAGAAAATAATAAATAATGAATTTTTTCCGAAAGGCGTTCATACTCATCTCACCAATGTAGGACTACACTGAAAATCATAAAGTCCTATTTGAGTTTCAATCTGAGTACTGAATGAGAGAGTACTAAAATCAGCGACCCAAAATTCTCATAAGTACTAAAATGCTGGCTAAGTCTCCATTGTCACTGCTCGCATTGTCTTACTCGATGTGCTTTGCGCCTACTGTCAGCATGCATGGCATTCTCTCCGACTGAGCTTGAGCCCTGCCAACGTTTTCCATCCTCTCAAACAGAGCTCTGAGTCCTGCCAACGTTTGCCCACTTCACTGACTAGGCTTTGAGTCTTGTGCACATTTTGTTTATCCAAATGCATTTGTGTTTAACTGCCAAAGCAGTTCTTAGATGGATGTGCATGTTGGATGTAATGGGCTATATATGCTGTATGGCATATTTCGATACAGTGGATGCAACTCATTACATGAATCCTAAAATGAGTGCGAATGAACTATTGTGCCTTCGAACCCAAAGAGTTCTAAAATGAGTACTAGAATTTGGGAATAATTTCTTAGCCTTGGTTAGTATTCAGGTTCAGTGCTCTTTCTAGCACTCAATGGGACTTCATGAATAACAGTGTTGCCAAAAACAGCGTTTTGCAAATCTTTCTTGTACACAACATCTGCGCAAAATTGCTGCACATGATTAATATCATTCTCATGCACATAAATGACTTTCATCTCTTACTGTCCTGTCAATCATGGCTACCATCATTCGAATTCCATGCTAAGTTAGGGCGAGAAATTTTGGAAGGAATTTTCCATTGCTTATTGTTTAATATGATCGAAATAATTCGAATGATTTATTCGTATTATATTCATACAATTTGATCACAATATTCCATTTCGCACATATACATGTGTAATGAAATATTGTGAAATTGCCAATCTTTTCAACGTCATTTTTTCAAAATGGAATGGACCATAGAGTTGGGATATATAGGTAGAGTGTCGACTCAAAAAAGTATCTGTATACAGTGAAAATTTTTATATGAAAAGATTCAGTTTTTTGCGGAGATTACGTTCCCGTTGATTAAAAAATTATTTGAGCACTTTTGAAAGAAGTCAAACTTTGCCAATTTATATGCTACCGAGATGACGCCCCAACATAAGTAGTATGAAACAAGTTGGATATCAAAAGTAATGAATATTTGCTAATAAGCATCATAACTAAGCAGAAGTTAAGCTGATTATCAAGGGAATTTCATGAATCGTAATATAATGGAAGTCTTCATGAAAAAGTCGCGATATTATTCTTGCTTACTTGGCTGAAATTTCAAGTTTTTAATTCAATTTTCATCGGCATGATTTTGTGATTCACTAAATTCATGTTTCATTTCTATACTAGAATCTGAATGGTGATGTGGACCTATATACATCTTTCAAAGTTAATTGAATTCATTGTCTTTGATTATGTGATTTTGCTCTGCCAGTTGCAGGTTGCCTGTGAGATGATAAAGCTGAAGAAAATACTCTAGAGGTTGAGCATAAAAGTAATAGTAATCGAATTGCTAATTTAGTGAACCTTAAATCTCCAAGGCTGTCATGAGAATCTGTGAAATACCATCATTCTTTCTGAATTGCAATCATGATCACTCAGTTCCGTTGTAATTTCTGCAAAACTGCAAAAATTTGCATATCTCACATTTGGTGACAATACCACAGCTGTATCTCCCTTGAGTTCATTTAATAAAATCGAAAGTGTATACACATTGTGGATTTAATAAATGCGGAGTTACCACTCTACTTAATATTCCTACTCTATGGAATGGACCATGTTTTAGTTAGGATGGGACAAGTCGAATTGTGGAATGATGGACAATTAAATGTGACAGGCTTCGAAAGAGCGGAACAAGCATGTCGTTGAAGTTAGCACCAACTTCAACACCAACTTTTTGAATAGAGTTTGTACAGAATAGGAAACCACATGTTTAGGTACTACTGATGACGCAGAGTTTGTACAGCCAAAAATTTTTCCAAAATTCGAACTCCTTCACCTTCAAAATTCAAATTTAAATTCGAAAAATTGGTGCAAGTATTGGTGCTACCTGGTTAGCGAGTTTGTACAGCATTCCGATGGAAAAATTTAGATACAAGAGCAAAAAACTGAGTTTGTACAGCAACTTCCAGCACTTTCCTTACACGAACAACCGGAAAAAACCGCCAAAAACCGATTTTTTCAAAAAATGATAAGATTTTCCAGAAAAGTTCTTGGTGCTACATGGAAAATGAGTTTGTACAGTGCTCAAACCGGTGGAAGAGTGTTCTACTAATCCAGTCTGAGTTTGAACACACGCTTCTCCGACACTCCAGCACTCCAGCACTCCTACGACCGGTAAATACCGGTTATTGTACAGTAACTACAAGAATACTGCCCATTTATGAACAAATCAATTGGTGCTACATGGAAAATGAGTTTGTACAGTGCTCAAGCCGGTGGAAGAGTGTTCTACTAATCCAGTCTGAGTTTGAATACACACTTCTCCGACACTCCAGCACTCCTACGACCGGTAAATGCCTTTTCTCATTTTCCATGTAGCACCAATTGATTTGTTCATAAATGGGCAGTATTCTTGTAGTTACTGTACAATAACCGGTATTTACCGGTCGTAGGAGTGCTGGAGTGCTGGAGTGTCGGAGAAGCGTGTGTTCAAACTCAGACTGGATTAGTAGAACACTCTTCCACCGGTTTGAGCACTGTACAAACTCATTTTCCATGTAGCACCAAGAACTTTTCTGGAAAATCTTATCATTTTTTGAAAAAATCGGTTTTTGGCGGTTTTTTCCGGTTGTTCGTGTAAGGAAAGTGCTGGAAGTTGCTGTACAAACTCAGTTTTTTGCTCTTGTATCTAAATTTTTCCATCGGAATGCTGTACAAACTCGCTAACCAGGTAGCACCAATACTTGCACCAATTTTTCGAATTTAAATTTGAATTTTGAAGGTGAAGGAGTTCGAATTTTGGAAAAATTTTTGGCTGTACAAACTCTGCGTCATCAGTAGTACCTAAACATGTGGTTTCCTATTCTGTACAAACTCTATTCAAAAAGTTGGTGTTGAAGTTGGTGCTAACTTCAACGACATGGAACAAGCTTTAATTAGAACGCAGAAAGGCGATGTAGATATCACATCGCATTAATTGATCTGCAATAGTCATGTACGCAACTGGTGAGGTGCATGGTTGCTCCTTTATAGCATTATACGAGCTAGATATAATAATATCCGAATCAGAGAGCAATAGATAAAGTATAGGCATATACCGGTAGTAGGTCGACCCATAAAAATATCAGCATACAATGAAAATTTTTATATCAAGATATTCAGTAGATTATGTTCCTGCAGACCAAAAAAACATCTGATCAGTTTTTAAAGAACTAACTTTTTAACAATCACTTTGCATAATGAAATGAAAAATGTTTTACTTTCCTCCTTTTTTTACAGAGAAAAACATATATGCAGTGGAGACAGGGAGCAAGAATTCATCAAATGGTATGCCCGATTTGTAACTGAAGCAAATCATAGCAGCATGTTTCAGTAAATGCTTTAATGTTTTTGTATAGCCGAAACATCCGTCTAAACTGTGAGGCCTGAACTTCCGCCGGTACTTATGGTCATCTCCCCCCCCCAAGTTTTCAAATTTGTCTAGCATCTGCAAAAATGTATCAATCGCCACCAAACTTCAGGTACACGTAATTAAGTATATTTTCTACCCACATGCAAAAGTTCACGCAGATCAGACAAGTACTTTTTGCATTAGAGACGATGACGTGAAGTGTAGCGATGTCAGCTGCTTGATTTGACTTCGTCTGTTCGACGCATTATTGCCACTCGTGTGTACATTGTTCTCTCTCCCTGTTCGTCTCATTCACTGTTATTTGAAATCTTCCCACGACCACTACCTTGCCACACCTTTATTAAGTTGAAAATTTTAGTGTAAGGGATATGGCTTGGTCCTCGTCACTTCAGTTGTCGGGAAATGACTTTGTTAACTTCAAGTGCCTTCTGCTCAGACGATGAGGTCAGAAGAAATCAGATCAAGCTGCAGCAACGCTTCACTTCAAGTTACCACCCCTAATTCAAAAAAGTACTTGTCCAATTTGGACAAGTTTTGGTATGCGGGTAAAAAATATCTTCACTCACATGCACTTAAAGTTTTGTAACAATTGATTCATTTCTACGGATTTTACACAAATTTGAAAGCGTGGGGGGATGTAATCCATAAGTACCCTTCCGCCTCACATCAAGAGCTAAGGGCATTTTCAATATCTTCAAAGGAAGAGGTTGTAAGGTTAATCTGCTAATTAATTCTTGCATAAAGACCTTTTCAAAGAATAGGTTCCTCGTTTATAAGTTTGGTTGTTTTTCGCCCGCCAGATGCCTTCCATATTTGGTATGTTGGACTAGAAACCTCTTCCAGATTCATTTGCTTCCTTTTGTCCTCAAAAATTCCAAAAAAAAATTATTCTCGGTTTGGGCTTGCTATGTTTCCTCAGGCTTGGAGAGACCTTCCATATCGTACATTCGATATGGTTGGCCTGGCCCCGCCATGTGGTATAGGTTGGAGGTTAGGGGCCGAAACCTTGTTTCATGCAGCCACATGGTTCCTCCCTGATGACTCCATACATAGCAAACTTAATATTGGTTTCTTATTTTTTGCCATTTGTTATTTTTAAGTTAGCTTCTCGTCAAGTCCATCACGAACTCTCATTTTAGTTCTTGGATTGTAAAAATCAAATTGATTATAAGCTTTTACTTATTTCCCTTCCCGTCTTAAGTTGTGTCGGCTAGCCTTTATTCGTATTTCAATGTCTACTCTGTGCTGGAGTAGGTTACTCTATGTAGGTAGTATTGATTTGTATTCATTCGTTCATGACTTTTAATTGCCTAATTATTTACAGGATTCTGCACTAAGGTACACGGTAAACTTTGCGATACCATAGGTACTTACGAAACGAATGTACAAAACGAAAATAACAAAATGTACGAAAGCGATTGGTTTTCCTATTGGATAGTCTTTCTCATCCAATAGGAAAGTCAATTGTTTTTCGTAGTGCATGAACACGAGCAATGGTGCTTTTGCACATTTTGTTATTCTCGTTTTGCACATCGATTTCGTGGTCAAAATCAGCCAGCTTTCGTACTTTACAGTTTACGGTGTAGTTGTCTAACTTTGGTATCTTCCGTTTCCTGGATCCTTCGAATCTTTTGTCCGTGTCGTGTCTTAATTCGACTACAAGTTCCACTTTATGTAGATGAATCGAGGATCGGACATACTTTCACAACGTTAATTTTAATTGTATCTGTTTTGGTAAGTGTGACATGCCAGTGTATTCTGCTGTATGATTGAACTGCAGCTATTTCTGTTTTATCATTGCAACTTCTGTAATACTGATATCAAGCTAGCTTGTATTTCCTTTGTATTTTATGCGAAATTTATATTTGGTATGGTTCTGAATGCAATAGTCTTGTTGTACATTCATATGGTCCTTTACTGCTGTGTTCACTGTTATCTGCTCATCGATCCATTGCTTAAGTCTTCGCTTTGTTTTGAAATGAAAGTTTGACTACCTGGATCATCCAAGTAAGAGAACTCACAAAGAACGCAAGACTTCAACAGAGGTTCGACGCCATTTGCTCTTTTAGAAAAACATGATTTTGCTTCAGTTGTGTAGCATCAATAACTCACTTTTGACTTGTGATATTTTTCTTATTTAGGAAGCTTTTTCTATCATTGACTTTGAATCATAGAGTAGGGATATATAGGTAGAGTGTCGACTCAAAACAGTATTTGTATACAGTGAAAATCTCTGCATCAAAATATTCAGTTTTTTGCGGAGATAACGTTCCCGTGGTCCAAAAAATTATTTGAGCACTTTTGAAAAAAGTCAAAATTTGCCAATTTATATACTACCGAGATGACTCCTCTATAGTAGTATGAAACAAGTTGGATATCAAAAGTAATAAATATTTGTTAATAAACATCCTAACTTATCTAAGTGGAAATTAAGCTGACTATCAAGGAAATTTGATGAACGGCATTAAAATGGAAGTCTTCATGAAAAATCGCGATACTATTCGTGCTTTATTGGCTGAAATTTCAAGTTTTTGATTCAATTTTCACCGGCATGATTTTATGATTCACTTAATTCATGTTTCATTTCTAGAGTCTGAATAGTGATGTGGAACCATTTACATCCTTCAAAGCTAATTGAAGTCATTGTCTTTGATTATGTGATTTTGCTCTACCAGTGGCAGGTTGCCTGTGATATGATAACGGTGAAGAAAATACTCTTGAGGTTGAGCATGAAAGCAATAGCAGGTCATTGAGATGCTAATTTAACAAACATTACCTCTCCAATGCTGTCATGAGAATCTGTGAAATACCGTCATTCCTTCTGCATTGCAATCATGATCACTCAATTTCGCGGTAATTTCTGCAAACTTCAAAAATTTGCATATCTCACAATTGGTGACAATACCACAGCTGTACCTCGTTCGAGTTCATTTAATGAAATCGCAAGTGCCTACGCATTGGGAATTAATAAATGAGGAGTTACCACTCTACCTAATATACCTACTCTATGATTCAAAATATGCCCATATATTGATTGTTGTAGTTGAGCAAACGCATTTTCCAACTCACAAAATGATATTCACAGAATTTCTTCTCAGTGCAGCATGGTTTCAGTAATTTGATTATTCTTAGGCCTCAGATTCACTGCGAGCGAAGCAAACCGGAGCGATTAATAACTTGTGGACATGCGTTTTCTCGGGACGCAATTATAATTTAGTAGTAATGGTAGCATATACCAGCAGTTTAGTAGTATGAGCATAATCCAGGACAATACTTTTGGCGTGAGAGCTGTTTTGAAGTTTGAATGTTTGGAATATTTGTCTGATTTCAGAATATATCCACCTCTAATGTATATTGCGGCATCAATTCTTCATGAAATAAGTTGAGATTACATGTGTGATTCTTCCTATTGATATAGAGACAATCACACATGCAAAATCTTTGAATTTGAAATCATCTGCTTATCTTGTATGCATGTTTGAAATTTGAAATTCAAATTTGAAATATGCTTTTTTATTATTTTCTGTACTTTTTAGTTCTGCATCTGGTCATCAATTATTGAAGTGATTTTTTTCAGAATCATTTTGGTTTTAGCCTCAGTGTCTCGATAAAAGTCACCGAATTAGGATGTTTACTAAAATGTGTGATTTCATGGCTATTTGAGCTGAACTAAAAGTTTGAATTATTTGACTTTTGACCTCATCTAATACAATGATGTCATCTCAGCGTGATTAATAATCATCGTTCTATTAACCTCCTTAACCAGATCTTTCGATTAGTATATGGTCTATTAGTTTTTGTTATCATTTTCTATTTCAAATAGTGATGATCTGATGGAAATTTGTTGTAAATTGGCAGTTTTTGACCTTTGACCTTTGCTGTAGGCAACTCATCTGTAGGCATCCGCTGACGGTTTCTTATCGACTATATTTACTCCGTCTCTTTATGTTTTTAGAATGTTTACAGTACAGAAGTGGATGGGGTTACTCTGGAAATGTTTCCACGTCTGGTGTCGGAAGACCCTGTTTACCTTGGGCAGCAGGAAAGACCCTTCTGCTACCTGTCTTCGATCGTGAATACTCAACAGTTGTTATCGACTGGCCTATGGTTAGAACAGGGAATGAGAACATTGAGATATCACTAAATGGTGAGATACTTTTATGATTACTGTCGCCTTGGTGGAGAGAATATTGATGGTCCATTTTGCTATGTTTTTCCATAGCTACATTATAATTGCCTAAGCTGCTGATGCAAGCGAGTCAAGCTTGCAGAAATTATTGGCATCATATAGCAGATTACCAGCATTGCATTTATTTATGTTGCTCTGGGACTTTAGTAGGATTCAAAATAGTGTTTTAGTGAGAAGACCCCTATTCACTTAATTTGAAACTGCATTAAAATGACTTGACTTGATAGACTTAACAGGCTCGCTTAAAAGGTCGCGAAACACCTGCAGCCAGGGTTGGGCGCGATTAATTGTTAATACTGGTATTTTTTTCAAAATTTTTTTTGTTTGGCTAATTGTTTTCATCAATCTTAGTCAATTTGACCCTGAAAAGTACGAATCGGGAGTTAGTTTTTTTGATTTTATCGCTTGTTCTCAAATTACAGGGTGTTTTAAAGTTTCAATTGTATTTTATATTAATGAATGTAATACGAATAGTAACATAGGCATTTATTTCATACCGCCTTCTATACATATTGAACGTAAAAAAATGCAAACTTGATGTTAGCTTATTGCTTTCATCCATTGTTATTCAATTACATGCTGTAAAGAAAGGTTCAGTTGTACTCTTATATTGGTAAAAATAACTAAAAGTTCCATATGCGTTTGATAAATTTGTTTTCATAGTGTTTTCTCATATTCCATTCAGTTCGACTTAAAGAACACCAAATTTGAAATTACATTTTTCATGCCACCGTTTGTTGTATAATTACAGGGTGTTCAGAAACTTTCGATTTTTTTAAATCTTAATCACGATTATGATATGAAATCATGTACAAAATGCATCTATTGATAAATATGAAAGCAAATTAAGATTATTTAATTTCAAATAGTAAAGCAGAAATGAAAAACAGAAGTAGTCTAGAATGCGCCTCATTATCTCACATGATCAAGGGAATTGACTCATGAAAAGTGAACCGTTGAAAGACGTTTTCGTTTGAAGTCATTCTCGTTGCTTCGAAGTAAAGACCAAATAAAATCACCCATCATAGAAGTTTCCCACTGACCGATATATTGCTCCTCCATGCGTTTCATGTCTTGGTGAAATCTTTCGCCGTGTTCTTCACTGACAGCTTCAAGATTCGATCGACAGTCTAAATCGGAATGGAGGTAATGCAATTTGATTGAAATATTACATCCCTACAGCTCGTAACTTCGCAACAAGTTCTCAACCAAATTCTCATAATGATCGTCTTTATGATTTCCTAAGACTCCTTGAACAACAAATTAAAATGATTTTCATGCATTTTTTTAATTGCTGTCATTGAATTTTCGAGTTGTACATCAGTCGTACTTGTGGTTCCGTAAATATACATATACGTACTTTGGCATCAGACAAACTAAGGAACATTTGACGAATCAAATGTAAGCTATCAGTATTCAATGCCTTGATAGACTGGTTCGCAAACCCAAGTTTAAGATGCAAAGGTGGAAGCATTACTTTCGATATAGGAATCAATGGATTGTTTTCAACATTTTTACATTTCGGGAGTAAAAAGTGAAATGTCAAGATAAAGTATATACCAAAATGTACTCTCAATAGATGCCCGCTCGCAACCAAAGAAAAGTGCTTCGATTTCCTGGAAGAGTAGCATCATATACCAATTACAATACAAGTGACACCAACGTCTCTACATCGCAAACTTCTAGTACAACCAGAAGTTTGCATATTAGAATAAAAGAACATTTTGAAAATAAAGATTCTTCTGTTTTCAAAACGCATAGATATATACTAACAAGAATTCAACTTCACAATGATTTCCAGAGCAGTAGATGAAGCTAGTCTACGAATTAAAGAGACAGGCAATCATGATTCACAGTCATAATCCTGCCATGAATAGTGAACATGAATGTTCCGGTTCTACACTGTAAATCGATCGATGCAAGTCACATACGAAGGATGCATACCAAAATATTTTTTTGGTATATTTTTGCATCTATTTGTATGCTTTTCATGTGATTTAAGGCCGTACAAATTCTAAAGCATTTCATAAATAGTCAAAGAGCATGCAACCATTATCGTTTATGCATTATGTAATTTTGAAATTTAGCATATTATCAATCCGAAATAAAAACACGTTATAATTCATGAAAGCAAATATAGTTATGTTTGAGATATATAAGTCAACATGGTCGCTCGAAACTAATCGTTTTATTGAAATGATGTTTATCAACATAGTTCATGGAGTTGAGCTAATTGTCGTGTGAATGTTATTAGACAAGTAGCAACGATGACATACATTTCACAACAAATCGAGTCTAGATCAAATACTCTGACGACCATGGTATCCATAAGAATGCATATGACTGATATTACTGACAGAAGTTCTTTGAAAGTAGAATGTAATACATATAGTATTTTTGCTAAGCGACTTAAAGCTCTACATACGAAAGGCATACGAATGAGGACGAATTTGCATAGGGTCTCCAATATAAAACATATTCATCGTAAAACAGCCAATCACAGAAAAATAGTTATTAGCGCTACATGCCAATCTCATACGAAAGTAAGTGAGGTTTCGTATGAAAACATACCAGATCTCTGTAAACATATGAGAATCTCGCATCAAATGTTAGTTTCACATTGCATGTGAATTTGGTATATGGTTGTATGTAATTTTCGTATCCACCGATTTACATTGTAGACCTATGTATCATGACCGTGATTGGCGGTAAATCCGACTCCATATGTTTTTCTTTATAGAAACATCCTTGTGCTATTTTCCACAACCATAGCTTAGTTGCTAAAAATATCTATTTTTGAATCTTTATTGATTCAAATTGTGAGCTGGCTATTGAGTAGTTGATATCTCCTTTTATAATGTATGTCCTGAAGATAATGATGCTTATTCGTTGAAATATATGACTTAAAAAACAATCAGCATTATAACGACACCAAAAATAAGTATCACATCATTGCTGCTTCAATTTCCAAATTAAAATTATGAATACCAATAAAGTTCCTTTTGCTACATTCACAGGTTCTTATTCATCCAAGGTGAAACGAATTTCTATTCCTGCAAAAGATGTGATGCCTCGGAATCTTCATGGAGTCGGCAATCAGTGCAGAATTGTGGATGGAGGAGGAATTTTGATAGCTCAGCCATTTTGCATTGTGTGGAATGAAGACAAAAATTTGACTTCTTTCGAGGCCTGTGCCATCCCTGTTTGCAAACGGAAAACTGCGATAAGCCAAAGTGAGTTTTTATTTGATGGCTCTTTGTGAATTTAGATGCATGGATTTAACTGCAGAAATCCGACAATAAGTGTTCATGTGCATGACATTCATCGTAGAAATCCGACAATTAGCGTTCATGTGCATGACATTCATCGTAGAAATCCGACAATTAGCGTTCATGTGCATGACATTCATCGTAGAAATCCGACAATTAGCGTTCATGTGCATGACATTCATCGTAGAAATCCGACAGTAAGCGTCCATGTGCATGACATTCATCGTAGAAATCCGACAATAAACGTCCATGTGCATGACATTCATCGTAGAAATAAATCCGACAATTAGCGTTCATGTGTATGACATTCATCGTAGAAATCTGACCTTCAAAAAAAAGATGCATATAAAGCTAGAACTTCAATACGAAAATTGCGTATGAAAATGGGTTGAGTTATTTGTGCTGTTATCTTTGAAGCGGTATAGTTTTGTTTCGTTTTCCAGAAACACTGGAAAATGAGAATCACAAAAAAGGAAAGCACATCATGACCATGAAATATTCAATCGTGACAAGGGATACTAGTGGATCGAAGACGGAAATCTATTCTACACTGACTGCTTTCTCAGTATATAATTTTCTTATTTTTATGCTAAATTTTGTATGCTACTATTGAGTCTGATAGCATTCCGAATAATTTCGAATTTTAACATTAATAACTTTAAAAAATAAATAATAAATTTTGACATGAATAATTTTAACATTAGTTGAGTAATATCTTTATGTCAAGCGTTATTTCGCAGTCGAATTGAAGCTCGAATTTGCCAAATTCGAATCCGGACTGGTATTCTGAATTATTACATACTTGGAAATTATTTAGAACTTGGAGAAGTTAAGCTATTTCACATGTATGTGCAAAAAATGCATTTGTAGTCTAATAGATGGGTTATATGTTTATAAACATCATCGTGTTTCGTAAAAATGTAGTGTATATGAGAAAATATTAAAAAGCATCTAATATCGACAGTTACAGGGCAGAGATTATCAGAAAGACGGAAAACTTGGGTGATATCGAAATTCAATAGATTCTCATGCCTTCCCATCATGTCACATCAACCTGCCATACCTCATTCGAGAGCTTGCATTCTCCGTATCAAATTAGCCATGATACACTTATATCTATTGTTGTGTCTGCTGGACTGAGGTCAAAATATGAAATCGCTCAATTTAGAGATCGCAAGTTTTCTATAAGAAAAAATGTGTGTATGATAATGAATCAGGAAGATTAGAATTGAGGATGATTAGAATCACTCAAATTAGTGCGGTTAGACGAACAACAAGTAAGTGCATATTTACAAAAAGAAAATACGTAAAAATACTTAACTTCTAAAGGGAAATATATTGGACACCAAATCTCTTACATCATACTTTTGGGAAAATTCAATGTTTGGTTTCGAATTCCCATCCGGGAGAATCGAGGGAGCACCTCAACAGAACGCGGCAAATGGAAAGCGGCGCACTGTCACATTTATCCTTATCACTACTGCAAATATCCAGTGTATTGGAGTAAACATTATCTCCCGCGCGGGCAATAATCTTCATTACAGGTTAAATAAAGAAATAGGATATCTACATTGTATGCACGGAGACAAACAAAAGGTATTGTCATCTTTTTGAACTGACTTGTCTCACATCTATGCCAATCATCACAAACCCTGCAACAGCAATTGGCTGAGTCATTGAGTGGGGAAAGTGCCGACTCAAAACAGTATTTGTTTACAGTGAAAATTTTTATATGAAAAGATTCACTTTCTTGCGGAGATTACGCTCCCGTGGTCCAAAAAATTATTTGAGCACTTTTGAAAAAAGTCAAAATTTGCCAATTTATATACTACCGAGATGACTCCTCTATAGTAGTATGAAACAAGTTGGATATGAAAAGGAATGAATATTTGATAATAAGCATCCTAACTTATCTAAGCGGAAATTAAGCTGACTATCAAGGAAATTTGATAAACCGCATTATAATGAAAGTCTTCATGAAAAAGTCGTGATGTTATTCGTGCTTTCTTGACTGAAATTTCAAGTTTTTGATTCAGTTTTCACCGGCATGATTTTGTGATTCACTAAATTCATGTTTCATTTCTTGAATCTGAATGGTGATGTGGAACCATTTACATCTTTCAAAGTTAAATGAAATCATTGTCTTTCATTAAGTGATTCTGCTCTGCCAGTGGCAGGTTGCCTGTGATGTGATCACGCTTAAGAAAATACTCTTGAGGTTGAGCATGAAAGCAATAGCAGGTCATCGAGTTGCTAATATAACAAACATTACCTCTCCAAGGCTGTCATGACACGTAGGATCTGTAAAATACTATCACTTCCTTCTGCATTGCAATCAAGATCACTCAATTCCGTTGTAATTTCTTCAAAACTGCAAAAATTTGCATATCTCACATTTAGTGACAATTATCAGCTATATCCCCTCGAGTTCATTTAGTAAAATCGAAAGTGTATACAAATTGGGGATTTAATAAATGCTGAGTTACCACTCTACCTAATATGCTTACTCTATGGGCTGAATATCTCACCTGCTGATCATTTTTCTTTTGCAGGAGACAGTTTTACGTATTCAAGATTCTACAGCTGTGGATTCTATGAAGTAATATATTTTCATCTTGGATTAACACCATATGCGAGGATTTGTCGAGGACCATCTTCCTTTTATTATTTCACTATTATATCATGTTTTCTAACCTTATTATCTAACATTTTATGTATCTCAATGCTTCTAATAAATAAGCTATATTTAATGAACAAATTCAAACAAACTCTATATTTGTCACTTTCGAGCTCAGTCTTGGCCATATGTGCTATGTATTTATCAACATACAAAGCCATTTTGCCATTTGTGAAAGTGACCTGCGTTCTATCATTTGCAATGCTATCGTTTGGACTGAATGTTGTGCAGATATCTGTTCTAAGTCTGACCATTGATTGCCTGATTGCGGTCTCATATCCACTTCAACACAAATTTGTTGTAACAGCTTCTCGTTTGATGAAATGCAATTTTAGTGCATTTTTTATCTCATGCATCATTTTCATATGTTATCCTGTGCTTGCGTACGGAGCATTTTCAGAACAGCTGATTGAAACTTGCTCAATGGCTCGTCAATTTTCAAAAATGTATATTTTTAGTGTTTTCATCATCGGCGCATTGATTGGATCATCAATACTCCTTCTGAACATCATAATATTGTGCATGACCATTAGGGGCGTGTTCAAATTTAGGTCTCTCAGAGCGGAAATTTCTGTTCACAAACGTGTATTGAAATTGGTCTTACGGCAGCTATTCATCATTGCCTGCAACTCGACTTTGACTATCCCCCTGGGTGCAAGATTAATTGGCACAAAGGTGTTTTGGTTGGATGACGCAATGTCCCTTGCTATAGCTGTATCAGCAGGCTTTTGGAATTCTCTCATTTTCTTTTTTATGGATCCAAGTGTTTGGAAGAAGGGTGGCACTAAAAGAACCTAGCCTGTATTGTACACATATTATCATGACTGCCAATGGGACGGTATTCCCCATTCCAATTCTCACTGACAAATAGTAGGACTACAACAGGAATCAAATCCCATTCTATAAAGCGTTCATCATTCAAAGCGTTTTCTGAACTCAGTTTTACAAATAAGCTTATTTCATAGAGTAAGTACATTTAGAGTACGGTAACACTTCAGCATGGATTACATGGCCAATATGTGAGTTCGCATTCGGTGTAAGTGTACATGTTATTATTAGTGTTACTCAGGAGTTTACTCCGATGTGAGTGTTAACCCCCAAGATACCAAGGGTGATTTTAAAAATCACTTTGACAGAACATCGATTATTATAATCAAACGGCTGGTCTTCTTGACTTCAATTTATTTGACTTTTCCAGAAGTTTCTAAACTTACATTCACAGCACCTTTGCGCGATCTGAATCTCACTCAGTCTTGTTCTACAGTCCGTTTCATAAAAAGTGGATCATCCTAAAATTTGACTAAATAAAACATAAGTATGATACAGAAAGCATTTTTCATGTTATTTCATGTCCCTAATATATTTAAATGTCTTTATATAATCTGATAAGCTATGATACAGTAACGGTTCTTAAGAAGCTAATATTTTGTGGCTCTACCCTTATTGTCAATGACATTACCAATTCGTCCAGGCATTGATTCGATGATATCGTTGATTTTTGACTGATCTAACTTTCTCCACTCTCTTTTTCACAGTGACGTAAGCTGTGATGCGCCATCTGCAGGTAGCAGTGAACGACGAACGTTACGTTTAGAATACTCCGCACATTTTCTATGGGATTCAGATCAGGAGAACGAGCTGGCCAAGATAATGTCCTAAGCCCTAATTGAGACTTGAATAAGTTGACTCTACTACTCCTGTGACACGTAGCATTATCATCCATAAATAACCAAGTCGATGGATCACCAAGTTGATCTGTCATTTGGCCAATGTTCATTCGTAAAACATTCACATAGCGTTCAGAATTCATGGTTTCCTTGCTGTAAGCAAGTGACACTTGCCTTTTGTGAATGCGATCTCGTTATTGTTCATTTGTGCCTTTGTATTGTTTTTCAACCGGTAAGAGATAGATTTCTAGCTGAAAGCAATCAGGAGTGCTGCCACCACCGCAACGAAGTCAGGAAGCTATGGAACATGAAGTCCAGTTAATCACATGTAGCAGTTACATTATTGTTGATGAATAATGCTCTGATTGACCGATTTTCTTTATTTTGTTTTGCTTGATAGCTTTTGGCTTGTAGAACAACATATTACATAACAAAGGAAACAAATGTAATTTTATAAGAGTGAGGTATGATTTTGTGTAACATTGCTAAATGAAGATCAAATTATCTACTACTTTTGTATCTATAACAGGAAAACAACTCAATATTCATGCTTGAAATTTCCAACAATGATATTAGTAAGCACAACTGACATATCTTCCAAATTTCAGAGAAATTCGTTCAAGTTTGGCGGAGTTAGACAAAGTTGAAGTTAAGGCGATGTTTAAGGGTGATCCATTTTTTATGAAACAATCTGTATAATGTGACATTTTCCGAATGAACTAATCATTTCATCGTAATAGCAGGCAGACAAAAGCGACGTCGATTTCTATCGGTTCAAGAAGTGGCTCGATTATTTGAAGAGACGGACAGTGAAGACAGTGACATAGATATCATACAGTCAGAAGATGAAAACCAGGTCCAGAATATAGAAGAAATACGTGAACAAATGCAGAGCGATTATTCAAATACTGTTGATGAACTTGGTGATACTGGTGGTGTGCAAGATTCTGACTGTGATTTGCGTGACAAGAATGACAAGGTGTGGACTACCAATGCTCCTGTTCAAACTGGGTGTCGCAGCAGTGCAGACGTCTTGCGAGAAGAAGGTGGTGTCCCTGCACGACATGCTGTGAAAGATTCCATTCTTGTTCTTCCCGAATGAACTACTGCAACAAATTGTCGATTTTTCACAGTTGAAAGCAAATGAGGTCGGTCTCAATGAACATCTTACTGTTGATTCGCTGAAGGCTTATATTGGTATTTGCTATTATCGTGGTGCTATGCATGACCAGAAAACACCAGTTACTGATCTGTGGTCCAATGACTCAAATCCTTTTTATCGAACAGTAATGAGTAGAGCCTCTACCTGGAACAATTGCATTCGTGACTTTTGTAAATCTTGTGGCATTCTTTTGACGATTATGACCCTACAACGAATTATGCGATTGAAATAATCCAAGTTACATGTAAAAATTACATGAGTGTGAATTGTTGTTCAATACATTAAAAATATAATGGAATAAATGTTGTGATTTTTATAACCACCCTCGGTATCCTAAAGGATAAAACCGACCTTCGTATCCTAAGGGTTAACGCAACACCGGACATGATCACGGATTGAGTAAAGACTTACACCGGGGTTAACTCCGGAGAGTAAGCACTAACTCCGATGTAAGTGTAAGTGTACCTCTAGAGTAAAGTCTCGGTGTAGAGTTAATTCCGATGTTGGTGTAAGTGTAACACCGAATATGAACTCAGGTGGAATAAGCACTTACACCAGAGTAAACTCAAGAGTCAACCCATGAGTAAACTCCTGGTGTAGAGTTAACCTGAACTAAGGGAATCGAACTCTTTTTCAATTACAAAGATTGCGATAACTGCTCTATACTCCAGGATAAAAATCTTAAAATTCAAATTATTTAACGAATCATATGCATATACATATTTCCAGGATCAAATCACGCTGCTACATAGATAACTCGGACCATGCAAAAGTTAACCTCTAGAGGATAACTTCTTGCCGAGTTCATATCTGTTGTAAAGTGAGAAGTGCTACATTCTGCATATTGATCCGGTTTAAATCATAGAAAAGATACTCTGAAATTTTTCTCATTGGGTTGCACAAACGTGTACATGTCAACATAATTGAATTATAAAACGCCAACAAATCATATTTCACATCCACCAAAATCTCATAAATTGCTAGATTTTCAAGAAAATTACATTTTTCAGCATCATTTTGCATGGTGAATATATAATTTGGGATTTTCATTCCTGACCTATGGAAGAAACTCTCCATATTAGAGAAACTTTGTACAATTTTAAATCGCACCTATATGTGACGTGACATGATTTCTAATTAATTTCTTGAACCCTTCACTAGGTGACATGCCACGCGTGATTCACGCGTAATTACGGAACACCCCAAACATCCGTGGTTAAGGACATTCTATTCTTCTACCCGCGTACATACGCGCTGCACTAAGAGTCAGAAATCACTTGATTTGATGCTGTTAAAACATGGGAAATGTTTATGAATACACGCGGGCGAGCGTTTATAGTTTGCGCGTCGTCTACGGTTGTCTCCGTTGCCGCTTGAACCACGGATGAACCGCTAAGCATGTTCTGTCTTCCCTGAGCATGAAATTGAGGTCCTATCACATTGTTTAGCCTCTGATACATACACACACATGAGACGCAAAGTCTATATAACAGGACTGCCAACTATACTAACTTATATAACTTATATTGCAGCAATATCCCGCATAGCCACGGATGTTTGGGGTCATGTGTTATTACGCGTGATTGACCGTGGCATGTCACCTAGTGTTTCTTAGTTTTCTTATTTGAAATGATGAAATAGGGAATTCATAGAGCCTTGATTCTACGAGAAATACTGTGGGCAATCAAGGAGCTTGTCTTTCAAAAATTTAGAAATGGGTCCGCCCATCTGTAGGCCTGTCTACTCATCACATCAACTCTTCCATAATGCTATCTGCATACACATATCTTGTACTCCACTCTGTACTGGAAAGTGATTTCGTGTCGGCCTAGTGCCCACCTACCGGCCAAAGAGCCAGGATCCGGTTGCTCTATCACTTATTAGGTACATACGAAATTTTTTAAGGAATTCAATCGAAGCTATGACATACTTGCCTTTATTAAGCCAAAAATTCCATAAAACAGTGAGTTAATTTATCCGATAACGATTACTGCCAGTCTTCTAGAAGTGCATGAACCGTGTGTGGGATATAGAGGTAAATGCATCCGTGTAGCACGCATCATCCTAAAACTACAGATTGGAAATTGAGTGTCATGTGCTCGCATGATGATTAAATCTGATGGATGGTATCATAGCAACTTGGTTGATTCTTAACTTTATAATAGCATTGAATATTTTGTAACAGTCTACTAACTTAGTTGACATTTATTCCATTTACATATAAAATCACCTGTATGCCAATGGAGGAATAATCTAAATAAAGTCATAGCCTACCAGTGTTTACATCAAGGCATTTAGAAACAGATTAGCTGACTTAAAATTTGTCCCCAAATACTGGTTCTTCTTGACATATTCCACAATGACAACTTTGCTCAGCCACATCATCTCCATCAACTTCGACATATCATGATCATCTTGCATGATCGGATGCTTGCAGACCTTATAAGCTTTAATGTAGGCCTGTACTTCCACCAAGAGGGCTGTATAATTCCGCTTGCATCTATGTATGTTCTGAACATCTACAAAATTTTCTATTGATACTTGGGAATTTTAGAACAAATACTGAAAAGATTCATAAATAGCGTTTCAGTCAATTGTATTTATAGCGAACAAATATCTCTCGATACAGATATGCGAATCAAAATGCAATAAAGTCGGAAGGCAATTATTGATCATATAAGAATCAACTTAAAAAACGCACCCATAAAGGCGGTGACACTCATGTGTACAGTGGCAACGCGGTCTCAGAAAGAGTCACAAGCGAGTGGACAATCGATCCCCGCTACTTGCCATTATGTCGGAGGTCACAATTGTGACGACTTATTTATTCATTGCTTATAATTTCTAAACAACTGATGTGTGGTGGTAAGGCTTTGACCCTGCCAATTGACAAAGTCGCGTAAGTGGCTCGTAGCACGTAGCACGGTTGGTTAGAACACATGTCTAGTTACCCTTGGTCGTAGGTTCGAATCCTACCAGCCACACATCTTTTGCATGACAATTTGATCAATCGTTTATTTACTTTCATTGTTGTTAATTGTATTACTCTTTTACTGGTTTTGACTTTCTTAGCTTCTGATATTGTATTTTGCGCCTTTCTTGCTAGTTATTAGTTTTAGTCCATGCGCACTATAGCCTTATCATGACTTGTTCTGCGATTACTTGCATGTATTGGCTTCAAGCTCTACCATTGTAATATATTCTATCCTTTGCCTTCAAAGACATAGCGTGAATTCCGGCATAATAAAAATTCAATATGAACTTCCGGATTTTTACTGCTGTTTTCCATTGAGCGCATTCTACTAGAATACGATATTCATTCATCCGAAAGATAATGTCTTTGCTCTGCACGCATGACACACATACTGGTGCATGCGCGTACAGAAGCATGAATGCTTTTGGAGTTGCATTATTGATAAAACACCTTATAATTTCATTTGTGGTGGATGCTGTTGTGGAAAATATCTCGAAACAATCTGTAGGAAATTTGAATATTATCCCAGCTCTATTCTGAATGACATGCAATAAGTATCTACTGCTTTGTCATTTAGGAAACATTTGCTGCATGACTAGTAGGTGAATAGTAGTGTGAAATATCAAGATGTCTTTCTTCAAGATATCCGTGTTTAGAGGTAATTATGAGAGATATCCGTGTACAGAGGTAATTATGGAAATTATTAACCTTTTCTGAAGTATATCTATAGCATGCATTATAACAGATAATGAATTATTTATTTCGGTCATATAGAACTTATTAACCGACGTCATAGCGGCCTTCGGTTAATAAGTTCTATAATGACTTCAAAATCATCCATTATCTATTACATAATGTACGCGGGAGACTTATTATCGGATAATTAAGTGAAGATCTTGGCTTTCGTGACAGCTGAATCAAATGAAAGATACATGTAAATCATAAAATTAAGCAATCAGTTTAAAGCAGACTTACAGAAAAATAAAGAACTGCCAAACTTAGCAGAAGATTAGTAACTAGTTAATTTAAAACACGACATGGAAAAATATCGAAGGATCCAGGAAACAAAGGATACCAATGTTAAACAACTACCTTAGTGGAGAATCGTGTAAATAATTAGATGGCTTAAAGTCAACATACCTAGTAGTCGCGGCTACGCTGTAAATCGCTGGATACGAAAAGTGCATACAAACATATACCAAAATTACATACAATTTGAAACTAGCATCTGATACGAGATTCTCGTATGCTTACAGAGATCTGGTATGTTTTTCATACGACATCTCACTTACTTTCGTATGCGATTGGCGTGTAGCGATGCGAACTATTCTATCTGTGATTGGCTGTTTTACACTGAAATACGAGTTTTTGGTATGTTTTATATACGAGACCCGATGCAAATTCATCCTTATTCGTATGCCTCTGGTATGTAGAGCTTTAAGTCACATAGCAAAAAAATATATGAAATATA
>CAJQUW010005510.1:0-51594 GCA_907163375.1 Prostheceraeus crozeri
TACTTCAAGTAAAGAACAATTGATTGCTCCTCAAGACTTTCATTGTACTAGACCTACATTTGTCTTATCAATTTCACTGAACAGATCCAAAAATCTGTCGGACGTGGTGAAACGCGACTGTTTGATGAATGTAACCTCACTTTAATATTAAGAATTCACATTTAACTCTTTTTGTGCTAAGAAATTGCATGATTAGGATGCTCAAAAATTATCAAGAGCTTGTCAATATTACTATTAATCGTAATGAACCAGAATTATTATTACAATGTACGTCCTACAGATGACTCTTCTGAAATTCTTACCAAATTCACGAAAACCTTTACTTTGTAGGTATTAGGTGCTTTTTCCTCAATAATGTATTCTTCGCGAAGGAATTTTAACAGAAAGAGCTAGTGTCGTAAGTGCCCTTGCGGTCAATTGCTTTGCGTATTTTGTTGTACCCTCAGACATAAGCATTTATGGACTGATAATGCAAACCGGGTATCATGCCGCTGCTGCAATTCCAGGCAGATGCCAAGGATTGCCTACAAACTGTGATTCGATTCAGCCATTACTTACGTCTGTAGATTGTAAAATGTAAATGATAAAATCTACAAATGTTGATTAAAAAGCTCGATTTTCGTCAGATCTTCGATTGCGCAGAGCATAAATTAACACAAAAAGAATTATACTTAACATTCTAAATAGCATATTAGTCCTAATAACATTTGCCTATGATTTTGATATTCGGAGGACAATGGATTAATGTGCCTTGTCAGCATTGAGATATTCATCGAAATTCATATTATCCCTTTGGATATGAAGGTTGTTTGCAGTTCGGCCTATCATCCATAATCGCAGCCCTAAATAACAGTCGTCCACATTCTTGATTCACAGGCACACGTCAACTGATAAGGAATCACTCCATCCGACTTCATCCAAACTCTCAGGCTAACATCGTTTCCTCTAAGACTCGATTCCGATTTGAGAGCTGCATTGTACATCGCCCGCTTCGACGCCTCAAGCATCAGACGCTTGGCTGTCAATTCGATCCCTGATGGCCTCTAACGGCCATTGAAGTCGGCCGACGTCTCATGGCTAAGGCAGGAACCGTTAGTTGTTGAAGTGAATTCCTGCACTCAGCCGAGACTAAGAGAGATCGTTTCTTACAAAGATTAGATAATCATCGGATCTGATTGAAAGCTTGTCTTCTTTTTGACCGGACTCAACTCTTGTGAAGAAGGAGAAAAAAATTGCCTATTACTGTGGACGGTGGTTTTGGGGACGCCTACTTTTCGGCTATCTAGCCATTCGTACTGTACTCTCTGACAAAAGAGCAGGAACTTTACCTTTCAGAAACATTTCACAAACTGGGACTCAGTATCATGACATACTAATGAATTTGAAACCGAACAGAAACATTGTTTACAACTTATCTGGGTCATAACACTTTGATTTGGGTGGGCAGAGTAAACGCCTTGACACAATGGATATTGAAAGCCTGAAAATGACCTCGCTAGCGCAAGGGATGTAAACAACTTTTCAAAATCATCAGAAATAGAAAGTTATGCCAATGAATTTGTCACATTATAATTTTTCTTAAAGCTCACCAATTTCGACGAGCAATGCATCCAAAGACAAAACCCTTTCGGCTTGTGTCTGATTCACTATCATGCTAACATGTCTTCACATTGAAAATTTGCGATTTCTAAAAGAGGCGATTCACATTCTGACCGCTGTTCACTTTAAACAATATGGAATGCGAATCCCCGACCGCTAACAGCAGGAGCTACACGTCCGCTCGGACCTTCCATTCATGTTTCCAAGACACTTGAAATGCAGCATGACATTGTACTTGTCTCGGTAGAATCTATGGGTGCATAGGCGTGGTGGTCATCGCGCATTTACGCAATCGCCTATAATCTGCAAACGGATGACCTATTCAAATGCCGTTTGCCTTGCAGCTATAATGCATCTGCATTAAGTCATATATTGAATTTGTGGCCTTCGGTTGAGTTTCACGGCTCTTATAGACTTCAATGTTTAGGGGTGCACACTGCGTAAATTAATGATCCGTCGGCCGTTACTTTCTCTCTTCGATTGACAAGCTTGTGAAACCGATTAGTCCAGGCAGCCAGAGCAAGTTTCCGCAGGGAGCGAGTCCGGAAATGAGACTTTCACAGAATGATGTACATCCTATGCCTACTGCGATTCGGTGGGTCTGCCGAGTTCTAGTGAGTTTCTCTTCTTGTCAGACAAGATCAAAGAAAAGCACATGTAAATCCAATGGGATGCAGACTGCAGCTTATGGCTAAAATGAAATTTTCTGTGTTTTTCTGATTAAACGAAAAGTACTAAGCCCAGAGTCATAATTTTTGGCAAGGAATGTCTTCAGGTAATTTCCTTTAATGTTCATGCACCCCTGTCTATAAAGCTAAACACATTCAGATTTGGTGAACCTCTGAATGTCGGCAAACAAAAACATTTTGAGGAACTTTATCCACATTCATCCACACTTCTGCATACATTGCCGATCAGAAGCATGATAATAGCAAAAGCACATCATAGGAAATGGGAAGTTAGTTTAATAAATGTTCTGGGAGCGATCTGACTTTATGATCTTAGTGAGTTACAAATTCTGAAATCTTTCGCAAAATTTGAAAAACGTGAATACTTACATTAATACCTAGACTATTTTTTCCATGCATCGTTAACAGACTGTCGGATTCTATCTTTCATTTTCATGATACACAGCTCATCAATGGCTGATCAGTCTCATCATGCAAGAAGCACTCGAAGGATAGAACAGCCATCAAGATTCGGCAAACACAAACATTTTGAGCAACTTTATCCACATTCAACCACATTCTCACACACATTGCCTATTAAAAGTATGAAAATATCACATGCACATGATAGGAAATGACTTGAAGACTTATCACGCCGAAAATGATGGCTCCAGACTCAGTACCTTTCACTTAGCAAGATAAAGCAAAGAAAATTTCATTATAGCCAAAAATTTCAATCTGCGTCCCATTGGATTTACACGTGTTTTTCTTTGATCTTGTCTGACAAGAGGAGAAACTAACTAGAACTCAACAGATGTGCAGATTCGCAGTAGTCATGGCGTGCACATGATTCTGTGAAAGTCTCATTTTCGGCCACGTTCCCTGCAGAAACTCGTTCTGGCTGCCGGACTACGTGTCTTAGGGTGTGTTCTCGCCACTATATTGAAGCTGGGACATTCCCATAACGACGTCTAAATGTTTCATAATTTTAATAAACTTATAGTTAATAAGACTTAAGGTTTGCCCTTAAGAGGACAGGTGGTGCGTTCCCACCGGCAGACATTAAACGTTCAAGGCGCGTCAAACTTTTGACTATCCTAGGACTATATTTTAGAGCCAAACTTGACGACATCGGTGTGGAGGACCTTCCCACTAGTCCATTTTTCAATCAGCGCTTCTAAAGCGGGGCTGGACCTTACCCCTAATGGTCCTTTGGCTTGTGATCCTCGACAAATGCATGAATGCATGAAGGTCTTTAAGCACAAAGACTTGACGGATCTGATTGCGTGCCGGGCGGAACTTCCCGGGGGTCCATAACATAGCGCTATACGGGCTGGACTTCACCCTTAAGTGTACGAGAACGTACAAGGCCTCTTAACAAGCGATCTCCTTGGTCAAAGTTTCAGGCTCGATTGATTAAGAACTTATATATAAATAGACACTTAGTAATCACCATGTCAACCCCATGGAGACCAGTAACCGACACAGTTGACTTTCTTTCGATCCATGATGAGTCAGAAAATAATGGACAAATAATGGAAACAAAGATCTGCTTTCAATAATCGTGCTTAGCGCATCATCAGACAGATTCAGACAATGACAACCTAATGTGAATTTAGTGCTAAACTCTACTCAGATAATCCATTTTATACATTGTTATTCAAGTTGATATATATATTTCTCGGCTCATTGGCGACCTACCAAAGTCTCGTCCCGCGCCCATCCACAGTCTATGAAACCTCCCGTCAGTACATTCTTCTGTGTCTCAATCTATTCGCATTAGAAGTCAGCTACTTCAAAAATTTGATTTATTTCAGTGAATGGAAGTCCTTATTAGACATATATTTTGAAGTTGACAAAAATTCTACTGGTGAAATTTCGACGAAGGATTTCCAAGCATATCTACGACGTGACAAATACGAAGAAAGCTTTATCAGAGTGAGTCCAATTTCACTTATGTTGAACTCAATTTTTGATTTACAGTTTCACTTCTTCATCAGCACTGATGACGATGAAAATGGGTGCATCGTCTATCATTCCGATTTTCGGTTCAATAGATCTTTCGTACGTGGTGGATATGAACCTCTCACGTACGTCCTGATGGCGAAATAGTCCGGGAGCTAGCGTGAAGTTGTGCAGGGAACGAGGTGGTACATAAAACTTTCACATAGCATAGTACACCTCGAACCTACTGCAAAACTTCGCGTATGCCGGATCAGATCATTTGCTTTTAAGAAATAGAGAGGATAACACAATCCTATGTGTTTCAGTGGTAAAATTGTGACATTTAAGGTGTTGACTCCATTTTTTCGAATTTTTGCTCATAAAAGTTACACAAATTGGTATTTTGTTGAACTGGCTATTATAGTAATCATCTTCAGTTCAAGATCTTTCAAATGAGCTATCATTTTGTGTCAGAGGATGAAGTAAAGTGTACAAACAGACACTTTTCGTTGGTGTAACTGCAAATTTTAACATAGAAATTTCAGGAAAATTGTTGATATACTTTAGCGAAAAGTGTCTGTTTGTACACTTTGCTTCATCCTCTGTCACAAAATGACAGCTCATTTGAAAGATCATGACCTGTAGATGATTTCTATAATAGCCAGTTCAACAAAATACCAATTTGTGTAACTTTTATGAGCAAAAATTCGAAAAAATGGAGTCAACACCTTAAATGTCACAATTTTACCATTGGAAATACATAGGGTTGTGTTATCCTCTCTATTTCTTAAAAGCAAATGATCTGATCGGCATACGCGAAGTTTTGCAGTAGGTTAGAGGTGTACTATGCTATGTGAAAGTTTTATGTACTACTCGTTCCCTGCACAACTTCACGCTGGCTCCGGACTAAAAGAATGTCATTAACCACTGACTGATACTCAACGCATTTACTCATCATAGGTCTAATATGAATACCCAATCTCATCGTATAATACAATTTATTTCTTTCAAAGCAATGTGACACCTGGGTCTTTTCTCTATTCACTTTAGAAATGGACGAGAGCATTCGACGGTAGAGGAACAGGTCGCATTACTTTCGAGTCATATTGTGCAGCTATTGGAAAGGATCCTAAAATGGAGTAAGTATGAATTTCAAGGTCGTCCATTTTGCTATGAAATGATTTTGCATCAGTAGAGCTCGAATATAAAGATTAATGTAAAAATCATTCATAGACCTACCAATCGCATTATTCATAAACATGGATAGTTGTTGGAGTGTTTATAATTCATAAACATCATCATTCGGTCAAGCACAAACTAAGTTTCACACTTTGAATGGTGAAGGGTGTGTCAGAGAATTTTAGCGCCGTCAGCTCATGTACATGCATAAAAATATGATAAAAGAAAGTAGAACTTAAACACTTAATTACAGAGACCATTGAGAATGATCATCTGGACAAGGAATTTGATATTTTAGAAGAAATTAACCGATTCGCATAAAATGGCATCTTTTCTCATCGATAGTAAGTCAAATTATTGGCAGTCAGTTAGTCAATTTGTCTGTGACTTGTACTCAACGTTGTGAGTTGACCACAAGAAACATGTCGAGGCCAACCAAAAACACCAACTCATTTCTATTACGTTTGTGACACTACAAAAACCCAAAGTTGTCTTAATAAATGGGATCTGTAGCTGACCCTATCATGCTGGCAGGCATCTATTTTTGTTGTGGACCCTCGCTTGCTGAAATTCATGTATTCTTCTTCATATTGAAATCATAGTAGATTTCAATTGACATATTCTATAAACAGTGAGTTGCACAATTTCGTTAGTTCCACAAGATATCACTCAGGACCGCACCAAGAGGCTTACTTCACCTCCTTGCAGTGAAAAGGGAATGACCTTGAGAGTAAATGACAGCTCTCACTGAGCTAGGCTGAACTTTTTATTCATTCGGTGTCCGCATTAACAGCTACTGAATCTGGTTTTTGGCTCGTATCTACCAAGGTGAAAGAATTTTCAGTTTTATGTATCATAGTTATCTATCAGCCACTAAAAAATCACTCAGACTTGCCAGGGATCGAACCAGCTGCTCAAGTCAACCACTACACTGTCAACGCAGTTCGGACTTGTCAGTGCTTATTTTATCATTTAATTTAATGCGTCGATGATCGACTTGTCATTGCCAAAGGTGGGTTATAAGACAGCGACATTTCAGATGACATGATTGCAGAAGTTTTGAATCGCTATTTATTGTTCAAAGATGAGCATCATCAAGTCATTCCCGCTGACATCACGTAAAGACCACGCGATAGCAGGGTACTCGGGAAATGTGTATACTTAATGAATCTATTTCTGAGAGATACTGAAATCCATTGCTGATTGCCAGTTGGGTTCTCAGCTTCGATATGCCATTGAATATGAAAAACAAGTTGAATAATTTTTACCGACTGTTGTGCTAGTACGTTAACAAAATTAATAATGGTGTCTTTACATTGCAGACTGAATAAGTACAACAGGTCTAAAGGAAAAAAAGTGGATCAAGAAGCGGGTCGGCTTTGAATTCAGTTGAAATTCCACCCAATATTCATGTCATGTCCAACGATATGACATTGGAGAAACAATTAGCGGTATTAGATATCAAAAACGAAGCAATGGAGCGCGGAACATCAATGAGAGAGGTGGCAAAATTCATGAAAGGGAAGCTGGACAGATCACTTGGAAAACTGTGGTCCGTTGTTATCGTCAACGGTCAGCATTGGTCGTACTACAGCCATGAACCGGGTTACAATTTCGTCTTCAGAGAGGGAGTCAATGTATTCATCGTATGGAGAACTCCATTCTTGTAACTATGGAGTATAGTGATTGCTGCCAAAAAAGTTGGCACTTTTAGATTATTATTAACTTATCTAATTTTCAATTTTGACAATACAATATTTTTTAATCAAACTATTTCTCTTAATTTGTAAATCACATTTCATCAAGCTAAATTGGATTCATAAAATGAAATGATGTAGACCATAGAGATTGATTCATTTGCGTTGGGTTAGCCTAGAGCCTGCACAATCATATCCCAATGGTAGCAAGCGATGAAGATTGACATAGATTTTCGTGTCTCCTTTGCTTGTGTGATTGGCTAAACACGCGCATTGGAGAAGTAGCTCTTATCTAAGAACCTAAGAGCTTCAGCGGCCAGATTGCAGGAAGGCCTGTCAAGTGAAAAGTACGTATCTTTGACTCAATTTTCCTCCGTGATATATTCTGTATTGAAATATGAACTTCAGCACGACGAGGCCTTTAGAACCATAGAAATTGACAACAATAAAACCTCTAGAATGGAAATTAAGCTTCATGCAATGCACAATAACGGCACATAAATCGGACGCATTTTCACTTAGATGCACCTGCCAACGTCTGTATCATTGGGTTAGAATCAGTCACATGAGTAAATCGAAGGTTTTAATTGGTTCTTCATGCCCCAACTTAGTTCCCCCGGATGTGCCGCGACCTTGAGTCAATTTCCATTCTGGCGAACTTCAGATAAACAGTATATTTCTATGTTTAGAACCCTCTATTTCATGTCGCACCCGGTTGTGAGAAAACTTGATGCACACACAGAATTAGACAGCTTGTCTCTTGTTCTGTTTGACTAGAAGGGAAGCATTGGCACCACAGAATTAGACAGGTCGTCTCTTCTTCCGTTTGACTAGAAGGGAAGCATTGGAACATGTAACGTAAATGAAATGGCACAATCTGCTGACATAATACCATAGCACTCGAACAATGAGCAGCCAGTTCAACATTAAACACGCCAAATTGTGCAGAGTTTCAGTGACTGTTATCAAACGGATCGCACAGCAAAGAGACACAGTCGATGTACAGTTCTACAGAGAAGTTTGTGAATGTTTTTTCGTGCGCCTGCTAACAATTTTAATAATGATCCGAAGGACCAACATTATCGAGAAAACTTTTGCGCAATGATCTGAATTCTTCGAATCTGAAAGAATCGTGGCGATCTGAGCATTTTTGCGGAATTCACAGCCATTCGCAAGCGGCGCACGACTGTTTTTCCTATCTCTGTAAGGTATTAAAAAATTCTTTTTGCCCACTTATTAAGTTCCTGCATGTACCATTGTTTTGAATCAGTTTGCACTTATAGCAAAGTGATACGCTTAAACAATCTAATTCTGTGATGGATGCACATGATCTGACGAAGTGTTGGATTACAGCTCAATCTACAGTACAGAGATGGAAGACAAGACAATAGGGCGGAATGATAACAATGACTTCAATACTGTAACATAGCAGTAAAAAATAGAACAATAAGAAGAAAGAAGCTAACACCATCATTCTAATTTATCCATCATGCGAGTTTACCTTCTAAAAATCAGCAACTGTACATTTTTGGAGGTGACACTGCGCTAGACGGCTTCACTTTAGATCTGGACGGCAACTTGTTTCCGTTACGAAGACAAACGAGCACGTGTTCCTTCATCCTGTCTTGCAGACATCTACTGGATCTGCCAATATACCTGCTTCCACAAGCACACGAAATATGCATACACGTGATATTCGTCAAATAATTATTCACACCGTTCGACTACTCAATATCTAAATTTTCTAACTGTATAAGTTTAATCTGATGTCAATGTTCTAGATCGTCAGAATTTAGGCTTAAATTGTTTTGCGTTCAACGGAAAATTGATCTTCGTGATCCTCGAGATTCTTGACCATCAGTTTTGAAGAAAGCCATCTTTAGACCAAGCACGGAGACAAGGCAACTTATTTCTGTGGTAATAAGGTTGGTTACAACTTTGGGCCATTCCGAGCCGCACTAATTTGCCACTGTAGAACGAAGAGTCTACCTACGGTCACCAAGGTATCTTGTGTTTATGTTGTCCCAGCTTGTGGACATGTCTTCTTTGTCAATGCGCACACGAATTGTGAAAGTGTGGTATCTAACTAGATTAGATGTTATGTGAAATTAAAGCCGAATGTCATCTTTGCTACTTGGCTACTTGTCTTATCGCATTCACAAGATTCATAATTAGCTAATTTCCTTGAACTAAGTTGATAAACATCATTTCATTAGAACGATAACTTTCGGATAACCATGTTGAGTTATATATCTCAAACATAACTATTTTTGCTTTCATGAATTATAATATGTTTTTATTTCGGATTGATAATATCCTTAGTTCCAAAATTGCATAATGCATAATTGTTGATGGTCGAATACTTATTGATTATTCATGAAATGCCATAGACTTACATGTATTAAAATCGAATTCAGTATTGGAATTATGACTATTAAATGTCATTATCTCACTACTTACAAAACAATAGCAACATTAGTTTGATCTTTATTGACAAAAGGTCTTAAATCAGCATATATTAGAAATCATTGATGCTTTCCTTTAACATTGTGCTGGTATGGCTTTAGTATGTAAAGCATACCACATTTGAAATATCATACGAAAAGCATACAACTATATGCCAAGAGAATACAGAAATATACTAAAAAATATTTTGGTATGCATCCTTCGTATGTGATTGGTATTGAGCGATTTACAGTGTGCCTGATCTCACTAAAGAATTGCTCTAAGTTAGTTAGAAATTGCTTATCATTTACTATACCATTCTTTTGCTTTAACAGGTTGTTGTTTAAACGATGAAATTCATCACTTTCTTCCACGCATCGTTGCCAGTGCTTGAACACAAACTGTCAGGAATGTGTGAAATAATCACTTTTCCCATTGCCTCAACTTTGGAAAACTATTAGCCTGTGGGAACGTCGCTCGCTCATATCGACAGATTATCTGGTGAATTAGCGATTTTGAGGCCAATTTTTTTTAATTTCGTAACAAAATCATCGTAAGATGAGATGTTCACCTTTTAAAAAAAATGCGCATAAAATCCAAAATCGGCGGTTGGCGAATAAGTTACTATAACTAATTGATAGATGCTTATTGGCTAATTTGAGCTGATTTTTCGCCAATAGTGAATAGTGAATATTGTAGCAACTTATTAATAGCAAGTAGTAATGCTAATATATTACTTTCATATGAAAATACATTGTATACTCAGTCTTATCTGTTGAAAAGGGACTTTTTAAATTTATGAAAGTGTAAACTAAAAATAGTATTCATCTTCCATAAATGTCACAGTATAGATATTATAAAATGATTCAAATATTCGTTATTGTTGTAAATTATTGAATGTTAGGAGAAGTTATGCAAAAGTAATATAAACAGATTATCTGATTTCTCATCATTATCAAAGTTAGTCTACACACTTACTTGATTAACACATCTGATCTGTTAAAAGGGATTAATTTTAATTCATAAAAGCTTTTACTAAAAGTATTTGTTTTCCATAAATGTTGCAGTAAAGACTATGAAAGACCATGCTAATTATTGAATGCCAGGAGCATATTCTCCAGCTTCTCGACATTATCAAGGTCAGTCTGCACTCAATTGTTAGATAGTTTAACCATGTGTGGGCAAAGGTAAGGAAGCGAAGATAAGACAGGGATTACTAGATAAGCTAACGGTCAAAAGTAAAGGGCGGCATAGAGCGCAAATTCGCGAACTGCTGTTGTCGGCGAACATCGCAAGCGAACATGCTGTAATTACTATTGAACTGTAGCATCCCTGTGGGAACGAATCTTGCGATAGGCTGGCGGATATCAGCTAGAGAATATCATTCTACAGTTCAGTCATATTTGCTGGATATTCCCTGGTGAAGTTTGCCGGCGACAATTCGCGAATTTATAAGTCACTTTCTACTTTCTACTTTCTCTCTTATTTTATTTATAACTCTCTACCGCCTCCACTGCCGAGGCTCTATTTTCTCCCTCACCTCCTTACCACTGCCCACACATAGCCTGTCTATCTAAGAAATAAGTGCGGACTGTCGTAATCTTTGATAATGATAGGGAATTTGAGAATCTGGTTATATCAATTTGTATAACATCTCTTGACATTCAGCAATTTACAACAACAACAATTATTTCAATAATTTCATAGTATTTGCTACGACATTTATGGAAGATAGCTAAATACGTTTTCAGTTTCAGCTTCCATGAATTAAAAGAGATCCCTTGTAAACAGATCAGAATTGGGATACAATTTATTTTATCTTTATGGATTCGAGGATGAACAGGATCTGTTTACTTGTGGGAATCGAAAAGGCAAAGATCGATGTACAGGATTTGTTTACATGTGCGGATCGCAAAAAGCATACTGTATTTATTGATGGGATGAATTTAATGACAGGATCAGTTTACATGTGGGAAACGCAATAATTGAATGATGTCTGATTTATCTTTGTGACATATCTTTCAAGACATATCATTACCTATTCAGTATTTTGTCAGCCACTATGTGTGGGACCCCGCTCGTCTGGGTTTGAGTGTTCAGGTTAGGGGTCGAAACACAACTAGACCAGTACCTGCTGATGACTGACGGACTGCAGTATTATGTTATATTTCCCTTAATCGGTAGCTGAAGCAGTGGTCGATGTATTTTAATTCAAATGAAGAAATGTGGAATTACATGAAGTACTATAGACGGATTAAGAAACTGCTGATAACAAATTCAAGTGAAGAAATAGTATTTTCCATGTGTAGTCTTAGGTATAGTGTGTATAGTTTCATTGCTTTCGGTGTAGTAGAGCGTCATTGTAGTTCTATTGTTTACCTCCATTATCCACTTTCCACTTATCCACTCTTACCATTATCCACTTTGTGTAGTGTCAGATATAGTTCACTTATAATCGGTGTAGTAGCATCGTTGCATTTCCATATTTTACCTCCACTTTTCCAATTTTTATTCATCGGTTTCCTGTTGTTTTATAATATCCATTTTTAATTTCCTTAACCTGTGATGACCATTGTCTTATTCTATTTCCACTATCAGCATCTGTAGTCGGTACAGTATATTAGACGTCTGCTTTGAACGTATATTCGGCAGTGTTTGGAATCTATGGTATTAGTATATTAACAGCAAGAATGAGTAGTATTACAGTACAAGTCTTAAGATTTCTATTTTTACCAGATATTGGGCAAAAGCTGATCAATTTTAATTCGTTGCCACGAGAAAGGTACATTGAGTTCTTTTAAGAACTGATTAATCCAATGGTTTACAGTAGCATTGCCTCTGTACACTTGCGGATTGGAGAACGCCATCAGTCCTCATTAGGACTACTTTAACTAATAATTTAAATTAGTAAGCATTATATTCTATTATAAATGGCTACTGGGATGACTTTCATCATCGTATGAGAATTTTCATATGAAGATATACGATCATTACTAGTGCTAATTAGTTGCTACAACATTCGCTATTCAGCTGAAATTAGCAAACAAACATTTATCGACTAGTTATAGCGACTCACTCGCCACTTGCCACTTCTGGATTTTCGGACATTTCTAAAAAATAAAGGCGACTTTCACATCTTGCAATGATTTTGTTACAAAATTGAGCAAAAATAGATTTAGCCACAAAATCGCTAACTCACCAGATAATCTCTTGATATCAGCTCAGGTATCGATGCTACCACAAGGATGATATCATGTACGTAGATGATATCTACCAGATTTTCGCAGGATTCGATCCCACTTACTGGGATTGGATTGAGCACTCACTGTCCAATCACATCGCCTCTCAATGAAATTTCATGCATCACGTAGAATCCATATCCTCCCTTCAAACATCGATGAGGCAAGCCAATGTATATTAATAACTATGTTTTTTAGAGAGTGGGCCTTATTGAGTGCTGGCATAGGACGCACAACCTATGTCTCATCTGAAAATGAGAAGAAGCAAAAGAAATTATAGCAGAATAAAAAAAATCTGAAATGTTTCCGTCAGATCTTTTAAACCTTGAAGTAATAGGAAACAAAACGAAATTATCTCAAATGCAGCAAGAATCTTCTCTAGATCTCATTAGTTGATAAATATTCATGCTAGCGTATTGCATCCAAATATTCTTAATTCTCCTATGGGCCAAAGTGTTCAAGCTCATTCATTGTTCATTCACAACAGCGCTCGATATCGAAGTCAATCGAGTTAATCAAAAATAGAAGAATATATGTTTTCCAGCACTAAGAGTACTTGCTAGTGGCGTCGCGTCCTCCTTAACCATAGGCCTTCACTCGGCATTGGAATACTATTTTTATACAAAGCACTTTTTATGTTACATTAATTTTCATAAAAGCTGAATTTTTAATAACAATTTTACGAACATTTTTTAAGGCCGAGTGAATGTGTACATAAGAAGTGATTGCTCATGTCGCTTAACCGCCTTACTCAAGGTGCTGAGATTACTACCCTGTGGGAACGCATCTTGCTAATATCAACAGATTATCTGGCGAGGTAGCGATTTTGTGGATAATTTTTTAAAGGTTCATTTTCGTGTAAAAACTATCTCCGCATGTGAAAATGATCATCATCTATTCAAAAACATGTGTAAAATTAAAAAACGACAGGTGGCGAAAAAGTTGTTATAATTAGTTGTAAATATTTTTTTACTAATGCGAGCTGATTTTTCGCCAACCGGCGAAATAGTCCGGGAGCCAGCGTGAAGTTGTGCAGGGAACGAGGTAGTACATAAAACTTTCACATAGCATAGTACACCTCTAACCTACTGCAAAACTTCGCGTCTGCCGGATCAGATCATTTGTTTTTCAGAAATAGAGAGGATAACACAATCCTATGTATTTCCAGTGGTAAAATTGTGACATTTAAGGTGTTGACTCCATTTTTTCGAATTTTTGCTCATAAAAGTTACACAAATTGGTATTTTGTTGAACTGGTTATTATAGAAATCATCTACAGATCATGATCTTTCAAATGAGTTATCATTCAGTGACAGAGGATGAAGTAAAGTGTACAAACAGACACTTTTCGTTAAAGTATATCAACAATTTTCCTGAAATTTCTATGTTAAAATTTGCAGTTACACCAACGAAAAGTGTCTGTTTGTACACTTTACTTCATCCTCTGTCACTGAATGATAACTCATTTGAAGGATCATGATCTGTAGATGATTTCTATAATAACCAGTTCAACAAAGCACCAATTTGTGTAACTTTTATGAGCAAAAATTCGAAAAAATGGAGTCGACACTTTAAATGTCACAATTTTACCACTGGAAATACATAGGATTGTGTTATCCTCTCTATTTCTGAAAAGCAAATGATCTGATCCGGCAGACGCGAAGTTTTGCAGTAGGTTCGAGGTGTACTATGCTATGTGAAAGTTTTATGTACTACCTCGTTCCCTGCACAACTTCACGCTGACTCCCGGACTAGTAGCATTGACATCAAATTACTTCAAGTAAAGAAAATTGATGCACCTCAGACTTTCATTGTACTAGACCTACATTTGTCTTATCAATTTCACTGAACAGATCCAAAAATCTGTCGGACGTGGAACGACGTGTTTGATGATGTAACCTCACTTTATGATTAAGAATTCCATTTATCTTTTTGTGCTAAGAAATTGCATGATTAGGATGCTCAAAAATTATCAAGAGCTTGTCAATATTACTATTAATCGTAATGAACCAGAATTATTATTACAATGTACGTCCTACAGATGACTCTTCTGAAATTCTTACCAAATTCACGAAAACCTTTACTTTGTAGGTATTAGGTGCTTTTTCCTCAATAATGTATTCTTGCGAAGGAATTTTCAGAAAGAGCTAGTGCTCGTAAGTGCCCTTGCGGTCATTGCTTTGCGTTTTCTGTTGTACCTCAGAATAAGCATTTATGACTGATAATGCAAACCGGGTAGCATGCCGCTGCTGCAATCTCCACGGCAGATGCCAAGGATTGCCTACAAACTGTGATTCCGATTCAGCCATTACTTAAGTCTGTAGATTGTAAAACTGTAAATGACTAAAATCTACAAATGTTGATTAAAAAGCTCGATTTTCGTCAGATCTTCGATTGCAGAGCATAAATTTACACAAAAAGAAATATACTTAACATTCTAATAGCATATAGTCCTAATAACATTTGCCTATGATTTTGATATTCGGAGGACAATGGATTAATGTGCCCTTGTACAGCATTGAGATATTCATCGAAATTCATATTATCCCTTTGGATATGAAGTGCAGTTCGGCCTATCATCCATATCGCAGCCCAAATAAGCAGTCGTCCACATTCTTGATTCACAGGCAACGTCAACTGATAAGGAATCACTCCATCCAACTTCATCCAAACTCTCAGGCGGCCATCGTTGCCTCTAAGACTCGATTCCATTGAGAGCGGCATTGCTACATCGCCCGCTTCAGCCTCAAGCTCTGCGCTTGGCTGTCAATTCGATCTCTGATGGCCTCTAACGGCCATTGAAGTCGGCCGACGTCTCATGGCTATGGCAGGAACCGTTAGTTGTTGAAGTGAATTCCTGCACTCAGCCGAGACTAAGAGAGATCGTTTCTTACAAAGATTAGATAATCATCGGATCTGATTGAAAGCTTGTCCTTCTTTTTGACCGGACTCAACTCTTGTGAAGAAGGAGAAAAAAATTGCCTACTACCTGTGGACGGTGGTTTTGGGGACGCCTACTTTTCGGCTATCTAGCCATTCGTACTGTCCTTCTGACAAAAGAGCAGGAACTTTACCTTTCAGAAACATTTCACAAACTTGGACTCAGTCATCATGACATACTAATGAATTTAAAACCGAAAAGAAACATTTTTTACAACTTATCTGGGTCATAACACTTTGATTTGGGTGGGCAGAGTAAACGCCTTGACACAATGGATATTGAAAGCCTGAAAATGACCTCGCTAGCGCAAGGGATGTAAACAACTTTTCAAAATCATCAGAAATAGAAAGTTATGCCAATGAATTTGTCACATTATAATTTTTCTTAAAGCTCGCCAATTTCGACGAGCAATGCATCCAAAGACAAGACCTTTTCGGCTTGTGTCTGATTCACTATCATGCTAACATGTCTTCACATTGAAAATTTGCGATTTCTAAAAGAGGCGATTCACATTCTGACCGCTGTTCACTTTAAACAATAAGGAATGCGAATCCCCAACCGCTAACAGCAGGAGCTACACGTCCGCTCGGACCTTCCATTCATGTTTCCAAGACACTTGAAATGCAGCATGACATTGTACTTGTCTCGGTAGAATCTATGGGTGCATAGGCGTGGTGGTCATCGCGCATTTACGCAATCGCCTATAATCTGCAAACGGATGACCTATTCAAATGCCGTTTGCCTTGCAGCTATAATGCATCTGCATTAAGTCATATATTGAATTTTGTGGCCTTCGGTTGAGTTTCACGGCTCTTATAGACTTCAATGTTTAGGGGTGCACACTGCGTAAATTAATGATCCGTCGGCCGTTACTTTCTCTCTTCGATTGACAAGCTTGTGAAACCGATTAGTCCAGGCAGCCAGAGCAAGTTTCTGCAGGGAGCGAGTCCGGAAATTAGACTTTCACAGAATGATGTACATCCTAGGCCTACTACAATTCGGTGCGTCTGCCGAGTTTTAGTGAGTTTCTCTTCTTGTCAGACAAGATCAAAGAAAAGCACATGTAAATCCAATGGGATGCAGACTGCAGCTTATGGCTAAAATGAAATTTTCTTTGTTTTTCTGATTAAACAAAAAGTACTAAGCCCAGAGTCATAATTTTTGGCATGGAATGTCTTCAGGTCATTTCCTTTAATGTTCATGCACCCTTGTCTATAAAGCTAAACACATTCAGATTTGGTGAACCTCTGAATGTCGGCAAACACAAACATTTTGAGCAACTTTATCCACATTCAACCACATTCTCACACACATTGCCTATTAAAAGTATGAAAATATCACATGCACATGATAGGAAATGACTTGAAGACATATCACGCCGAAAATGATGGCTCCAGACTCAGTATCTTTCACTTAGCAAGATAAAGCAAAGAAAATTTCATTATAGCCAAAAATTTCAATCTGAGTCCCATTGGACCGACACGTGTTTTTTTCTTTGATCTTGTCTGACAAGAAGAGAAACTAACTAGAACTCAACAGATGTGCAGATTCGCAGTAGTCATTGCGTGCACATGATTATGTGAAAGTCTCATTTTCGGCCACGTTCCCTGCAGAAACTCGTTCTGGCTGCCGGACTACGTGTCTTAGGGTGCGTTCTCGCCACTATATTGAAGCTGGGACATTCCCATAACGACGTCTAAATGTTTCACAATTTTAATAAACTTCTAGTTAATAAGACTTAAGGTTTGCCCTTAAGAGGACAGGTGGTGCGTTCGCACCGGCAGACATTAAACGTTCAAGGCGCGTCAAACTTTTGACTATCCTAGGACTATATTTTAGAGCCAAACTTGACGACATCGGTGTGGAGGACCTTCCCACTAGTCCATTTTTCAATCAGCGCTTCTAAAGCGGGACTGGACCTTACCCCTAATGGTCCTTTGGCTTGTGATCCTCGACAAATGCATGAATGCATGAAGGTCTTTAAGCACAAAGACTTGACGGATCTGATTGCGTGCCGGGCGGACCTTCCCGGGGGTCCATAACATAGCGCTATACGGGCTGGACTTCACCCTTAAGTGTACGAGAACGTACAAGGCCGCTTAACAAGTGATCTCCTTGGTCAAAGTTTCAGGCTCGATTGATTAAGAACTTATATATAAATAGACACTTAGTAATCACCATGTCAACCCCATGGAGACCAGTAACCGACACAGTTGACTTTCTTTCGATCCATGATGAGTCAGAAAATAATGGACAAATAATGGAAACAAAGATCTGCTTTCAATAATCGTGCTTAGCGCATCATCAGACAGATTCCAGACAATGACAACCTAATGTGAATTTAGTGCTAAACTCTACTCAGATAATCCATTTTATACATTGTTATTCAAGTTGATATATAATATTTCTCGGCTCATTGGCGACCTACCAAAGTCTCGTCCCGCGCCCATCCACAGTCTATGAAACCTCCCGTCAGTACATTCTTCTGTGTCTCAACTCTATTCGCATTAGAAGTCAGCTACTTCAAAAATTTGATTTATTTCAGTGAAATGGAGTCCTTATTAGACGTATATTTTGAAGTTGACAAAAATTCTACTGGTGAAATTTCGACGAAGGATTTCCAAGCATATCTACGACGTGACAAATACGAAGAAAGCTTTATCAGAGTGAGTCCAATTTCACTTATGTTGAACTCAATTTTTGATTTACAGTTTCACTTCTTCATCAGCACTGATGACGATGAAAATGGGTGCATCGTCTATCATTCCGATTTTCGGTTCAATAGATCTTTCGTACGTGGTGGATATGAACCTCTCACGTACGTCCTGATGGCGAAATAGTCCGGGAGCTAGCGTGAAGTTGTGCAGGGAACGAGGTGGTACATAAAACTTTCACATAGCATAGTACACCTCGAACCTACTGCAAAACTTCGCGTATGCCGGATCAGATCATTTGCTTTTAAGAAATAGAGAAAATAACACAATCCTATGTGTTTCCAGTGGTAAAATTGTGACATTTAAGGTGTTGACTCCATTTTTTCGAATTTTTGCTCATAAAAGTTACACAAATTGGTATGGAATGTTGAACTGGCTATTATAGAAATCATCTACAGATCATGATCTTTCAAATGAGCTATCATTTTGTGACAGAGGATGAAGTAAAGTGTACAAACAGACACTTTTCGTTGGTGTAACTGCAAATTTTAACATAGAAATTTCAGGAAAATTGTTGATATACTTTAGCGAAAAGTGTCTGTTTGTACACTTTGCTTCATCCTCTGTCACAAAATGACAGCTCATTTGAAAGATCATGACCTGTAGATGATTTCTATAATAGCCAGTTCAACAAAATACCAATTTGTGTAACTTTTATGAGCAAAAATTCGAAAAAATGGAGTCAACACTTTAAATGTCACAATTTTACCATTGGAAATACATAGGGTTGTGTTATCCTCTCTATTTCTTAAAAGCAAATGATCTGATCCGGCATACGCGAAGTTTTGCAGTAGGTTAGAGGTGTACTATGCTATGTGAAAGTTTTATGTACTACCTCGTTCCCTGCACAACTTCACGCTGGCTCCGGACTAAAAGAATGTCATTAACCACTGACTGATACTCAACGCATTTACTCATCATAGGTCTAATATGAATACCCAATCTCATCGTATAATACAATTTATTTCTTTCAAAGCAATGTGACACCTGGGTCTTTTCTCTATTCACTTTAGAAATGGACGAGAGCATTCGACGGTAGAGGAACAGGTCGCATTACTTTCGAGTCATATTGTGCAGCTATTGGAAAGGATCCTAAAATGGAGTAAGTATGAATTTCAAGGTCGTCCATTTTGCTATGAAATGATTTTGCATCAGTAGAGCTCGAATATAAAGATTAATGTAAAAATCATTCATAGACCTACCAATCGCATTATTCATAAACATGGATAGTTGTTGGAGTGTTTATAATTCATAAACATCATCATTCGGTCAAGCACAAACTAAGTTTCACACTTTGAATGGTGAAGGGTGTGTCAGAGAATTTTAGCGCCGTCAGCTCATGTACATGCATAAAATATGATAAAGAAAGTAGAACTTAAACACTTAATTACAGAGACCATTGAGAATGATCATCTGGACAAGGAATTTGATATTTTAGAAGAAATTAACCGATTCGCATAAAATGGCATCTTTTCTCATCGATAGTAAGTCAAATTATTGGCAGTCAGTTAGTCAATTTGTCTGTGACTTGTACTCAACGTTGTGAGTTGACCACAAGAAACATGTCGAGGCCAACAAAAACACCAACTCATTTCTATTACGTTTGTGACACTACAAAAACCCAAAGTTGTCTTAATAAATGGGATCTGTAGCTGACCCTATCATGCTGGCAGGCATCTATTTTTGTTGTGGACCCTCGCTTGCTGAAATTCCATGTATTCTTCTTCATATTGAAATCATAGTAGATTTCAATTGACATATTCTATAAACAGTGAGTTGCACAATTTCGTTAGTTCCACAAGATATCACTCAGACCGCACCAAGAGGCTTACTTCACCTCCTTGCAGTGAAAAGGGAATGACCTTGAGAGTAAATGACAGCTCTCACTGAGCTAGGCTGAACTTTTTATTCATTCGGTGTCCGCATTAACAGCTACTGAATCTGTTTTTGGCCTCGTATCTACCAAGGTGAAAGAATTTTCAGTTTTATGTATCATAGTTATCTATCAGCCACTAAAAAATCACTCAGACTTGCCAGGGATCGAACCAGCTGCTCAAGTCAACCACTACACTGTCAACGCAGTTCGGACTTGTCAGTGCTTATTTTATCATTTAATTTAATGCGTCGATGATCGACTTGTCATTGCCAAAGGTGGGTTATAAGACAGCGACATTTCAGATGACATGATTGCAGAAGTTTTGAATCGCTATTTATTGTTCAAAGATGAGCATCATCAAGTCATTCCCGCTGACATCACGTAAAGACCACCGCGATAGCAGGGTACTCGGGAAATGTGTATACTTAATGAATCTATTTCTGAGAGATACTGAAATCCATTGCTGATTGCCAGTTGGGTTCTCAGCTTCGATATGCCATTGAATATGAAAAACAAGTTGAATAATTTTTACCGACTGTTGTGCTAGTACGTTAACAAAAATTAATAATGGTGTCTTTACATTGCAGACTGAATAAGTACAACAGGTCTAAAGGAAAAAGTGGATCAAGAAGCGGGTCGGCTTTGAATTCAGTTGAAATTCCACCCAATATTCATGTCATGTCCAACGATATGACATTGGAGAAACAATTAGCGGTATTAGATATCAAAAACGAAGCAATGGAGCGCGGAACATCAATGAGAGAGGTGGCAAAATTCATGAAAGGGAAGCTGGACAGATCACTTGGAAAACTGTGGTCCGTTGTTATCGTCAACGGTCAGCATTGGTCGTACTACAGCCATGAACCGGGTTACAATTTCGTCTTCAGAGAGGGAGTCAATGTATTCATCGTATGGAGAACTCCATTCTTGTAACTATGGAGTATAGTGATTGCTGCCAAAAAAGTTGGCACTTTTAGATTATTATTAACTTATCTAATTTTCAATTTTGACAATACAATATTTTTTAATCAAACTATTTCTCTTAATTTGTAAATCACATTTCATGAAGCTAAATTGGATTCATAAAATGAAATGATATAGACCATAGAGATTGATTCATTTGCGTTGGGTTAGCCTAGAGCCTGCACAATCATATCCCAATGGTAGCAAGCGATGAAGATTGACATAGATTTTCGTGTCTCCTTTGCTTGTGTGATCGGCTAAACACGCGCATTGGAGAAGTAGCTCTTATCTAAGAACCTAAGAGCTTCAGCGGCCAGATTGCAGGAAGGCCTGTCAAGTGAAAAGTACGTATCTTTGACTCAATTTTCCTCCGTGATATATTCTGTATTGAAATATGAACTTCAGCACGACGAGGCCTTTAGAACCATAGAAATTGACAACAATAAAACCTCTAGAATGGAAATTAAGCTTCATGCAATGCACAATAACGGCACATAAATCGGACGCATTTTCACTTAGATGCACCTGCCAACGTCTGTATCATTGGGTTAGAATCAGTCACATGAGTAAATCGAAGGTTTTAATTGGTTCTTCATGCCCCAACTTAGTTCCCCCGGATGTGCCGCGACCTTGAGTCAATTTCCATTCTGGCGAACTTCAGATAAACAGTATATTTCTATGTTTAGAACCCTCTATTTCATGTCGCACCCGGTTGTGAGAAAACTTGATGCACACACAGAATTAGACAGCTTGTCTCTTGTTCTGTTTGACTAGAAGGGAAGCATTGGCACCACAGAATTAGACAGGTCGTCTCTTCTTCCGTTTGACTAGAAGGGAAGCATTGGAACATGTAACGTAAATGAAATGGCACAATCTGCTGACATAATACCATAGCACTCGAACAATGAGCAGCCAGTTCAACATTAAACACGCCAAATTGTGCAGAGTTTCAGTGACTGTTATCAAACGGATCGCACAGCAAAGAGACACAGTCGATGTACAGTTCTACAGAGAAGTTTGTGAATGTTTTTTCGTGCGCCTGCTAACAATTTTAATAATGATCCGAAGGACCAACATTATCGAGAAAACTTTTGCGCAATGATCTGAATTCTTCGAATCTGAAAGAATCGTGGCGATCTGAGCATTTTTGCGGAATTCACAGCCATTCGCAAGCGGCGCACGACTGTTTTTCCTATCTCTGTAAGGTATTAAAAAATTCTTTTTGCCCACTTATTAAGTTCCTGCATGTACCATTGTTTTGAATCAGTTTGCACTTATAGCAAAGTGATACGCTTAAACAATCTAATTCTGTGATGGATGCACATGATCTGACGAAGTGTTGGATTACAGCTCAATCTACAGTACAGAGATGGAAGACAAGACAATAGGGCGGAATGATAACAATGACTTCAATACTGTAACATAGCAGTAAAAAATAGAACAATAAGAAGAAAGAAGCTAACACCATCATTCTAATTTATCCATCATGCGAGTTTACCTTCTAAAAATCAGCAACTGTACATTTTTGGAGGTGACACTGCGCTAGACGGCTTCACTTTAGATCTGGACGGCAACTTGTTTCCGTTACGAAGACAAACGAGCACGTGTTCCTTCATCCTGTCTTGCAGACATCTACTGGATCTGCCAATATACCTGCTTCCACAAGCACACGAAATATGCATACACGTGATATTCGTCAAATAATTATTCACACCGTTCGACTACTCAATATCTAAATTTTCTAACTGTATAAGTTTAATCTGATGTCAATGTTCTAGATCGTCAGAATTTAGGCTTAAAATTGTTTTGCGTTCAACGGAAAATTGATCTTCGTGATCCTCGAGATTCTTGACCATCAGTTTTGAAGAAAGCCATCTTTAGACCCAAGCACGGAGACAAGGCAATTTATTTCTGTGGTAATAAGGTTGGTTACAACTTTGGGCCATTCCGAGCCGCACTAATTTGCCACTGTAGAACGAAGAGTCTACCTACGGTCACCAAGGTATCTTGTGTTTATGTTGTCCCAGCTTGTGGACATGTTTTCTTTGTCAATGCGCACATGAATTGTGAAAGTGTGGTATCTAACTAGATTAGATGTTATGTGAAAAAAAGCCGAATGTCGTCTTTGCTACTTGTCTTATCGAATTCACAAGATTCATAATTAGCTTATTTCCTTGAACTAAGTTGATGACCATCATTTCTATAGAACGATAACTTTCGAACAACCATGTTGACTTATATATCTCAAACATAACTATTTTTGCTTTCATGAATTATAATATGTTTTTATTTCGGATTGATAATATCCTTAGTTCCAAAATTGCATAATGCATAATTGTTGATGGTCGAATACTTATTGATTATTCATGAAATGCCATAGACTTACATGTATTAAAATCGAATTCAGTATTGGAAGTTTGACTATTAAATGTCATTATCTCACTACTTACAAAACAATAGCAACATTAGTTTGATCTTTATTGACAAAAGGTCTTAAATCAGCATATATTAGAAATCATTGATGCTTTCCTTTAACATTGTGCTGGTATGGCTTTAGTATGTAAAGCATACCACATTTGAAATATCATACGAAAAGCATACAACTATATGCCAAGAGAATACAGAAATATACTAAAAAATATTTTGGTATGCATCCTTCGTATGTGATTGGTATTGAGCGATTTACAGTGTACCTGATCTCACTAAAGAATTGTTCTAAGTTAGTTAGAAATTGCTTATCATTTACTATACCATTCTTTTGCTTTAACAGGTTGTTGTTTAAACGATGAAATTCATCACTTTCTTCCACGCATCGTTGCCAGTGCTTGAACACAAACTGTCAGGAATGTGTGAAATAATCACTTTTCCCATTGCCTCAACTTTGGAAAACTATTAGCCTGTGGGAACGTCGCTCGCTCATATCGACAGATTATCTGGTGAATTAGCGATTTTGAGGCCAATTTTTTTTAATTTCGTAACAAAATCATCGTAAGATGAGATGTTCACCTTTTAAAAAAAATGCGCATAAAATCCAAAATCGGCGGTTGGCGAATAAGTTACTATAACTAATTGATAGATGCTTATTGGCTAATTTGAGCTGATTTTTCGCCAATAGTGAATAGTGAATATTGTAGCAACTTATTAATAGCAAGTAGTAATGCTAATATATTACTTTCATATGAAAATACATTGTATACTCAGTCTTATCTGTTGAAAAGGGACTTTTTAAATTTATGAAAGTGTAAACTAAAAATAGTATTCATCTTCCATAAATGTCACAGTATAGATATTATAAAATGATTCAAATATTCGTTATTGTTGTAAATTATTGAATGTTAGGAGAAGTTATGCAAAAGTAATATAAACAGATTATCTGATTTCTCATCATTATCAAAGTTAGTCTACACACTTACTTGATTAACACATCTGATCTGTTAAAAGGGATTAATTTTAATTCATAAAAGCTTTTACTAAAAGTATTTGTTTTCCATAAATGTTGCAGTAAAGACTATGAAAGACCATGCTAATTATTGAATGCCAGGAGCATATTCTCCAGCTTCTCGACATTATCAAGGTCAGTCTGCACTCAATTGTTAGATAGTTTAACCATGTGTGGGCAAAGGTAAGGAAGCGAAGATAAGACAGGGATTACTAGATAAGCTAACGGTCAAAAGTAAAGGGCGGCATAGAGCGCAAATTCGCGAACTGCTGTTGTCGGCGAACATCGCAAGCGAACATGCTGTAATTACTATTGAACTGTAGCATCCCTGTGGGAACGAATCTTGCGATAGGCTGGCGGATATCAGCTAGAGAATATCATTCTACAGTTCAGTCATATTTGCTGGATATTCCCTGGTGAAGTTTGCCGGCGACAATTCGCGAATTTATAAGTCACTTTCTACTTTCTACTTTCTCTCTTATTTTATTTATAACTCTCTACCGCCTCCACTGCCGAGGCTCTATTTTCTCCCTCACCTCCTTACCACTGCCCACACATAGCCTGTCTATCTAAGAAATAAGTGCGGACTGTCGTAATCTTTGATAATGATAGGGAATTTGAGAATCTGGTTATATCAATTTGTATAACATCTCTTGACATTCAGCAATTTACAACAACAACAATTATTTCAATAATTTCATAGTATTTGCTACGACATTTATGGAAGATAGCTAAATACGTTTTCAGTTTCAGCTTCCATGAATTAAAAGAGATCCCTTGTAAACAGATCAGAATTGGGATACAATTTATTTTATCTTTATGGGATTCGAGGATGAACAGGATCTGTTTACTTGTGGGAATCGAAAAGGCAAAGATCGATGTACAGGATTTGTTTACATGTGCGGATCGCAAAAAGCATACTGTATTTATTGATGGGATGAATTTAATGACAGGATCAGTTTACATGTGGGAAACGCAATAATTGAATGATGTCTGATTTATCTTTGTGACATATCTTTCAAGACATATCATTACCTATTCAGTATTTTGTCAGCCACTATGTGTGGGACCCCGCTCGTCTGGGTTTGAGTGTTCAGGTTAGGGGTCGAAACACAACTAGACGAATACCTGCTGATGACTGACGGACTGCAGTATTATGTTTTATATCCCTTAATCGGTAGCTGAAGTAGTGGTCGATGTATTGTAATTCAAATGAAGAAATGTGGAATTACATGAAGTACTATAGACGGATGAAGAAACTGGCGATAACAAATTCAAGTGAAGAAATAGTATTTTCCATGTGTAGTCTTAGGTATAGTGTGTATAGTTTCATTGCTTTCGGTGTAGTAGAGCGTCATTGTAGTTCTATTGTTTACCTCCATTATCCACTTTCCACTTATCCACTCTTACCATTATCCACTTTGTGTAGTGTCAGATATAGTTCACTTATAATCGGTGTAGTAGCATCGTTGCATTTCCATATTTTACCTCCACTTTTCCAATTTTTATTCATCGGTTTCCTGTTGTTTTATAATATCCATTTTTAATTTCCTTAACCTGTGATGACCATTGTCTTATTCTATTTCCACTATCAGCATCTGTAGTCGGTACAGTATATTAGACGTCTGCTTTGAACGTATATTCGGCAGTGTTTGGAATCTATGGTATTAGTATATTAACAGCAAGAATGAGTAGTATTACAGTACAAGTCTTAAGATTTCTATTTTTACCAGATATTGGGCAAAAGCTGATCAATTTTAATTCGTTGCCACGAGAAAGGTACATTGAGTTCTTTTAAGAACTGATTAATCCAATGGTTACAGTAGCATTGCCTCTGTACACTTGCGGATTGGAGAACGCCATCAGTCCTCATTAGGACTACTTTAACTAATAATTTAAATTAGTAAGCATTATATTCTATTATAAATGGCTACTGGGATGACTTTCATCATCGTATGAGAATTTTCATATGAAGATATACGATCATTACTAGTGCTAATTAGTTGCTACAACATTCGCTATTCAGCTGAAATTAGCAAACAAACATTTATCGACTAGTTATAGCGACTCACTCGCCACTTGCCACTTCTGGATTTTCGGACATTTCTAAAAAATAAAGGCGACTTTCACATCTTGCAATGATTTTGTTACAAAATTGAGCAAAAATAGATTTAGCCACAAAATCGCTAACTCACCAGATAATCTCTTGATATCAGCTCAGGTATCGATGCTACCACAAGGATGATATCATGTACGTAGATGATATCTACCAGATTTTCGCAGGATTCGATCCCACTTACTGGGATTGGATTGAGCACTCACTGTCCAATCACATCGCCTCTCAATGAAATTTCATGCATCACGTAGAATCCATATCCTCCCTTCAAACATCGATGAGGCAAGCCAATGTATATTAATAACTATGTTTTTTAGAGAGTGGGCCTTATTGAGTGCTGGCATAGGACGCACAACCTATGTCTCATCTGAAAATGAGAAGAAGCAAAAGAAATTATAGCAGAATAAAAAAAATCTGAAATGTTTCCGTCAGATCTTTTAAACCTTGAAGTAATAGGAAACAAAACGAAATTATCTCAAATGCAGCAAGAATCTTCTCTAGATCTCATTAGTTGATAAATATTCATGCTAGCGTATTGCATCCAAATATTCTTAATTCTCCTATGGGCCAAAGTGTTCAAGCTCATTCATTGTTCATTCACAACAGCGCTCGATATCGAAGTCAATCGAGTTAATCAAAAATAGAAGAATATATGTTTTCCAGCACTAAGAGTACTTGCTAGTGGCGTCGCGTCCTCCTTAACCATAGGCCTTCACTCGGCATTGGAATACTATTTTTATACAAAGCACTTTTTATGTTACATTAATTTTCATAAAAGCTGAATTTTTAATAACAATTTTACGAACATTTTTTAAGGCCGAGTGAATGTGTACATAAGAAGTGATTGCTCATGTCGCTTAACCGCCTTACTCAAGGTGCTGAGATTACTACCCTGTGGGAACGCATCTTGCTAATATCAACAGATTATCTGGCGAGGTAGCGATTTTGTGGATAATTTTTTAAAGGTTCATTTTCGTGTAAAAACTATCTCCGCATGTGAAAATGATCATCATCTATTCAAAAACATGTGTAAAATTAAAAAACGACAGGTGGCGAAAAAGTTGTTATAATTAGTTGTAAATATTTTTTTACTAATGCGAGCTGATTTTTCGCCAACCGGCGAAATAGTCCGGGAGCCAGCGTGAAGTTGTGCAGGGAACGAGGTAGTACATAAAACTTTCACATAGCATAGTACACCTCTAACCTACTGCAAAACTTCGCGTCTGCCGGATCAGATCATTTGTTTTTCAGAAATAGAGAGGATAACACAATCCTATGTATTTCCAGTGGTAAAATTGTGACATTTAAGGTGTTGACTCCATTTTTTCGAATTTTTGCTCATAAAAGTTACACAAATTGGTATTTTGTTGAACTGGTTATTATAGAAATCATCTACAGATCATGATCTTTCAAATGAGTTATCATTCAGTGACAGAGGATGAAGTAAAGTGTACAAACAGACACTTTTCGTTAAAGTATATCAACAATTTTCCTGAAATTTCTATGTTAAAATTTGCAGTTACACCAACGAAAAGTGTCTGTTTGTACACTTTACTTCATCCTCTGTCACTGAATGATAACTCATTTGAAGGATCATGATCTGTAGATGATTTCTATAATAACCAGTTCAACAAAATACCAATTTGTGTAACTTTTATGAGCAAAAATTCGAAAAAATGGAGTCGACACTTTAAATGTCACAATTTTACCACTGGAAATACATAGGATTGTGTTATCCTCTCTATTTCTGAAAAGCAAATGATCTGATCCGGCAGACGCGAAGTTTTGCAGTAGGTTCGAGGTGTACTATGCTATGTGAAAGTTTTATGTACTACCTCGTTCCCTGCACAACTTCACGCTGACTCCCGGACTAGTAGCATTGACATCAAACTACTTCAAGTAAAGAAAATTGATGCACCTCAGACTTTCATTGTACTAGACCTACATTTGTCTTGTCAGTTTCACTGAACAGATCCAAAAATCTGTCGGACGTGGAACGACGTGTTTGATGATGTAACCTTACTTTATGATAAAGAATTCCATTTATCTTTTTCTGCTAAGAAATTGCATGATTAGGATGTTCAAAAATTATCAAGAGCTTGTCAATACAGTATTACTATTAATCGCAATGAACCAGAATTATTATTACAATGTACGTCCTACAGATGACTCTTCTGAAATTCCTACCAAAATTCACGAAAACCTATACTTTGTAGGTATTAGGTGCTTTTTCCTCAATAATGTATTCTTGCGAAGGAATCATGACAGAATTTTCAGAAAGAGCTAGTGCTCGTAATTGCCCTTGCGGTCATTGCTTTGCGTTTTCTGTTGTACCTCAGAATAAGCATTTATGACTGATAATGCAAACCGGGTAGCATGCCGCTGCTACAATCTCTACTGCAGATGCCAAGGATCGCCTACAAACTGTGATTCCGATTCAACCATTACTTAAGTCTGTAAATTGTAAAACTGTAAATGACTAAAATCTACAAATGTTGATTAAAGAGCTCGATTTTCGTCAGATCTTCGATTGCAGAGCATAAATTTACACAAAAAGAAATATACTTAACATTCTAATAGCATATACGAGTAGGCCTAATAACACTTGCCTATGATTTTGATATTCGGAGGACAATGGATTAATGTGCCCTTGTACAGCATTGAGATATTAATCGAAATTCATATTATCCCTTTGGATATGAAGTGCAGTTCGGCCTGTCATCCATATCGCAGCCCAAATAAGCAGTCGTCCACATTCTTGATTCACAGGCAACGTCAACTGATAAGGAATCACTCCATCCGACTTCATCCAAACTCTCAGGCGACCATCGTTGCCTCTAAGACTCGATTCCATTGAGAGCTGCATTGCTACATCGCCCGCTTCAGCCTCAAGCTCTGCGCTTGGCTGTCAATTCGATCCCTGATGGCCTCTAACGGCCATTGAAGTCGGCCGACGTCTCATGGCTAAGGCAGGAACCGTTAGTTGTTGAAGTGAATTCCTGCACTCAGCCGAGACTAAGAGAGATCGTTTCTTACAAAGATTAGATAATCATCGGATCTGATTGAAAGCTTGTCCTTCTTTTTGACCGGACTCAACTCTTGTGAAGAAGGAGAAAAAAATTGCCTACTACCTGTGGACGGTGGTTTTGGGGACGCCTACTTTTCGGCTATCTAGCCATTCGTACTGTCCTTCTGACAAAAGAGCAGGAACTTTACCTTTCAGAAACATTTCACAAACTTGGACTCAGTCATCATGACATACTAATGAATTTGAAACCGAACAGAAACATTGTTTACAACTTATCTGGGTCATAACACTTTGATTTGGGTGGGCAGAGTAAACGCCTTGACACAATGGATATTGAAAGCCTGAAAATGACCTCGCTAGCGCAAGGGATGTAAACAACTTTTCAAAATCATCAGAAATAGAAAGTTATGCCAATGAATTTGTCACATTATAATTTTTCTTAAAGCTCGCCAATTTCGACGAGCAATGCATCCAAAGACAAGACCTTTTCGGCTTGTGTCTGATTCACTATCATGCTAACATGTCTTCACATTGAAAATTTGCGATTTCTAAAAGAGGCGATTCACATTCTGACCGCTGTTCACTTTAAACAATAAGGAATGCGAATCCCCAACCGCTAACAGCAGGAGCTACACGTCCGCTCGGACCTTCCATTCATGTTTCCAAGACACTTGAAATGCAGCATGACATTGTACTTGTCTCGGTAGAATCTATGGGTGCATAGGCGTGGTGGTCATCGCGCATTTACGCAATCGCCTATAATCTGCAAACGGATGACCTATTCAAATGCCGTTTGCCTTGCAGCTATAATGCATCTGCATTAAGTCATATATTGAATTTTGTGGCCTTCGGTTGAGTTTCACGGCTCTTATAGACTTCAATGTTTAGGGGTGCACACTGCGTAAATTAATGATCCGTCGGCCGTTACTTTCTCTCTTCGATTGACAAGCTTGTGAAACCGATTAGTCCAGGCAGCCAGAGCAAGTTTCTGCAGGGAGCGAGTCCGGAAATTAGACTTTCACAGAATGATGTACATCCTAGGCCTACTACAATTCGGTGCGTCTGCCGAGTTTTAGTGAGTTTCTCTTCTTGTCAGACAAGATCAAAGAAAAGCACATGTAAATCCAATGGGATGCAGACTGCAGCTTATGGCTAAAATGAAATTTTCTTTGTTTTTCTGATTAAACAAAAAGTACTAAGGCCAGAGTCATAATTTTTGGCATGGAATGTCTTCAGGTCATTTCCTTTAATGTTCATGCACCCTTGTCTATAAAGCTAAACACATTCAGATTTGGTGAACCTCTGAATGTCGGCAAACACAAACATTTTGAGCAACTTTATCCACATTCAACCACATTCTCACACACATTGCCTATTAAAAGTATGAAAATATCACATGCACATGATAGGAAATGACTTGAAGACATATCACGCCGAAAATGATGGCTCCAGACTCAGTATCTTTCACTTAGCAAGATAAAGCAAAGAAAATTTCATTATAGCCAAAAATTTCAATCTGAGTCCCATTGGACCGACACGTGTTTTTCTTTGATCTTGTCTGACAAGAAGAGAAACTAACTAGAACTCAACAGATGTGCAGATTCGCAGTAGTCATTGCGTGCACATGATTATGTGAAAGTCTCATTTTCGGCCACGTTCCCTGCAGAAACTCGTTCTGGCTGCCGGACTACGTGTCTTAGGGTGCGTTCTCGCCACTATATTGAAGCTGGGACATTCCCATAACGACGTCTAAATGTTTCATAATTTTAATAAACTTATAGTTAATAAGACTTAAGGTTTGCCCTTAAGAGGACAGGTGGTGCGTTCCCACCGGCAGACATTAAACGTTCAAGGCGCGTCAAACTTTTGACTATCCTAGGACTATATTTTAGAGCCAAACTTGACGACATCGGTGTGGAGGACCTTCCCACTAGTCCATTTTTCAATCAGCGCTTCTAAAGCGGGGCTGAACCTTACCCCTAATGGTCCTTTGGCTTGTGATCCTCGACAAATGCATGAATGCATGAAGGTCTTTAAGCACAAAGACTTGACGGATCTGATTGCGTGCCGGGCGGATCTTCCCGGGGGTCCATAACATAGCGCTATACGGGCTGGACTTCACCCTTAAGTGTACGAGAACGTACAAGGCCGCTTAACAAGTGATCTCCTTGGTCAAAGTTTCAGGCTCGATTGATTAAGAACTTATATATAAATAGACACTTAGTAATCACCATGTCAACCCCATGGAGACCAGTAACCGACACAGTTGACTTTCTTTCGATCCATGATGAGTCAGAAAATAATGGACAAATAATGGAAACAAAGATCTGCTTTCAATAATCGTGCTTAGCGCATCATCAGACAGATTCCAGACAATGACAACCTAATGTGAATTTAGTGCTAAACTCTACTCAGATAATCCATTTTATACATTGTTATTCAAGTTGATATATAATATTTCTCGGCTCATTGGCGACCTACCAAAGTCTCGTCCCGCGCCCATCCACAGTCTATGAAACCTCCGTCAGTACATTCTTCTGTGTCTCAACTCTATTCGCATTAGAAGTCAGCTACTTCAAAAATTTGATTTATTTCAGTGAAATGGAGTCCTTATTAGACGTATATTTTGAAGTTGACAAAAATTCTACTGGTGAAATTTCGACGAAGGATTTCCAAGCATATCTACGACGTGACAAATACGAAGAAAGCTTTATCAGAGTGAGTCCAATTTCACTTATGTTGAACTCAATTTTTGATTTACAGTTTCACTTCTTCATCAGCACTGATGACGATGAAAATGGGTGCATCGTCTATCATTCCGATTTTCGGTTCAATAGATCTTTCGTACGTGGTGGATATGAACCTCTCACGTACGTCCTGATGGCGAAATAGTCCGGGAGCTAGCGTGAAGTTGTGCAGGGAACGAGGTGGTACATAAAACTTTCACATAGCATAGTACACCTCGAACCTACTGCAAAACTTCGCGTATGCCGGATCAGATCATTTGCTTTTAAGAAATAGAGAGGATAACACAATCCTATGTGTTTCCAGTGGTAAAATTGTGACATTTAAGGTGTTGACTCCATTTTTTCGAATTTTTGCTCATAAAAGTTACACAAATTGGTATTTTGTTGAACTGGCTATTATAGAAATCATCTACAGATCATGATCTTTCAAATGAGCTATCATTTTGTGACAGAGGATGAAGTAAAGTGTACAAACAGACACTTTTCGTTGGTGTAACTGCAAATTTTAACATAGAAATTTCAGGAAAATTGTTGATATACTTTAGCGAAAAGTGTCTGTTTGTACACTTTGCTTCATCCTCTGTCACAAAATGACAGCTCATTTGAAAGATCATGACCTGTAGATGATTTCTATAATAGCCAGTTCAACAAAATACCAATTTGTGTAACTTTTATGAGCAAAAATTCGAAAAAATGGAGTCAACACCTTAAATGTCACAATTTTACCATTGGAAATACATAGGGTTGTGTTATCCTCTCTATTTCTTAAAAGCAAATGATCTGATCCGGCATACGCGAAGTTTTGCAGTAGGTTAGAGGTGTACTATGCTATGTGAAAGTTTTATGTACTACCTCGTTCCCTGCACAACTTCACGCTGGCTCCCGGACTAAAAGAATGTCATTAACCACTGACTGATACTCAACGCATTTACTCATCATAGGTCTAATATGAATACCCAATCTCATCGTATAATACAATTTATTTCTTTCAAAGCAATGTGACACCTGGGTCTTTTCTCTATTCACTTTAGAAATGGACGAGAGCATTCGACGGTAGAGGAACAGGTCGCATTACTTTCGAGTCATATTGTGCAGCTATTGGAAAGGATCCTAAAATGGAGTAAGTATGAATTTCAAGGTCGTCCATTTTGCTATGAAATGATTTTGCATCAGTAGAGCTCGAATATAAAGATTAATGTAAAAATCATTCATAGACCTACCAATCGCATTATTCATAAACATGGATAGTTGTTGGAGTGTTTATAATTCATAAACATCATCATTCGGTCAAGCACAAACTAAGTTTCACACTTTGAATGGTGAAGGGTGTGTCAGAGAATTTTAGCGCCGTCAGCTCATGTACATGCATAAAATATGATAAAGAAAGTAGAACTTAAACAATTAATTACAGAGACCATTGAGAATGATCATCTGGACAAGGAATTTGATATTTTAGAAGAAATTAACCGATTCGCATAAAATGGCATCTTTTCTCATCGATAGTAAGTCAAATTATTGGCAGTCAGTCAGTCAATTTGTCTGTGACTTGTACTCAACGTTGTGAGTTGACCACAAGAAACATGTCGAGGCCAACAAAAACACCAACTCATTTCTATTACGTTTGTGACACTACAAAAACCCAAAGTTGTCTTAATAAATGGGATCTGTAGCTGACCCTATCATGCTGGCAGGCATCTATTTTTGTTGTGGACCCTCGCTTGCTGAAATTCCATGTATTCTTCTTCATATTGAAATCATAGTAGATTTCAATTGACATATTCTATAAACAGTGAGTTGCACAATTTCGTTAGTTCCACAAGATATCACTCAGACCGCACCAAGAGGCTTACTTCACCTCCTTGCAGTGAAAAGGGAATGACCTTGAGAGTAAATGACAGCTCTCACTGAGCTAGGCTGAACTTTTTATTCATTCGGTGTCCGCATTAACAGCTACTGAATCTGTTTTTGGCCTCGTATCTACCAAGGTGAAAGAATTTTCAGTTTTATGTATCATAGTTATCTATCAGCCACTAAAAAATCACTCAGACTTGCCAGGGATCGAACCAGCTGCTCAAGTCAACCACTACACTGTCAACGCAGTTCGGACTTGTCAGTGCTTATTTTATCATTTAATTTAATGCGTCGATGATCGACTTGTCATTGCCAAAGGTGGGTTATAAGACAGCGACATTTCAGATGACATGATTGCAGAAGTTTTGAATCGCTATTTATTGTTCAAAGATGAGCATCATCAAGTCATTCCCGCTGACATCACGTAAAGACACCGCGATAGCAGGGTACTCGGGAAATGTGTATACTTAATGAATCTATTTCTGAGAGATACTGAAATCCATTGCTGATTGCCAGTTGGGTTCTCAGCTTCGATATGCCATTGAATATGAAAAACAAGTTGAATAATTTTTACCGACTGTTGTGCTAGTACGTTAACAAAAATTAATAATGGTGTCTTTACATTGCAGACTGAATAAGTACAACAGGTCTAAAGGAAAAAGTGGATCAAGAAGCGGGTCGGCTTTGAATTCAGTTGAAATTCCACCCAATATTCATGTCATGTCCAACGATATGACATTGGAGAAACAATTAGCGGTATTAGATATCAAAAACGAAGCAATGGAGCGCGGAACATCAATGAGAGAGGTGGCAAAATTCATGAAAGGGAAGCTGGACAGATCACTTGGAAAACTGTGGTCCGTTGTTATCGTCAACGGCCAGCATTGGTCGTACTACAGCCATGAACCGGGTTACAATTTCGTCTTCAGAGAGGGAGTCAATGTATTCATCGTATGGAGAACTCCATTCTTGTAACTATGGAGTATAGTGATTGCTGCCAAAAAAGTTGGCACTTTTAGATTATTATTAACTTATCTAATTTTCAATTTTGACAATACAATATTTTTTAATCAAACTATTTCTCTTAATTTGTAAATCACATTTCATGAAGCTAAATTGGATTCATAAAATGAAATGATATAGACCATAGAGATTGATTCATTTGCGTTGGGTTAGCCTAGAGTCTGCACAATCATATCCCAATGGTAGCAAGCGATGAAGATTGACATAGATTTTCGTGTCTCCTTTGCTTGTGTGATTGGCTAAACACGCGCATTGGAGAAGTAGCTCTTATCTAAGAACCTAAGAGCTTCAGCGGCCAGATTGCAGGAAGGCCTGTCAAGTGAAAAGTACGTATCTTTGACTCAATTTTCCTCCGTGATATATTCTGTATTGAAATATGAACTTCAGCACGACGAGGCCTTTAGAACCATAGAAATTGACAACAATAAAACCTCTAGAATGGAAATTAAGCTTCATGCAATGCACAATAACGGCACATAAATCGGACGCATTTTCACTTAGATGCACCTGCCAACGTCTGTATCATTGGGTTAGAATCAGTCACATGAGTAAATCGAAGGTTTTAATTGGTTCTTCATGCCCCAACTTAGTTCCCCCGGATGTGCCGCGACCTTGAGTCAATTTCCATTCTGGCGAACTTCAGATAAACAGTATATTTCTATGTTTAGAACCCTCTATTTCATGTCGCACCCGGTTGTGAGAAAACTTGATGCACACACAGAATTAGACAGCTTGTCTCTTGTTCTGTTTGACTAGAAGGGAAGCATTGGCACCACAGAATTAGACAGATCGTCTCTTCTTCCGTTTGACTAGAAGGGAAGCATTGGAACATGTAACGTAAATGAAATGGCACAATCTGCTGACATAATACCATAGCACTCGAACAATGAGCAGCCAGTTCAACATTAAACACGCCAAATTGTGCAGAGTTTCAGTGACTGTTATCAAACGGATTGCACAGCAAAGAGACACAGTCGATGTACAGTTCTACAGAGAAGTTTGTGAATGTTTTTTCGTGCGCCTGCTAACAATTTTAATAATGATCCGAAGGACCAACATTATCGAGAAAACTTTTGCGCAATGATCTGAATTCTTCGAATCTGAAAGAATCGTGGCGATCTGAGCATTTTTGCGGAATTCACAGCCATTCGCAAGCGGCGCACGACTGTTTTTCCTATCTCTGTAAGGTATTAAAAAATTCTTTTTGCCCACTTATTAAGTTCCTGCATGTACCATTGTTTTGAATCAGTTTGCACTTATAGCAAAGTGATACGCTTAAACAATCTAATTCTGTGATGGATGCACATGATCTGACGAAGTGTTGGATTACAGCTCAATCTACAGTACAGAGACGGAAGACAAGACAATAGGGCGGAATGATAACAATGACTTCAATACTGTAACATAGCAGTAAAAAATAGAACAATAAGAAGAAAGAAGCTAACACCATCATTCTAATTTATCCATCATGCGAGTTTACCTTCTAAAAATCAGCAACTGTACATTTTTGGAGGTGACACTGCGCTAGACGGCTTCACTTTAGATCTGGACGGCAACTTGTTTCCGTTACGAAGACAAACGAGCACGTGTTCCTTCATCCTGTCTTGCAGACATCTACTGGATCTGCCAATATACCTGCTTCCACAAGCACACGAAATATGCATACACGTGATATTCGTCAAATAATTATTCACACCGTTCGACTACTCAATATCTAAATTTTCTAACTGTATAAGTTTAATCTGATGTCAATGTTCTAGATCGTCAGAATTTAGGCTTAAAATTGTTTTGCGTTCAACGGAAAATTGATCTTCGTGATCCTCGAGATTCTTGACCATCAGTTTTGAAGAAAGCCATCTTTAGACCCAAGCACGGAGACAAGGCAATTTATTTCTGTGGTAATAAGGTTGGTTACAACTTTGGGCCATTCCGAGCCGCACTAATTTGCCACTGTAGAACGAAGAGTCTACCTACGGTCACCAAGGTATCTTGTGTTTATGTTGTCCCAGCTTGTGGACATGTTTTCTTTGTCAATGCGCATATGAATTGTGAAAGTGTGGTATCTAACTAGATTAGATGTTATGTGAAAGAAAGCCGAATGTCATCTTTGCTACTTGTCTTATCGAATTCACAAGAATCATAATTAGCTCATTTCCTTGAACTAAGTTGATGAACATCATTTCTATAGAACGATAACTTTCGAACAACCATGTTGACTTATATATCTCAAACATAACTATTTTTGCTTTCATGAATTATAATGTGTTTTTATTTCGGATTGATAATATCCTTAGTTCCTAAATTGCATAATGCATAATTGTTGATGGTCGAATACTTATTGATTATTCATGAAATGCCATAGACTTACATGTATTAAAATCGAATTCAGTATTGGAAGTTTGACTGTTAAATGTCATTATCTCACTACTTACAAAACAATAGTAACATTAGTGTGATCATTATTGACAAAAGGCCTTAAATCAACATATATTAGAAATCATTGATGCTTTCCTTTAACATTGTGCTGGTATGGCTTTAGTATGTAAAGCATACCACATTTGAAATATCATACGAAAAGCATACAACTATATGCCAAGAGAATACAGAAATATACTAAAAAATATTTTGGTATGCATCCTTCGTATGTGATTGGTATTGAGCGATTTACAGTGTGCCTGATCTCACTAAAGAATTGTTCTAAGTTAGTTAGAAATTGCTTATCATTTACTATACCATTCTTTTGCTTTAACAGGTTGTTGTTTAAACGATGAAATTCATCACTTTCTTCCACGCATCGTTGCCAGTGCTTGAACACAAACTGTCAGGAATGTGTGAAATAATCACTTTTCCCATTGCCTCAACTTTGGAAAACTATTAGCCTGTGGGAACGTCGCTCGCTCATATCGACAGATTATCTGGTGAATTAGCGATTTTGAGGCCAATTTTTTTTAATTTCGTAACAAAATCATCGTAAGATGAGATGTTCACCTTTTAAAAAAAATGCGCATAAAATCCAAAATCGGCGGTTGGCGAATAAGTTACTATAACTAATTGATAGATGCTTATTGGCTAATTTGAGCTGATTTTTCGCCAATAGTGAATAGTGAATATTGTAGCAACTTATTAATAGCAAGTAGTAATGCTAATATATTACTTTCATATGAAAATACATTGTATACTCAGTCTTATCTGTTGAAAAGGGACTTTTTAAATTTATGAAAGTGTAAACTAAAAATAGTATTCATCTTCCATAAATGTCACAGTATAGATATTATAAAATGATTCAAATATTCGTTATTGTTGTAAATTATTGAATGTTAGGAGAAGTTATGCAAAAGTAATATAAACAGATTATCTGATTTCTCATCATTATCAAAGTTAGTCTACACACTTACTTGATTAACACATCTGATCTGGTAAAAGGGATTAATTTTAATTCATAAAAGCTTATACTAAAAGTATTTGTTTTCCATAAATGTTGCAGTAAAGACTATGAAAGACCATGCTAATTATTGAATGTCAGGAGCATATTCTCAAGCTTCTCGACATTATCAAGGTCAGTCTGCACTCAATTGTTAGATAGTTTAACCATGTGTGGGCAAAGGTAAGGAAGCGAAGATAAGACAGGGATTACTAGATAAGCTAACGGTCAAAAGTAAAGGGCGGCATAGAGCGCAAATTTGCGAACTGCTGTTGTCGGCGAACATCGCAAGCGAACATGCTGTAATTACTATTGAACTGTAGCATCCCTGTGGGAACGAATCTTGCGATAGGCTGGCGGATATCAGCTAGAGAATATCATTCTACAGTTCAGTCATATTTGCTGGATATTCCCTGGTGAAGTTTGCCGGCGACAATTCGCGAATTTATAAGTCACTTTCTACTTTCTACTTTCTCTCTTATTTTATTTATAACTCTCTACCGCCTCCACTGCCGAGGCTCTATTTTCTCCCTCACCTCCTTACCACTGCCCACACATAGCCTGTCTATCTAAGAAATAAGTGCGGACTGTCGTAATCTTTGATAATGATAGGGAATTTGAGAATCTGGTTATATCAATTTGTATAACATCTCTTGACATTCAGCAATTTACAACAACAACAATTATTTCAATAATTTCATAGTATTTGCTACGACATTTATGGAAGATAGCTAAATACGTTTTCAGTTTCAGCTTCCATGAATTAAAAGAGATCCCTTGTAAACAGATCAGAATTGGGATACAATTTATTTTATCTTTATGGGATTCGAGGATGAACAGGATCTGTTTACTTGTGGGAATCGAAAAGGCAAAGATCGATGTACAGGATTTGTTTACATGTGCGGATCGCAAAAAGCATACTGTATTTATTGATGGGATGAATTTAATGACAGGATCAGTTTACATGTGGGAAACGCAATAATTGAATGATGTCTGATTTATCTTTGTGACATATCTTTCAAGACATATCATTACCTATTCAGTATTTTGTCAGCCACTATGTGTGGGACCCCGCTCGTATGGGTTTGAGTGTTCAGGTTAGGGGTCGAAACACAACTAGACGAATACCTGCTGATGACTGACGGACTGCAGTATTATGTTTTATATCCCTTAATCGGTAGCTGAAGTAGTGGTCGATGTATTGTAATTCAAATGAAGAAATGTGGAATTACATGAAGTACTATAGACGGATGAAGAAACTGGCGATAACAAATTCAAGTGAAGAAATAGTATTTTCCATGTGTAGTCTTAGGTATAGTGTGTATAGTTTCATTGCTTTCGGTGTAGTAGAGCGTCATTGTAGTTCTATTGTTTACCTCCATTATCCACTTTCCACTTATCCACTCTTACCATTATCCACTTTGTGTAGTGTCAGATATAGTTCACTTATAATCGGTGTAGTAGCATCGTTGCATTTCCATATTTTACCTCCACTTTTCCAATTTTTATTCATCGGTTTCCTGTTGTTTTATAATATCCATTTTTAATTTCCTTAACCTGTGATGACCATTGTCTTATTCTATTTCCACTATCAGCATCTGTAGTCGGTACAGTATATTAGACGTCTGCTTTGAACGTATATTCGGCAGTGTTTGGAATCTATGGTATTAGTATATTAACAGCAAGAATGAGTAGTATTACAGTACAAGTCTTAAGATTTCTATTTTTACCAGATATTGGGCAAAAGCTGATCAATTTTAATTCGTTGCCACGAGAAAGGTACATTGAGTTCTTTTAAGAACTGATTAATCCAATGGTTACAGTAGCATTGCCTCTGTACACTTGCGGATTGGAGAACGCCATCAGTCCTCATTAGGACTACTTTAACTAATAATTTAAATTAGTAAGCATTATATTCTATTATAAATGGCTACTGGGATGACTTTCATCATCGTATGAGAATTTTCATATGAAGTTATACGATCATTACTAGTGCTAATTAGTTGCTACAACATTCGCTATTCAGCTGAAATTAGCAAACAAACATTTATCGACTAGTTATAGCGACTCACTCGCCACTTGCCACTTCTGGATTTTCGGACATTTCTAAAAAATAAAGGCGACTTTCACATCTTGCAATGATTTTGTTACAAAATTGAGCAAAAATAGATTTAGTCACAAAATCGCTAACTCACCAGATAATCTCTTGATATCAGCTCAGGTATCGATGCTACCACAAGGATGATATCATGTACGTAGATGATATCTACCAGATTTTCGCAGGATTCGATCCCACTTACTGGGATTGGATTGAGCACTCACTGTCCAATCACATCGCCTCTCAATGAAATTTCATGCATCACGTAGAATCCATATCCTCCCTTCAAACATCGATGAGGCAAGCCAATGTATATTAATAACTATGTTTTTTAGAGAGTGGGCCTTATTGAGTGCTGGCATAGGACGCACAACCTATGTCTCATCTGAAAATGAGAAGAAGCAAAAGAAATTATAGCAGAATAAAAAAAATCTGAAATGTTTCCGTCAGATCTTTTAAACCTTGAAGTAATAGGAAACAAAACGAAATTATCTCAAATGCAGCAAGAATCTTCTCTAGATCTCATTAGTTGATAAATATTCATGCTAGCGTATTGCATCCAAATATTCTTAATTCTCCTATGGGCCAAAGTGTTCAAGCTCATTCATTGTTCATTCACAACAGCGCTCGATATCGAAGTCAATCGAGTTAATCAAAAATAGAAGAATATATGTTTTCCAGCACTAAGAGTACTTGCTAGTGGCGTCGCGTCCTCCTTAACCATAGGCCTTCACTCGGCATTGGAATACTATTTTTATACAAAGCACTTTTATGTTACATTAATTTTCATAAAAGCTGAATTTTTAATAACAATTTTACGAACATTTTTTAAGGCCGAGTGAATGTGTACATAAGAAGTGATTGCTCATGTCGCTTAACCGCCTTACTCAAGGTGCTGAGATTACTACCCTGTGGGAACGCATCTTGCTAATATCAACAGATTATCTGGCGAGGTAGCGATTTTGTGGATAATTTTTTAAAGGTTCATTTTCGTGTAAAAACTATCTCCGCATGTGAAAATGATCATCATCTATTCAAAAACATGTGTAAAATTAAAAAACGACAGGTGGCGAAAAAGTTGTTATAATTAGTTGTAAATATTTTTTTACTAATGCGAGCTGATTTTTCGCCAACCGGCGAAATAGTCCGGGAGCCAGCGTGAAGTTGTGCAGGGAACGAGGTAGTACATAAAACTTTCACATAGCATAGTACACCTATAACCTACTGCAAAAATTCGCGTCTGCCGGATCAGATCATTTGCTTTTCAGAAATAGAGAGGATAACACAATCCTATGTATTTTCAATGGTAAAATTGTGACATTTAAGGTGTTGACTCCATTTTTTCGAATTTTTGCTCATAAAAGTGATACAAATTGGTATTTTGTTGAACTGGTTATTATAGAAATCATCTACAGGTCATGATCTTTCAAATGAGTTATCATTCAGTGACAGAGGATGAAGTAAAGTGTACAAACAGACACTTTTCGTTAAAGTATATCAACAGTTTTCCTGAAATTTCTATGTTAAAATTTGCAGTTACACCAACGAAAAGTGTCTGTTTGTACACTTTGCTTCATCCTCTGTCACAAAATGACAGCTCATTTGAAAGATCATGACCTGTAGATGATTTCTATAATAACCAGTTCAACAAAATACCAATTTGTATCACTTTTATGAGCAAAAATTCGAAAAAATGGAGTCAACACCTTAAATGTCACAATTTTACCATTGAAAATACATAGGATTGTGTTATCCTCTCTATTTCTGAAAAGCAAATGATCTGATCCGGCAGACGCGAAGTTTTGCAGTAGGTTATAGGTGTACTATGCTATGTGAAAGTTTTATGTACTACCTCGTTCCCTGCACATACTTCACGCTGGCTCCCGGACTAAAATCGTGGATATTGTAGCAACTAATTAGTGGTAAGTAGTAATGTTCGTATATTACCTTCACATGAAAATATATTGTATACTCAGTCTGATTTGATAAAAAGGGATTTTTTTTAATTCACGAAGACTTAAACTAAAAAAGTATTTATCTTCCATAAATGTCGCAGTAAATACTATGATATTATTGAAATATTTGTCATTGTTGTAAATTATTGAATGTCAAGACATGTTATGAAAATTGATATAAGCGGATTCTCTGTGGTCTTGTCAGTATCCAAGAATGACAGTCTGCACCAATTTCTTAGATAGATTAGTCGTATGTGGGCAATGGTGAGGAGGTGAGGGAGAAAATATAGCCTCGGCTGTAGAGTCGGATTACTAAAGAAATAAGAGAGAAAGTCAAAATTAAAAGGTGGCATATAGAGCGCGAATTGTCGCCGGCGAACTTCGCCAGCGAATATGCCGTAAATATGACTAAACTGTAGCATGATATTCTGCAGCTGACATCCGCCAGTTTTTCGAAAGATTCGTTCCCACAGGGTATATCCCCTCTCTGCCCAGACCACATTTTCTCGAGAAAAAAGGAGGCAAGGCGAACAGTTTCTTGCGTTTTTGACGGCCGGTCAGCCACTCGCATGTTTGAAATTTTGATGCATTAAAATGTCTTCTGTATATTTCTTTCTCTGTGAGTACTTTCAATTTTAAAATCAGGTGTTGGCCTACCTTGCCTGACGACTGTCATCTTTTCAGTGTATTCCCTTGGGACGAAAGGCGTGATTATGATCTCGTCTGCAGCACTAAACATAGCGTCACATCAATCACGTAAAACAAATTATGGAATTCTACCGAATCTGGGTGTTCGAGTCAAACGCATTACTCTGCTTTCATTGGAGAACGCTCATCATCTGATCGCAGTCTTGTCTGAACGCCATCCATCTGCTACTGTTGACGTGGCGACCTCTCTCACATTGAGCGAGGCTAGGAACAATTGGGTCGCGTTTCCCCTACTATATTTAGGCACCGCGCCTCGATCAAGAATTGCGTAGAATTTCATTGCAAAAATTGGAGAAGGCAAAGCATTATGTCTATCGGGAAAGCCAATACTGGCGCGGGCGCGTGCGCTTACTGCCTCACACGCACACAACTCTCTTTCGCTGTCTGAACATCAGTGCTCCTTCTGAACACACCATTATTGTGTGTGTGTCTAATTGTTCGAAGAAAACAGCTGTGATTCAAGCACGCGCTGCAAAACTGTTCACTCTTGAGGTTGAGCGTCTGATTTTGAGACGGAAAGCTGTGCACAGCTATCACGAGATGCTATCGAATTTAAATGAATGATGACACTTTTCATTTTTATAAATGTTGTTAAATAATTTTTGAGGATGCGCCGAAGGCCTCGCAGGTACGGAGAAGACGCCACTGGTACTTACGGTACTTAGAGTATTTACACTAAGAGTGATTATATTATAATAAGTAAAAAGGAAATTTCTGGCTGTGTCTTAACATGTAAAAGCTATTCTGGTGCGATGACTACAGCCGAAGAACGCCTTCATATTTATCACAAGTATTTTTTCTGAGTTCTACTTTTACCATTGTAAAATTTGATGCAAATTAGAGGATTTTAAAGTCAACATTTTCAGCGCTATATTAACCTTCATTATAAACATTAGGTGCTTCTCGATGTCTTTGAAGCAGCTTTAACATTGCAGCCTGTAAACTGTTTATAGCTAGATGACAGCCAAAATAACATCCATTTCCCACAGACAATGTGGGACCTTTCAAAATCAGACATCATTGCATTTATCATTCTCACCCTTAGATATTCACTTGTTGGCATTTTTCACTTATATGTTGATGACAAGAGAAGTATGCATGGCCCTAAAAATTGTAAAGAACATTTTAAAAACTGAACTGTTATATGAAGCCAAGATGTCAAATAGAGAACTGCTACCGCCGTGTTTCTCTGTGTAACAATAGTAGCATATTTGTTTTATATGCTGCATTTATACACATATAGAATAAATCAATAGTTAGTTGCTACATGCTTGATAGTTATGCTTCCATTCAATGATTCGCATCAATTTGATTTGCGCCAATGTGCCTTTTTGGCACTAGACTAGCTTAAAGATGGGATTGGGATATCTAGGATTATGTAGCATCAAGGTTTCATGAAAGTCTATTTTGAGTAAGTGGGTAGATATGTATGTTTGCTTTTGCATTCGTTGTTTCCTTTTAACCTATAGTCTAAGACAAATTCTAAAGTCAGAATGCTTAAAATTAGTTAGGACTACTCAAAAAACTTCAAAAATTCAAAGGCATATTTGGATGAACATGAAAACGATAGGCCCTAGTAAATTTAATAATCACTGACACAGGCTGTCATCTAACATTTCAATTCAAGCCATTGCATTTCTCTAGAACCATTGTTTGAAGAACCGTTGGTTAAGGCTTCAAACTATCAAAGGTATAATCCTTCATGTACAGTGCAGGATATAGTCTTAATTCACAATTTGAACCTAATTTCAGCTTAATGCATATTACAATCTTCTTGTGGCAATAGTTAAAAACATTGGAATTTATGAATCTCTATGACTCAGACTTCAGTATTTGATGGTTAGCAAAAAAATTGATGAAATGCGATCCAATTTTGATAAAGCCTTATACTGTAGTTTTAAGTAACTTTATACATCATAAAATGCATATTTCATCTTTAACTCATAAAAATGCATATCATCAAAATAAGTGCTTTTAAATACAAATATAGATGATTTATTGAAAAAACAGTTGTCATGAACAAATTGTGTCTCGTTTCCTGTGTTGATACCTATCTTCTCCTTTCTGTCTTTTACCTTAGATTACGGTCTAAGGCTCAGCAGTGGACAATGTCTACTTTTATCTTGAAGATTCCCTATTTTCAGAAGACACTACATGTCATACTGCTTACACCCTCTTCGATAACCTCCCGTTGGTGCTCATGGATAGAAGCAGTGGAATACTAACTCGCCAATTATCAGACCCTGAAAAAAGTGATTGTTGACTTAGAGGATGATTGTACAGCACTTGCTAACTTGAAGGAGCTAATCGAAAAATCGGACACTGAGATTGCAAGAGGTATCGAGACATTTCCTCTAAATATGGCTCTATTCCTCGTTGTCTGAAGCAGTTCAAGACCGCAAGTGCAATCCGTCTCAAGCCAAACAACTGATCGATGGTATCAGCAGTGAATTTGATGCGAATGTAAGCACCAAGCTGGAGCACGTTCTTCAAAAGAACACAGGATTCAAGAAGCTGGTTGAGAGGGACTTTGAATGATAATCATTGGAAGAACAATTGCTATTGTCTTGTCTGCTCACATCAACAGTACATTAAGCAACATACGTGTGTGAATACCATGAAAGATACACAAATTGTATATTCAAATTGAATCTTCGCAGCATTGTAGGCGTAAGTTCAAGCCAAATAAAAATGTTCTGAAGGTTACAGTCAATGATATTTCAGTATTATATCATTAGCTTGCATCTAAGCAGGCTTTAAATACAACGAAAATGAAGCTTGTGTTGTCAAGCAAAGATATGAATCGTTAGGTGCTATCTCCATTTTCCACATTGAAATTTATTGTTCTTCCGAGTATCAAAGTTGGACAACACTTACGCCAAGGTTCCTTACAATGAGGAATGCCTTCAATAGTCTTTCTTTCTTGAATACTATTGAGAAACCCCTGCGTGTATTGACATGTGATTAAACCTGTTAATCCAAGTTTCTGCAGCATATACATGTAAAGTGATCCATTCCTGAACATGCGTTAACATTTTACCATTGATTGAAAGTAATGATCATGCACAATACTTGCAAAACCTTCTAAAGTATACCTTGTGTAAAACCTATTTTGCGAATGAAAGGAAGTGTCGCAATCGATTTCATACTCATGTCTGAAGCAGTGCGTAAATTGATGAGCAATTTTAATCAGATTGATGGATGCAAATGGCGCTAAAACGCAGACACAGTAGCCTACACTGTGGTATTTGGAAAACACAGCCTAGACCACAAGATGCGTGACAGATGAGTGATTAGTGTGTGGGCTCTGTATATGCCGAAGGTTCTGGGTTAGAATCCCTGCTACGTAGTCTTTCTGTTGACTTAGAGGAGAAACGTTGTCGGTCTGGTACCTGGTCAATATCGAGTGTCCAAAAGACTTTCGAAAAATCTTTTAGGGAAGAGGGCGGTTTATCTTAGCGAAAATCAAGCACCAGCGTTATGCTCAGGGGCGGACCATGAGGTTAGTGGGCCCTGAGGCTAAAATTGTCTAACAGGCTCCTAAATCATATTTACTCAAAACTAATTTTTAACCAATTGTCTATATTTTTCTACATGCATGTGTATGTACATGTGTATAACATTAACAAAATGTTTGAAAACGGATTAACTGAAAGAGAAACTTGAATATCTAGAGAGACATAGAATTATAAAAATTATTAGATATTGAATAAATAAAAGAGTTTCAACACGATTACATAAGCTTACTAAATGATAGCATATTTAGATTGCATAAATTAATTTGAAATGTGAAATAGGTCTAAAGACCAAAATATATTTTATTTCTAGAGCCAAACATTTTGACACTTGAAGGGAGGTCCATAGAGTAAGCATAATAGGTACACTGTAAACCGTAAACCGACAATTATCCTACAAAATTACTGACAAAATCAACCGACGATTGTCACCTCCAATATCCTGCGATATCCGACGACTTTTGTAGGTTCTCCACCGACTTCGAAGCAGATGCCTTGTATGCAAATTAAGTAAACAACAACTGTTGAATATTGATTGATTTTTTCGATTAGTGATTACTTAATTAATTACCTACATTTTTGATAAAATTTAGGCTATAATTCATTGCTATTCATTTGTCTCTTTTTGTCAGATATTGTAGGTGTTCAGTGGCAATCATCCTACAAGAACTAACAATGACCGACAACATCGATTTTGTAGGATAAATGTCTGTCAATTGTCAGTCAACGGTTTACAGTGTAGAGTACGTGTTGACTCAAAAAGTGTCTGCATGTTGTGACAATCAATATTTATATTAAAAGATTCAGTTTTTTGCGGAGATTACATTCCTGTGGTCCAAAAATGATTTGAGCAGTTTTTTTAAAAACTAATGTTTTGCAAACTTGTATACTACCGACGAAGCCCACTTTATAAGTATGAAAAAGTTGGATATCAGAAGAAATGAATATTTGCTAACAAGCATCTTAATTAAGCGGAAATACATGTAAAGCTGATGATCTAGGACATTTCATGAACTGCATTATAATGTACGTCCTTGCAAGTCTTTAAGAAAAAGTTAGAGCTTCTTGGCTGAGATGTCATGTTTTTGATTCAATTTTCAGCGGCATGATTTTATGATTCACAATTGGCGTCATTTCTTAACCCTTTCGCGACTAAAGTGAAATTGATTGCATTGTCCGAAGTCACCATGACGTGCTCTGCACGCATTGGTCGCGAAAGGGAAATCTGAGTATAATAATAGTGGACCCATTTACATCTTTTAAAGTTAATAATGATCAGTTTCTATGATTATGATGCCTTGATCTTTCAGTGGCAAGTAGTTTGTGACATGATGACGCTGAAGAAAATAATCTTATTATAATAAAGCTGAGCTTTCAGTAATTGTAACACACCGAATTGCTAATTTAGCGAACTATATTACCTCTCCAAGATGTCATGACATGGAGGATTTGTGGAATACCATTCTTTATTCTGCATTGATATCATGATCAGTCAAATTCGTGTACATTTCTGCGAAAGTGTAAAAATCTGCACATCTCACAGTTGGTGCCTGGTCTCGACTTCCGAGTATGTTCATTTAATGAAATGACCGAAAAGAGAAGATCCTAAGGATCAAGATGAAACCAATTTATGAAAATCGGTCCAAAGCTTAAGATTTTACACATTCGTTTCAAACATCTCTTGACGCTACTGTCCTTACCTGCCCCAGAAGCCTCTCACTCAGTCGTTGATAACACAAATTGATGTGATATTATTTTGATATTTTTGAAATCAATTTATAGTACATCAATAGTCGCATGGAAATGGCCTTGTAATATTTATGAAGCAAATTCGATACAAAAGCGACAGAAACAAGTCTAAAAGTGAACATGCAGGCAAGGAATAATAATATCCTTTGCTATTTCATCAGAACCATGCAAAAAAGGCAAAACATTGATCGAATCAATAGCGCAAAACATTGCTCTAGAGTATTGGTGGGCATGTAATTTGTTTAGTATTAAGGGATGTGATTTACTTTCTGCAATTCATCTGAGTATTGAAGATCGAATATACCTATAACAAATGATGGAAGCTTTTCTTTTGTGTAATTAAACGTTAATTTGACTTTTTTGGTGATATGACTGACGTAACCTTGTTTCATGGAAAAACAATGACCTGGAAGTGCAGTAAAACTATCCGCCTGAAAGCCGCGCAAGATAAAAGTCATTATGATACAATCGATCATGCTATATGTATGTACGTACACGTATGTCACCCAAACATATACGGCTTTCAAAAACCGTGCATGGGCTCCACAAATGGTAGTCGTGTGGCAATGCCAATCGAGTATACGAAATATATATTAGTGTAGTAGTAAGTCCTATACAAATGAAATTCAGCAAGAATATTTGAAAAAAATGTTGGCCTGTCAAAATCTTGCGGTTGGGTTCCTCCATTCTTAGTCAAGGTATAATTAATATAGCCTCTTTATAAGTTCATTGAGGCGTGCTTTATTACGCAGAGAAACATGCTCAGTAGGTCATCGAATCCTATGTGACTTAAAGCATAAACTCGCGCAGGTGGTGGCCATTTTGCGCTTATACAAGAAGATATTCATTACAAAAGGAGCATGGTTGGACAATTCGAATGTGAATTTTGTTTTCTGTGCCATATCGTATTACTCATTTAGTTGTTAATTAATGGTTTTGCAAATTCTAAAGAGGATCCCTCACCCTTAGATATGCATCTCCCAAAGGTCAAAGTCGAAGACGGAGTTTATATATAAGAAGCGGTGGTGGGGCCACCCAACATGTACCGGTGGGTCACCAAGTGTCCCACGGGCCACGTGTTGCCCACCACTGTTCTATAGTAATGAATTATCCTTTTATTATAAAGGTTAAATCAGACTTACCAATTAAATATAAGATTTTTAGCTCTGCTTGCTTCTTTGGAGTCAAGTTAAAAGATGGGCAATCAATTCTGCTGATAATGACAAGTGCTTGATCTGTTTGATTATGATCAGTCAGGTCTCGATTCTGTCATATCAATGTCATTTAACAAATAAAAAACGTGAAGATTAATTTGAATTAAAAAAGATGAAATGAGATCAACAACAGGAATCTAGTGAGGGAAATCGGGGTTCGGTCGCGATTCCTGAACCATCAAACCCAATCAGACACTGTCTAGGACAATAAGTAGATTGCACTGTCTAAATGTCTAATGTTAAATACAACACACTACCAGTTAAAGTTGCATAATGATTAATTGTGGGTTATCAAATATTGAAAGACAAGTAGCAAAAGCAAGCAAACGCTTACAAGGACAAAGTCCCGTCACTGTGAATAGATCTTTTATTTATTCCTCACAATATTGAATGCTCATCCTGCTTGTTATTTACAAAAAGAGATTTTTACGTGCTTTCAATTTTGAGAAAGCGGCAATAATTTCGTCAAAATCTAAATTTTGTACCACATCATGCGCTGAAGAACGTAAGAACGTGTACAACAGTCCTTGTCATTACCGACTTTTAACGACATCCTGTCGATTACGACCAAAAAATTTGGAGCCGATGCAAAATTACTATATCGCCTATATAATTCATCCTGTGCAACGACTTCCTGTCCAACGCGACTTACGACCTCAGTAATTTAGCAAATTGTTCTCTGATCCCTCCCTGTGGGAACGCATCTTGCTAATATCAACAGATTATCTGGCGAGGTAGCGATCTTGTGGATAATTTTTTTAAAGGTTCATTTTCGTGTAAAAACTATCTCCGCATGTGAAAATGGTCATCATTTATCCAAAAACATATGTAAAATTAAAAAACGACAGGTGGCGAAAAAGTTGCTATAATTAGTTGGCAGATATTTGTTTACTAATGCGAGCTGATTTTTCGCCAACCGGCGAAATCGTGGATATTGTAGCAACTAATTAGTGGTAAGTAGTAATGTTCGTATATTACCTTCACATGAAAATGTATTGTATTCTCAGTCTGATCTGATAAAAAGGGATCTCTTTTAATTCACGAAGGCTTAAACTAAAAAAAGTATTTATCTTCCATAAATGTCGCAGTAAATACTATGATATTATTCAAATATTTGTCATTGTTGTAAATTATTGAATGTCAAGAGATGTTATGAAAATTGATATATGCGGAATTGTCTATATTCTTATCATTATCAAAGAATGTTAGTCTGCACTTATTTCTTAGATAGATTAGCCATATGTGGGGATAGTGAGGAGGTGAGGGAGAGAATAAAGCCTCGGCTGTAGAGGCGGATTACTAAAGAAAATAAGAGAGAAAGTCAAAAGTAAAAGGTGCGACATATAGAGCGCGAATTGTCGCCAGCGAACTTCGCCAGCGAATATCCTGCAAATATGACTGAACTTTAGCATGATATTCTGCAGCTGAAATTCGCCAGTTTTTCGCAAGATTCGTTCCCACAGGG
>CAJQUW010005511.1:0-91830 GCA_907163375.1 Prostheceraeus crozeri
CTCTGGAACGAGTCTTCCAACTTCGGTTCCAGAGATGGCAGAAAGTCGTGTGACAGCTCATTTGAAAGCTAACAGTGAGAAAAATGCAGTGGAAAGCTCAGTTTGGTCCTATTTTCCTGGGTTTAGAGACGAAAATGGCAGGAAAACGTCAGAGTTGGAAAAAGGCAGGTTTTGGTCGTTTTGGGACGAGAAAGTCCACTTTTCGACATGAAGGAGGTCTCGGATGGGGAAACGGAGGGCAAATTCGGAATTTTTGGCCAATTGTGGGTTAGGAACGTGTTTCCAGCTCAATGGGAGAGAAAAAGTTCTGACCCCCCTCTGGAACGAGACTTCCAACTTTGGTTCTAGAGATCGTAGAAAGTCGTGCAATAGCTCATTTGAAAGCTGAGAGTGAGACAAATGCAGTGAAAGAAACGGCTTGTTCATATCTACCTTCGAATAGATGTGAGACGTCATTGAAAATGTTGGACATTGGCGAAAAAACGACTGATTTAGAATTTTTACGAAAACGACTCTAGCGGGTGAACGAAGCCTCGGACCGGAAAACGGAGACCAGATTTGGAATCATCGTGACATTCTACACCTGATTGTCATTCATGCTATGTCTCCGAATTGATAGGAAGAAAGATGACAGAAGCAGTAGAGTTTACGAATGAATTTTGTTCACTACGTTTTCATCAACAAAGTCTTCGTCGTGTGATTAGGGACTACATCATCTCATTTCATCATGAAAATGCAGACTTAGAATTTGCTATCGCTAAAGGCTACTTCGTTTTCCAACAGCTCATAGGCAGTTTGATGAATAAAGATGTGAAAGGTCGATTAGTTGCAGAGATTGAATTTGAGAAAGTGACTGATGAACATGCAGGTGAACGTGTAGTGTTTCATTTTGCATCCTATTCTGCAGAGACGATGAATGATCCCAAAGATTTCTATCAGCGACACATGGCGAAAATTGCATCTCGATTAGATTCATTTCATGAGCATGGATCCAACTTGCTCTTATGTCGCATAAAACACATTCATGTTCAACTCAATTTGCTAAACTAGATTTGACTACAAGATTTTGGAAAATCAATCATGAGTCAGTCGTCCGCGTGCCTCTTTTCCCTGCCGCAACGAAATCAGGGGAGAAACGGAGGTCTCTGATTGGCTCTCATAGTGTCAAATGTGGATTCGCAGGAGACTATTAAAGCAGATGTCTCCCCATTTTCTCTTCATTTCATTCTCTTGACTTGGAAAGCGTGTGTGACTTGCTCAAGCCATTCTCCGTCTCAATTTTGTCAGATTCAATCCTGTTTGCAAATTTACAAGTGAGTGTCATAACTGTGTGGCCTAAACCTTACCAACATTTTAGAAGAGAGACGCAGGAGAGTGTGTGGCCGATAATTGTACAGGCTTATTTTGTTGAACCACCACCACCACCTGCACCACCTAGGCGCTTTACCTTTAAGTCTTTTAGGGAATTGAAACTTAATTCGGGTCCTAAGCCCAAGACATTTAATTTACTGGACGATGACGAAGACTTAAGACTTTGGTGATAAGCTTTAAATCATGTGAACGCTCCAAAAGGTCCTCTTAAGGGCCACCTCATATGTCACTGCTAAGCTAACAATTTTCTTTTCTCTCATGATCATGAATGTATTCAGTGGTATTTTTTCGTTACAGACTGCCATGGTCATGAATCCTACTCCAACTGCTGCATCACTCAATCCTCAACATCTCGAGCTGTGGAATCCGAAAATTGAAAAGGTAATTCACAGCTATCCTACCTACAAGCAACAAGTGCGCTACAACGGTGTTCGACTCTATCTTCAAACGCCGGCGGTATACTTACCAAAAGTGGATACGTAAGTAAATCGTTGCGGTCAAAACCTGAGTATCCCTATTGATAGTTGGTTGCGTCAGCAGCTTGACATTTTAGAAGACGTTGTGAGGCAAAAGGCTCTTATTCCTACTGAACTATTACAGATGTGGCCAGAAAAGAAAACTTTTTATTCTAAACCATTGTATCGCGGCACTCGCTGCTATATTTTGCAAAGCAAGTATTGTAAAGTCACTTCAGGAGTGACAGTTGAACAGTCAGTTGAAACAGAATTGTCATCGCTAGGTGCAGACTTTTATTTATTTCATATTGAGGTGCCTGCTGTTTATGTGGGACCTCATCAATCTGACGGGAATTTGATTTCTCTCAATTTGCGCATTGCTCAAATTCATAATCAACCTGAGTTAACAGGACTTGATCACATTGAGAAAGTCATTGATTCTTGTGTCAAAGAGTGCCAAGAACCTGTCACCAAACCTAAACGTCGTCGCACATCAAAGAAAGATGGTGTCACCACCAAAGAGAAATCTTAAGTATTGTAATCAGTTAGTATGTAGTGAATGTGGAAAACGCGGTCTTGCGCGTTATGTTCATTTAAAACATTGTAATCATGTTCTATGTATCTTTTGTTATGTAAAGGACAGACATTCTTGTAAAGTTCCTGCTCAATGTATTATCTTGCAATTAAGTCTTTTTGATATTGTAGGTTGTCATCTTCATAGACAGTGAGGGAACACCCATGCAGGAATTGAGTGCTATTGCAATGAGAGAAAGCGATCAAACTGTTGTTAGTGTATATCATAGATTTGGCTACTGTCCTCCACACAAAGGCGAATGGTCACGGAGTCATGTGCATGGACTTGGTCCTTCTATTTTGATTCATATTGGATTTGTAAATGAAACGTATTTGATAAGTCATTTCAAACGGTGACTGTCAGGTTTTCATATTCTTAAAATATTAGGAAATGATTCTGAACGAGAAGCAGCAACACTTCAGTTACATATTGATAATTTATATTTATCATGTTGGGTAGATCGTGTAAGACAAGACTATCATATGCATTGTGATCAAAAGAAGTGTAGAGATGAAATGATTTTTGACATGGCTATATGCTCCGGTGAGAGACATCACCTTTACAGACCACCATCCCATTGTAATACTAGAAATAAAGCCACCTACATTGCAAAACTCTCTTCACGCTGGCATTGTAGTCTCTATGACGTTTATGAACTGTATCTATATTATTGTCAACAGCATGGGTATATGTAAAACATTTTTTTACTCCTTGTGAATGAGTGATGATCATTTTATGAAGTGTATTCTGTACTTGTGAATTTTGTCTGATGTTGAATAAACTTACAGTGGAACATGATTGTTATTTCTGTTTTATTCATAGTGGAAGTCATTGAAGCAATATGAAATCTATAGTCACGTTTATGATGGCGCATCGTACACTAAGTAACCACATTTGTCATTTGACTATTGATCAACAAGGATTCGATGGATATTTACAAGATTGGAAACCTACATTTAAAATGAAGATGAATGATATCAAAGTAGTGCTAACTGAAAGCCTTCCTCTCTTCAAAAGATTGATGGAGAGTTTACAACCTCAAGATGTAAACGGTAGACTCGTTGCTTATATAGAGTTGAAAAATTTGCAAAAACCACTTCGTTTTGGATCTTATTGCACAGAATGGATTACTCTTAGTAATCAATTTTATGGTCGTCATATGGAGAAAATTATGGAGAGAATAGAAGAGACGATGGAAGGAAATGCATACGTTGTTAAACACATCATGATTCAACTGAGTGTGTTTACATCCACGACTTTGTTTGATGGTCGACACATTGTGTAGATGCAATAAAGATCTCTTTTCACTGAGTATTTTGTAATGGTGTATAGAGCAACATGAGTCATTGCGCTTTGTTAGATAAATGAATGCGTCTTTGTTCGAGAAAAGGGGCGTATCGCAACATGAGTCATTGCGCTTTGTGCATTACTATCAGGCTCTTTGTTCGATAAATGAATGCGTCTTTGTTCGCTAGAAGGGGTGTGTCATTAAAGTCTTTGTGAGGACTAGAACGAATTTGTGTATAAATAGGGAAGCTTTCCACCCACGCAGTCAAAAGTTCACGTGTGATAACTCTTTGTCACGTAACAAAGACAGGAAAACGTGAAAAAGGAAACGCATGTGATTGGAGCTAGGTCTGATTATAAAACGGACGACTGAGCTCATGGCAATCATCTCTGTCCTTGCGCTAACCATGCAGTTGCTCGAAGCCATCAACTCCTCTGCTCTCGCACTGGGTACACTGAACTCCCTTACTTTAGCATCGGGTAAAAATGCTTTCAATCAAAAGATAACTCATCATGGAGAAGTCGTGACCATAAAAACTCCAAGTCATCAGATGGCTTATCTAAAGGTCATGTCAACAAAGTATGGACTCGCCGTGTGTGTACCGTTAGACTATTGGACACGGCTACAATTCAATACTCTTGAAACATTCCTGAAAGAAAATCTCACCATTCCCAAAGAAATTGTTCGACACAATGGGAAGCGGCCACAAGTTCCCATCATGGAAAGAAGATACATGTATGTGCATATGGATAGACACTGTCTGATCATCCATGAAAAGGAGGGCAGCGAATTCGACTTACTCAATTGCAAACCTCTCCCCATTTTGGGAAAAGGATTCTACTCCTTTGAAATTAAAATTCAAACCATCTACATGGGTCCGCGCAGGGACGGAAGGTTGTTTACGTTGAATTCCTATCTTGTCTCCATCACCTTTAAAAATGATGTCCATGTTGATGATGATCAACTACAGTAACACTCTCCACACACTGAGAACGCACCATTGGTTTTTATAAGACCAAGGCCTAACGGCCACCGTATCAAGAAAGAAAATATACACTCACCATGCCACACATGAACATGACTCTCTCTCCTTTCTTAGGCATACCCTTCTTCACTCAGGTTTTAATCATGTGGAAATTATCAGCATGCCTCTATGCATCATGGAAAAGTCAGTGTGTTACATTTCATGATGCGAAACGTCAACTTCAGATAACTCTAGAACGCTTTCAACTACGAAGGTTATATCGCGCTATCCTATCCAACTCTTGCCGTGTCATCAACGTAGGAGACGGCATTGTATTTATTCGCATTCAAGAGATGATTCTACATATGTTTCACTGCTACATCGTGATTGCAAAACCTTCATGGGAAAAGTATAAAAGGGAAATTCACTCAACCCTCATGTCATTTGTGAGTCATGCTCCCCATCCGCATCATCAACGCCATGCGCGAAATGAATCTCAGAAGAGACATCGATTTAGAACAGTTGCATACCCATCTTCCCGATTCAGTCTATCATCGCGGTCATCCACAAATGTTGGTCATTCGCATGAGCAACGGTCGAAATCTTCAAATCTTTCGCTGCGGCAAAATCCAAGTCCTAGGAAACCTTTCTCATTTCGTGATGCAGTCCATGTGTTACGAAGTCGTCAAGAAAATGCGAACACTCACGCCTCATCTCCGCCTGAGTCCCCTGACATTGAAGAATATAGTAGTGTATGTTCAATTGAAGATGTTAGTGAATCTAGCCAACATTAAAACCAGTAATCATTGTATATTTTATGAAACTGAACTTTTTCCTGCTGCTCTGATTCGGAAGTGGCATCCTGTACATATTGCAGTGTTTCACAACGGACATTGTATCATGACTGGTTTGCGTGATATCAGTAAAGTATCTGACATTGTTAAATCTTTAATGCGTTATCTGTATGAGTCACAGTTAATAGAATCGTGTTAATCACATGATGCGTTTTGAATGAGTCATCGCAATGAACTATCGCCCACACTCTTGTCGGTGAAAAGGTCACGCAGTCTGACGTGAGGCACCATCGCTTTATCTGATAAATAACGCCCACACACGTGTCGGTGAAAAGGTCACGCTGTCTGACGTGAGGCGCCATCGATGTTGAATGACACGCCCACACACGTGTCGGTGAAAAGGTCATCAACAAGATTCATCGCTTTATGATGAGTCAGCGCCATTTATAGACATGAAATATGCCCACACACACACTTGTCGGTGAAAAGGTTGAACAAGAGTGATTAGATTCTTATCTAACTGACTGGTGCTTCACCACTTCATGAGTCAGAGCTATTTATAGACATGAGTCAGCAAAGTGGTTGATGTTTCCTAAGCCGAAGAAATTGTCGTGATGTTACATTCGTTGGTAAGGATGATGACTTACAAACTCTAACATGGTCACAACTTTATTTCTAACCTTACAAACAGTGAAATACTTATGATTTTATTTTATACTTCACCTATCTTACAAACTTTACAAACAGTGACATGGTTATGACCTTACTTTATAGTTTACCTATCTTGCAAACAGTGAAATGTTTGTCACTTTATTTTATGCTTTACCTATCTTGCAAACTCTGAAATGATTCTAACATTAATTCAAACTTTACAAACATCAACTTTATTTCTAACTTTACAAATGTGAACTTTATTTCTTTCTAACTTTACAAACAGTGAAATACTTATGACTTTATTTTATACTTTACCTATCTTACAAACTTTACAAACAAGAACTTTATTTCTAACTTTACAAACAGTGAAATGATTCTGACTTTATTTATATTTCACCTATCTTACAAATTCTGAAATGATTCCAACATTAATTCAAACTTCACAAGCATCAAATTTATTTCTAACTTTACAAACAGTGAAATACTTATGACTTTATTTTATACTTTACCTATCTTACAAACTTTACAAACAACAACTTCATTTATAACTTAACAAACAGTGTAATGATTCTGACTTCATTTATATTTCACCTATCTTACAAAATCTGAAATGATTCTAACATTAATTCAATCTTCACAATCATCAACTTTATTTCCAACCCTACCCATCTTACAAAATGATCAAAACTTTTACTTCTGCCTATTGAGTGAGAATCTCATCTTTATGTCAAAAGAAAAGCGAGACAGTCTGTACATGATATGTTATTGAATGAAAGACATTTCATCACAGTCACACATAGTTAATACTATACGCGGAGAAAACAAAGTCACTGATGTGCAGGGAGAAAACAAAGTCACTGATGTGTCGGAAGATGTACAGGGACAAAACAAAGTCAGCAAAAGCACTGGATACCCCATCGATGATATGCTGTGATCAGGAGTTGGACGCATGTTACAAGGCACTCACTCACAACATCCCATAGAAAACGCCATGGAGTGAAAAAGCAAAACATCAACCACAACAGAGAGGAAGCATTCATCATCATACATCGCCGAACGGAGGAAGAGATAGTTTCTGTCTCTTGGGTGGAGGTAGATGAGTGTCTGGATGGCCGTACGGTAATGAGTGGTTAGGACTCATCCAGCATCGCTTGTCTTCCCAAGCTGAGACTTCGTTTCCTAAACGTCGTTGTTCTGACTTGATGCGACTGTGATTTTAAAATGGTCATTTCTACTTTTTTAATTTTAAGTGAATCTAAGGCATGTTGATAGTCCCTATGTGTCATTTTTCTAACGATTGACTTCGAGATGCCTTTCGCCCGTTTTATAGAAAGCTCTGAGTATTTTAGCTTCATGGAGTACATCTTGGGGCGAAGTAAGATCATCTCCTCTATCTGTTTGCCGGCACACTCATCCTTGAAGCAGCCAAGCTTCGCTTTATTTGAGGTAGAGTAAAGCGGATGGTCAGTGGGATAGTTGGAACTATCAAACTTGGGTGCTAAATATTTTAAAATGTCTTCCTGCTTGACTTGGCTCGTGGTTGTCAAAGCTAGGAAGAAGCTGTCTGTATCGCCTCCTACCAATTCCACATGTTGGATCAATGGACAAGTTTTAAAGGTGTGGTAAAACAACTTGTACATTTCTAACTTGGAGTGATCCAAGATAGCTTGACCGATATAGATGGGCTTGCAAAGTTCTACTTTAGATTTTAACATTTTAAAACCAGTAATGTCTTCGAAAATCACATCATGGTGACAAAACAGCGGTGAGCGACATAAGGTGATACTCGTTTCCGGATCAGTCACGACACGATAGTCCATGCGCTTTCTTACATCCTCCATGGTTTTACCAAAGAGGGCATTATTCATAAATTTAAAGAAGTCCTTTTCGAAAGGATTCGTGGATTCAACCCGTTTCTTACTATTAAATTCTATATACGGTTTTAGAAAGGGCTTCTGCCTAAACTGGATAGCGCGATGGACTTTCTCAAGTTGCATCCCCATACCTAGATAGAATTTGAGGATGGAATAGTGCACGATATAATGCTGCTTGTTCAATTGGGTGAGCAACAACTTCCTAGTGGGTTTATAGTTTAAGTCATTTTCCGCCTCATGATGCTTATTGTGTTCTTCCATAAAGGGAGAGAACATATCTGGACTGACTATGCCAGATTCGGGTGCGAGAGGAAAATCAACTGTCCTAGTCTTAATACATTCTGGATAGATGAGGTCGACTTCAAATAAATAACCTATGTCGGCCTCATCTCCCAGTGCCATGATGTGTGCTGGATTGGAGAAGTATTCAATGTCATGGGGCTCTACCCATTGGAAGTCAGATTGTGGCAAAGGCTTGGATAATGCACTCCCATACAAATTATTTTGGTCTATGTACATTAAATGCGTGGTCGATCCTATGTCTTGGGTGCTGTTGACAACATGTTTGTTAACAAATGTTAAGCCTCCCCTAATACCAGGTTCAAATAACGTATACATTTCTGCATCTTGCAGTAAATGTACTCTCTCTTTCGTCATCTTGAAGGCTGACTGATAGGACAGACCCGGCAGACTAACAAAATGGACGGGGTCTAAGGCGTCCTGTTCTAATGTGACTTTCCTAAAAGTCTCAAACACGTCAGCCAACAGATAGACATCTAATTTTAAGTAGGCAAGCATGTAGTCACCAAAAGTGCGACACCTAAATTCCAACCATGCTTGCTCTGCATGCCTATAGTCATCCAGCGAACAGTCCTCATCCGTCAAATCATTTTTAAATTTATCGATGGATAGGGAGGGATGTCTCCTTCAATGTGTCCATTGAACTAAAATAACTATAAGGAAACACCCCTTTCCGTCGTATCAGACTGTCACTCATGTTGGGATAGTCTTTCTTTAAATGTTGAGTGAGGGGAAGTGTTTCTAAATTATTAGCCAACGCGGCTAAGGAAGAAGACATAAATTGAAAACTATCTAGAAACTTCATGTCATAGAAGACAGGCTTCCCCTCCTTCGTCTTATCGACTTGGACTTTGGCAGTGATGCACATACATTTTTCCTTACTTTGTGCAATCACTTTGGATGACCAGGACTTCATTTTACCGAATCCATGGCGAATGATGATGTGAGCATGATAACATTTAAAGTTATGGAATATGACGGGGAGCGTTCGCCGTTTGAGCCTAAGTTTCATATTACATTTACTGCATAAGGCAGACCTAAATTTACCACTGAGATGGCAATGGTCCCTCACTTTCTTATGTTGCTGATCATCAAAGGATGAACAGCAGCGGGGACATTCCGTGGTCCTATCAAATTTGTGTTTATCGGCTTCTGTGAAGCACATGGGTTTCCTAGTCAGCTCCGTTTCATAGCGTTGATGAAAACGGGCTTTCTTATCTAAAAAGTTGAGGAAGTTTTCAACGCACTCCTCGCTTTGCCACACATGCATTTTATTTTGGTTCCTATAATATGGATGCCAAACTTCATAACAGGCAATGGTTGCTGGCTCATGACTTAGGTCTTTTTGTTCAATGCAACATTCAATGTCCGCATATATGGGACTGACATACATATGGGACTGAGCTCATTACCGTTTTCCTCATACCTATAAAATTTATCTTTGGGCATGACTTCCATTTGAAGTTTACCCCTAGAGCACCACTCGTAATGCTGTTCAAAATATGGTTTTGATGTGAAACGCCGTGTGCAGCGATCAGAGTAATAATGTTTGTCATCATAACTTTGCTGGTGGTGATACAATCTAGAAATTTTAGGAATGCCACAATAATGCCATTCTGGGTGGTTGTCGCTATAGACTAGGAGAAGATTGACAACCCGGTCGAAGTTACTTTGGCGGTTGTTATACCTAACGCCCTTCAGACCTTTTTCTCAGAGATGGACGACGATCTTAATGTTATTGAGTTTTTCAAATTGGGCGATGCCTTTAAAATCTAGTGTGTTGACATCTAAGCCGTCAAACTTAAGCTCATTCTCCCATTTACGATATTTAATGATTCGTTCACGATTTATACCTATATCATTATAGTGAAGAATGGAGAGGACGGCATACTTGAAACAATGGGACTGACCCTCTACATTGATGACAGCCTTTTTGCCAGCCAGTGCTTTGGGGAGGGTGAAACAACCGCTCCCTTGCAAATTTTCTAAAAGATTGATTTTATTGTCTACTTTCTCTATCCCATCAAAAACCAGACTGCTGTCTCTTTCATTAAATTTATTTAAGTTGCTGACGAGTGAGGTCGCATGTCTCTCTATCCACTCGTTTACATCACCTATGAGATCATCAGCACAGGAGGCTATCCTAATGGTCACAGTGGACTCTACTTCCCCCGTGCTACTGTCTACCTTATTGAAACGAGCAGTGAGATAGAACATGCCTTTGAGCAAAAATCTATCTAAGCTCGCCAACATTTGATGAATCAAACCTATATTATTCATCATGAAAGGATGAATATCTTGTACAGCTTCAGAGCTTTCTAACTCATAGTCGCGAACGAGCCTCTCAAAGGAACCTTGCTCAGCCCTAGAGTGACGTTGTTGTCAGTGTAAAGCTCAGTGGAATGTGTGTGACAGAGTGTGTGGGAAGAAAGAACAAACTCTGTAGGAAAGGTCTTCCGACACGAAGAACAGGAAAAGCCGACGTGCGATGAAGGATGCTTCCTACCTGTTGTTGTCAGTGGTTGCCTCACACTGCCATAGGAACCGCCTTCGATGTACACTCGCAAGTTGGTGTTGTTGTAGAACGTGCGTCCACAACCTTCACACTTGGGTCGTTGAGGGATCGGTCGGCGCCTTCTCCAGATCTCCTTTCACTTTTGAACAGCGAGAATGCCGGTGTCATCGAAGGCAGAATGGCGTCGCGAAGACCTGCCCACAGTCTGTACAGTTGAGCTGTCGAGCCATCGGTCCTTCTCACTCCCTGACACCTTCCTCCTCCATTGCGATCTCCTCTCCTACTATCTCTAACTCCTGTTCCTCCAGCAATCTCTCCACCGACTGAACGGAGAGGAGAGGGAGTTCGGCTGCTGCTGCAGGTGGTGGTGGCGATGCTGGGATGACGATGGGGCGGGAGGGAACGTCGCCATCCAGGAGATAGACTGCCAGATCTGTTGAGAAAAAGAGAAAAGAGATTAGTAACATGATCATAATTTCAAGTTTGAAGTCTTAGCCCTCTAGTTCCCAATCACGGTTACTTACCAGCTAATGAATTGATTTCCGGCAACACCGATGGACGCGGAGGAGGCAGGAGTGGGACGCGAGCCGAAGGTGGAAGGGTCCTTGGCTTCGGCGTCGGAGGGACGTGGTGACGAGGAGCAGGGACTGGTATAGGGAGCGGAGCAGGCGGTGGAGGTGGGGCGATGACAATGCCCGAGAAAGGGGGGTCGCACCTTGAGCGGAGGTAGACGAGTGGGAAGGTAGGGCCGGAAACTCAGCATCGAATCTCCGCCTCGCGGCTTCCTCCCACTTCTTCATCTTGGTCAAGTCTGTAGAGAGGAAAGAGAGATTAGATCAGTGGCGAATCCTGCGTTCACACAATAGGCATGCGCCGTCTAAATATGCATGCACATAAACCAACATGCATAACATAAACCATTGACCCTATGATACTTTCATTTAAATGCCCCATACTTGATTATTTTCATCATGTTAGTCACCAATATGGGCTATACTCCACACTGAGTTTTTTCATCATAGTTTATGATGCTAATATTATCATCATCAATATTACACAATTTTATTAGTACGATGATACTAAACTCGGGTTGATGAACAAAATTAATATCTTTGCAATTAATTCATATAATAGCCTATACACTGTACACTACATATGCGCATAAACGGTATATGTAAATGAATAAAAACCATATTCACAACTCAAAATGATTATATTCTAAAACAGAAGATGATTTCAAGACTAGCACGACCGTTTTTTCCAAATATTATTCACAATTTCAAAAGATTGTCACTTCTCTAACGATATAAAAAATCAACCCTCCTGTTTTTCTTTACAAAGTTCTCAATTACATTATCGAAAAAGGCAGGCTTATTTTGAAGCAAAACTAACAAGCTTTTCTCAATAGCCATTAAACTCAAAGAAGAAAGTCTGTTTTGTTTCTGGGTGCTCCGGCAGTATGTATGGATTCGTTTTAAAGCCGAGAAAGATCGCTCCGCACTTGCACTTGAAGACGGGATGGAGACGACCAATGTCGCTAATTTGAACAGTTCAGGCATACCAAGGTACAATTTCTGCTCATGCATGCTTTTCAGAATGTCAAGCACTGACTTTTGATCGAAGTCAGACATGCAATAAATTGCAATCAACTCATTTTTCGGACGAATTACATCGAAGAATCGGCCATAATGCTTATCTAGCGATTTCAATGCCGTTTCTGGAAATTGTTTATTGTGCTTTGAAAAGAAACTAGAATTAAGTAAATTAAAGAATTCCAATTCAGAAATCGTTTTGAACCTGCTTGTCAGCTGTGTCAGAATATTATCCGTTATTTCCTGAAAAAGATGTTTGTAAAGATCCGGTGTTTCAGTTCTACGCATTTCGAAAGACGCATCAGTAAAGACAAAGGATTCTTGAAAAATAAGTTCGAAATCACTCTCTTTAATTTTTTTGACATTTTCTATCAATTCCTGGATCTTTTGTCCACAATACAAGATATCCATACCTTTTGATTGCAAAATTTCAAATAATGTATCTGTCAGTGAAAAAATACGAGAAAATACGGTTATCAAAAAGCGAGTCTGGAACTTATCAAGAAAAGCAATATATCCAAGACATCTGTCAATGCAATCATCTTCCCAGTTTTGGGAATTTTCCAATACATGCTGAAAAAATGTCTTCAAATTTTCATAATTTTCCATAACAGTGTTTACCAGTCTTGAGGTGAAGTTCCATCTAGTTGGAGCAACTCGAGGCAATCTTTTTTGAACAAAATCTTGAAGAGCGTCAGTCCTTAAAGGCGATCGAGAAAAGAAAGAAGCCATCGAAGACAGGGTTTGGAAAAATGATGTACATTTAGGGATCAATTTGGCTGATTGTTGAAGTGTCAAATTCAGTTGATGGCTGTAACAATGAACAAATATTGCACTTGGCTCAACGTCTCTGACCTTTTTATTTAATCCGTTTTGGTGGCCAGCCATCACGGCAGCACCATCATAGGTTTGGGCAACAAGTTTACCTTCCATGTGAAAGTTCATCAACAATTGCTTCACGTGTTGTAGTAGTCCATCAGATGACCGATCAGAACTCATATCAGTGAAATGAAGAAATCTTTCTTGAACTTCACAATTCTCATCAACGTATCGTACAACAGTTGAGAGCTGAGACTTATTAACTATATCGGATGTTTCATCTAGAATGAGAGACACAAATTCTGAGTTTTTTAAATCTTGTTTGATGTGATCAGTTAATAACGAACTGATCGCCTCGATCAAATCATTCTGAATAGCCGACGAAGTCCCTCTAAAAATGGTTGACTCTTTCAAGTGGGTTGCTAATGTTGCATCGTAATGACTTATCAAATCGAGAGTCTCTAAATAATTACCCTTATTGGCCGAAGTTTTTGCTTCATCATGGCCTCGGAAAGGAAGCTCACGCTTGGCGATAGAGCAGACGACATCAATAAGGCGAGTCAATATTTCGCGATTTTTTTTTAACTTTTTCATTATGCATCATGTCATTGATACGCCTCTGTTGATCAAGTTGGTGATCGATTCTATAGTTTTCCCGAAGCTGTTTAATTGAAGAAAGCACTTGATGTGAATAAGTGATTTTTCATGGCGTGTTAGAGAAATGGATAGCGTATTGAGATTGTCAAATCCAGTTTTAGACCATGTGTTGTGGTCGCCTGAAAACAACAGGCATGGCCAACAAAATAATTTGTTCAGCTCACTCGAACCAGTCAACCAAAATGTATTATCATATTGGGAAGAATGAAAATGCCTTACAAATTCTTTATTTTTGTCCTTGTGAATGCGCGTGAGGTTTGGTAGTTCCGGCTTCGTTCTTCCATTCGAAATGATGTCATTTTTCTCGGCTATATCTCTCCTACTAAACGGAGTCTGAATCAAGGACGCGATTTGATCTTCAGCCATTTTAGTTTTGGGAGTCGGCGTATACACAAGTAACTGTTCACACAAACTTAATGAAGTGACGAAGGAATGGCAGTAAATGTTTATTTCTCACACTCTCTGAAGAGAGAAAGCGTGCGCGCGAGACATGTCATCACGGTTTCTAAGCAGGCCATGCGATCAAATTGGAGCTACAATGTCGTCATTCCCATGGCGCCTTGTGATTTGTAATCAGCTCACGTGTGAGAGGGAATTCATTACTGATGTCCGGCAACGTAAGTTGATGGCATTGATCCATCTTCAGATCATGTCAGCTCCTAGTCAGCTCTCTCGATGAGCGCATGCCGGGAAGATGCCTTCGGCAGCGATGCAAGTGTTACAGGGAACGATGCGATTCTATTTTCAGTAACAGATTTCTACAGTGGAAGCGGCAGCAGCAGCAGTGTAGTAGTTATTGCCTTTCCGCATGCTTTCATAGACAGCTGACAAGGTCTGATTTGCTGCAGTCTGATCTTGAATCGCATTAATAGTAACTCACAGTTAAAAGTGCTTCTAAAGCCACAAATTGTGAGCATGCGCCGCATGCCTAGCATGCCCGGAGCATTCGCCACTGGATTCGATAATGAGACACGGATGATGCAGAGGATCTGAAACAGTCTAAACATGAGATGTTAAAGATACTTACACTTGCCAAGCCGCTCATAGGCTTCCCCGATTGCTCCTTGGGGGACGGGTTCCCCATTACGAATGCATTCATGTACTGAAAAAGAATGACAGCAAAGATAAGCAAAGGTAAAATTTGGATTCGGTTTAAACATGAACAAAATAAGGGAGGGGCTCTTGATTTTAATTAGGATGTCTACCCTGATGATGCTAGTAATTGAGTGAGTCAACCTTGATACAAATACTTACATTGCTCGATGGTGGCTTTCTCCGTCTCAGCAGCAATGCGGTAATTTTCAACTTTGTTGAATTATATTTTCTTGGTAGGATGTAGTGGACTAATTGTTAAACTTCAATCACTGAAAAGGAAAGATGAGAATCGTTTCATTTGCCTAGTCAACGTTTATCATGGGAACAATCATTGAAGTGACATCTAATGAATTACATTTCACTCTACTCCATATCATAAAGACCAACCTTTGTCGAGTGGCTGAAGTACTCTGACCTGGCGAGAGAAAGCATCACGTTGAGTATGAAGTCGAACGCCCAACATGAGCAACGGCTCAGAGGTTTCTGTCTAACAAACAACGAACAACCCGTGCAACACAATCCCTCTACGGCAGTACCCGCCGTCCCGAAGGAACGCTCGAGCAAAGGAGGTATTACAGCGATGATATGTTTTATGAGCAGAAGATGTGATAGCAAGAGACTATTCAACTTGATAGCAAGTCAAAACAACCTGATAGCAGGAGCTCACCGACACTCACCTTGTGAAAGATAAATGTGAAGAGCAGAGCTGGTGCACTGCCTTTTATACGATTTTCCTAAGCGGTGAATGGATGAGACCTCTCGTCCAATCACAGACGAGCTAGAGTTCCCGATGTGCGCACGCACATTTCTAACGCGTTATTGAAATCGTCCTAGGGAAACATGATGTTTGGCAATAGTCTCAACCATGGCACCCGAAGTCAATACATTGAAACATGATGATTACACGATTCATTTTCATCAAGAGAGCTTCGGAGGCTTAATACAAGATTACATCCTTGAGTTTCAAAGGGAGGAGACAAAATTGGAAGCATGTTTAGACTATACACGAGAGATATCTACGGAGTTGATTACTTATTTCAAAGACAGTATCATCAAGGCTCACTTAATTGCACATGTCAATTACATTCATTTTCCACAAGGTGAAGCAGCGGAAAGTGTTGACTTTCAATTTCGCTCCTACGGACAAGAATATGTTACTGATACTTCTGAGTTTTATACACGACATCTGCAGAAGATTATTTTTCGGATGGACAACTTTCATGGTTATGGCGATCATTTGCTTCTGAATAAAATAAACCATGTTGTCATTGCTATTAGTAAAGTGGGTCTTGGTCTCAATGATGTTAAATCAAAGACCAAGTAAAGTATTTTTTCAGGACACTTGTGTTGTGCTAAACTTTCCAATGCTGTTGTGAGTTCAGTCAGTCATAAAACTTCAATGATCAAACTTTACTTTCACAAACGTGTGTTGTGGTAAAGACTATTTGACTAGACTAACGCTTGCATTTCATGACATTTGAGTTTCGTAAAACTTCGATGATCAAACTTTACTTTCACAAACGTGTGTCACGGTAAAACTATTTCACTACACTAAACTTTGCTTTTGCAAACCATGATGCACTTTCTGACTAGACTTACGAATAAAACTTCGATGATCAAACTTTACTTTCTCAAACGTGTGTCACGGTAAAACTATTTCACTACACTGAACGTTGCTTTTGCAAACCATGATACACTTTCTGACGACACTCACGAATAAACTCCCATGATCAAACTTTACACATTCGGCCGTCATGGAGAGCAGACGTGTCTGCGAATGTCCCCCGTTTCTCTCCTATGATTCTCTCGTTTTCTGAGTTTCCAGCCATCCGTTCTTCAAGAAATTCGATACGAGTGGTGCCCATAATTGATCCCTTCATCTGTGCAAAGCTCATCGTCAACATCACATTGTGAATGAGCAGTCCATGCTCAAATTTCCTTCCTCAACTACGTTTTTCTCCACTCCCATTGGCTCTTAACACGCCGTGCATTTATCTCCTCAACTTTGCTGTTTCTTGTTGTGCTACGCAAACCCCAGCATCGTTTACACCTGGGCATCCCGCAGTCTGTAAATCTCATTGATATCTCCTCTCCGTCTCGTTTCACTCACACTATTGATCCCCTTGGATTTCCCCGCGACTCGCGTCATCCTTTTTCTACGCCAAGGCCAAGTGTAGTGGATTAGCCCAGTGTTGTGAGACCCTCAACCGTATTGCTGCTGCCATCAGCTGTTCGATGATCACGGACATACGCCCCTCATACGCGCGTTTTTCCCAAAGACTCGCGATTTATGCATCACTTCCTTTTCGCTTGAGCTGTGTGATGATAGTCGTGTGGATCCAATCGCTGGTTACTTTTTAAACAACTCTGGTTCGAGCCCACAGTCTTTCGCATCAGCAAGTCCTAGTTTGTCACTTTTCTTTTATACAACATGAGTGAGAAAGAAAAGGCGCATCCTGATTTTGGACTAGTCAAACGCATGTCAAATGCCCAAATGTCCAAGCTGTCGAAAGACCAATTGATTTCAGTCCTGAGGGAGGCTATCAATAATTGCAATGCCCCAGAAGTGGGACAAACGGCCACTCCATATGCTACTAAGGATGTCATCGTTGAGATTATGGACAACAAACTGAATAATCATTTCAAATTAATTGAAGAAATGTTATCCCAAACCATGGAGAGTCTCAAGAATGTACGCTCCACGTGCGATTCTCTCCAAATCCAAATCAATGAGTTGAAGGAGAAATCTAAATCCACCAAGTCTATCAGCTTTGACTCTGATGACATTGTAAATGAGTTAGAGCAACGGATGAATCGACGATCGAATGTGGTTATATATGGATTAGCAGAGAACCAAAGTGGATCTGTCGAAGAGAGGAAACAAACGATGCAACGAAAGTTAAAGACATTTTTCTCGAGCTCGGCAACCATTCTGCAGTTGTGCTCTCTGTAGCAAGAATCGGGAAGCCTAGTTCCAAAAGATCAAGACTTGTGCGGGTGACTTTGTCTGACTCTGAAATGAAAATGTCGATTTTGAAAAATTCTAAGTCCCTCAGAAGTTCGAACTCATATCGTCACATCTTTGTAAATAATGACCTGACATTTAAACAAAGGGAGGAACAAAAGGCTCTTCGTGACGAATTGAAAACCAGAAGAGGAAATGGGGAAGACGTCGTCATCCACAAAAACAAAATTACAAGGAAAGATGATATCAAGAATTTTCAATAAATTGTTTTCATGGTTTGTACCCCCTATATCCTTTTATCCAACATACAATCCCTACGTCCAAAGCACGACGAATTGTGTGTAATTTCTTCCGCTAGAGTACCCGATGTTATTGCCCTCTGTGAAACCTGGTTACATGAAAATATTTCTGATGACGAGCTAATAATTCCAGGATACAGTCTTCATAGACAAGACAGACATGATGCAGAAGAGGCGGTGGCGTTTGTGCTTACGTACGAAACAACATTCCTCATACTGTTGAACCTTTAGTTGATAATCTGGATTTTATTGAATGTCTTTGTATAAAGTTTAATTCAATAAGTATTGCTTTACTGGTCATATACATTCCTCCAAATTTGAATAGCTCCAATTATCAGCAAGTGAATGATTTTATCATCTATGTTTGCGATTCATTGTCATCTTTTGAACTCATGATTGTTGGAAACCTAAATATATTCCCTACAAACTGTATTGAGGGAAGTTTGACTCTTAAGCAAGTAGTCAACTGTCCTACACGGAAAGGTAATATTCTTGATGAAATCCTTCTGTCTGGCTCTGTCCTTTCATCCTACTTTTGTAAAGCATGTCCTGTATGTCTCAACTCCCCTATCAAAGTAGGACCCCCAATTGGAGGTTCTGATCACGGTACTGTTACGTTGAGATCTTGCAATAATGTCATGCAGAAAGCTAAGGAAAAGTTTTATTTTGGTAAAGTCTATGATTTTCGTGATAGTCATGTTGCCAAATTTTGTCATTCATTAGATGCCTTTCCTTGGCAAAGATTCTATGGAATGGATGTTCCCTTCAAAGAAAAATGTAATATTTTTTACAGCATTTTGCACAATGCTATGGAAAACATCCCACAACAAACTGTAAGAATGTCCGGTCGAGAGAAACCATGCATCACACCTAGATTGAAAATGATGATAAACCTCCGCTATGATGCCCACAGGAAAGGCAATTTTGATTTTTATTATCACTATAAAGAAAAAGTCACAAGCGAAATGAAGTGCGCAAAAAGGAAATGGATTGAAAGCCTAAACGGTAAACCAAATGGATTATGGAAAGTACTCAGTGCAACGAATAATATCAAATCAAATAGTCTTTCAATTTCAAATGATGCAGCAGAGACTATCAATGCTAGTTTTGCATCGAACTTCTCCCCTCCTCCTAACTGGCCTGATATTTTGCGAGGAGTTGAAGAAAAGGCCGAAGCAAAGGAATGGAAAACTGATATCTCTGTTGAAAGAACCTATGCCCTACTCCAAAAATTGAAAGCAAACCAGTCCTCCGGTAGTGATGACATCCCGCCATTCCTAGTAAAAGCTGCCTGCGATGTTTTAGCTGCTCCGCTCACCCATCTTATCGCCCTATCCTTCGAATCCAAGTCAGTGCCCGATGCATGGAAAATTGCTAGAGTAAATCCAATCCCCAAAAAGAAACATAATGACTTCCGGCCTATATCGGTCTTACCTGCATTCTCAAAAGTCCTCGAACAATATGTAATTGATGCGATCAAGCCATCTCTCATTGACGCATATGGTACCGACCAATTTGGTTTTAGACCATCCTACTCAACGCTTCACGCAAACATCTGCATTCACGACTTCACAACATTATCATTGGACGAGTTGTATTGTACTGGTGTCGCTTTACTTTCATTCGACATGTCCAAAGCATTTGACCGTCTTAATCATGGGAGTCTTATCAGCTCCTTAATCGAGGCTGATCTTCCCAAGGATTTTATTTTATGGTGCAGTGATATTCTCGTGAACCGTCATCAATATGTGAAACTAGGACATTGTACGAGCTCTACCACCCCAGTTACTTCAGGTATTCCGCAAGGAGGAAAACTTTCTCCCTTTCTTTTCTGCACCCATATGAGATCATTCAAAGCTCTACACCCACATGCCTTGACTTCTAAATATGCTGACGACATTGTGATTGTTCTACCTGCCTTCCGTTCAATTGATATCGAACTCCAAATTCGAGACGAAATCAATAATTTAAAAGACTGGTGCAACTCATATTGACTAGTACTAAATTGTGAAAAAAGCCAATGCATGTTTATCGCCAAAAGTCAGAATTCTTTAGTGCCTCGTGATATTCATTTTGTAAATAGTAAAAAGATTCTTGGAGTCATTTATGACTCAAATCTATCTTGAATACTTTTGTAGACAATTTATGCAAACGTGCCAACCAGCGTCTTTATGTCATAAAGCGATTAAAACAATGCCTTTCTGTGTCCCAACTCATTCAGATTTATATTGCTACTGTCCTTTCAACGCTGGAATACAATGCTGCCCTCCTCGTTGGACTGAACCAGCTTAATGTTGAAAAATTGGAAAAGGTTCGGCGACGTTCTCACAAAATTATTTGCGGCCCAAAGTGCAGTTGTGATAGCTTTACCCCCCTATCCCTAAAAAGGGAAAGATCTGCCCTAACAGTTTTCAGAAAAATGTTAGAACCAAAACGTTTATTGCATAAAATCATGCAATATAAATATTGCCCCCTAACTTTCAAGATCCCGACATTCCCTCGCTGTCTCTATCCCCTTTTCAAGAACCCAGCAACCCCAATTGTCATTTATTCCCAGATGCTCTATTTCGCATAACCTAGCAGAACTATGCTAACTAATGTACTTCCTACAGCTACTGTGCATGTCTTCTGTATACTGTACAAGCCCTGTATTTTTCATCTGTGTATCTGCAATGCATGATTTCCATTTCAAATGAATAAACACATACTACAACTACTACTTTCACAAACGTGTGTTGTGGTAAAGACTATTTGACTACACTAAACGTTGGTTTTGCAAAGCATGATACACTTTCTGACGTCACTCACGAATAAAACTTCGATGATCAAACTTTACTTTCTCAAACGTGCGTCGCGGTAAAACTATTTGACTACACTGGCGCTTACATTTCATGACATTTGTGTTCCATAAAACGCCATGATCAAACTTTCTAACTATACATCAACCTGTGTTGCAGTAAAACTTTTGTACAACATGATAAAGTTTCTGACTACGTTCACAAGAGCTTGTTCACTAGCAAAGAGAGAAATGAGCGTGTGATTGCGCGTCGCGCATGAATGACCATCCCAATTCATTCCATTCATCATTTCGTCTCCGTGATAGAGACAAGCAGAACGCATGGTTCATTCTCGCATGTATGGCCAACTATCGGGAGACAAGTGCAATGGAGATTTTATGAGGTAACCTGTGGCAGATAGCTAAATGTCGCCCTGGCGGTCAGAGTACAACGTTGAGACGAAAGGCAACCACTTGGAAACATGACGCAGAGAGGTTTCACAAGGATTACCATTGCAAACGTCACGTGCAGTACTCATCGCTACGGACTTCATCGCTGTCTCGAAAGAACGTCCACCAACAGACCAACAGGAAGTATGACACCGAAAATCTCCGTGACTTGCACCGTCAATGACTTGATAGCCAGACATGAAAACCGGTGGAGTTATTTACAAGAGAAAACATCCCAAGTCGTTGCTTTGATCAGCTTGATAACAAGCCGTGATTCACCAGCGTTTTGCAATGGAGATGTTTAGATGCCACCCATGACAAGATAGCTAAGACTCAACTGATTGGCGTTCAAAGTGCTACGTTGAGAACTGTGTCAAATGCCCAACATGGGTCGCCCCAGCGGTTTCGGTCTAAAATATGACACACTCCCTTGCCACACTTATCACTACGGCATCATCCGCCGTCCCGAAGGAACACCTCGTCAGTGGAATATTACAGCAAAACTCTCCGTGTCATGCTCGCTTTCAGTGAAAAGCCGCTTGTATCAAGGAAAGACTGGCTTGTACACACTTAACCATGCCTTCATTGGCTTCAGCAGGGTCGAAAACCCCCAAAAATAATGAATTTTAATTTTTCAGCATTTATTTCTACTTATGAAATTTTATAAGTAGTTTGTCAATATAGGTCTGATCAATAGCGATCGAACCTTTTTTGAATCAAGTCAAACGGGCTTGTAGAAGCAAAGTTACAAGCCTTTAAAGTTTTGGAGTCTTTTATGGCCTGGAAACGAAGGACATCTTCTGGCGAACCTTTAAGTCTGACGCCTTAGCTGATATCAGCAATGAAATTTTCTAAGTCGGTTTCCTACAGACACTCGGTTTTTGGAGATTTCCAATGCCATTATCAGAGCTCCGGAGCTCACCTACCCCAACCCAGTCGGGAGGAGAACTGATTTCCACAAGTAGAGTTTCCACTTATATAGTTTGTGGCGATCAGCTGATGACGTAATATCCATCATCCAAGTCTTTAAACCCGTCTATCTCCGGTTCTAGTGCTCCGATTGACTTCAAATTTTGACAGTCATGTTTTCTTGATCTCACCTTTCATTGAAGACATCCCTCGACTCTCTACGATGACCAGAAGACGAGATGAAGAAACTCGTTTTTTGAAAAGTTCCAAAATCTTGGAAAAAATGCACAAAACCTCGATTTTCAACATGCTCTCTTTTAGAAACGAAACCTTTCACGCATCTGAAAAGATAGGATCCCAGAGAACAAAGTGCGGTCTTCCCCGTAAAAGAAACCCGAGCTCTTCATTCACTTCCAATCCTCCGCTATTCATCGCCAAAGGTGACTACAATTTAACATTTTCACGAAAAAATCCCGTGTGGAGACCCAGTGTGAAGAAAATTTTCAACCTTTTCTCTCCGATTCACTTGAAACTCACCCTTTAGATGCAGAATGGCACGCTGATTCCAAATCTGGTTTCTGTTTTCCCGTCTGAGGCTTCGTTCGCCCGCTAGAGCCGTTTTTGTAAAAATTCTAACTATGTCGTTTTTTCGCCAATGTCCAACATTTTCAATGGCGTCTCACATCTAAACGATGGCAGATATGAGCAAGCCGTTTCTTCCACAGAATTTGTCTTACTCTCAGCTTTCAAACGAGCTATCACACGACTTTCTACAATCTCTAGAACCAAAGTTGGAAGTCTCGTTCCAGAGGGGGGGTCAGAACTTTTTCTCTCCCATTGAGCTGGAAACACGTTCCTAACCCACAATTGGCCAAAAATTCCGAATTTGCCCTCCGTTTCCCCATCCAAGACTTCCTTCATGTCGAAAAGTGGACTTTCTCGTCCCAAAACGACCAAAACCTGCCTTTTTCCAACTCTGACGTTTTCCTGCCATTTTCGTCTCTAAACCCAGGAAAATAGGACCAAACTGAGCTTTCCACTGCATTTTTCTCACTGTTAGCTTTCAAATGAGCTATCACACGACTTTCTACGATCTCTAGAACCAAAGTTGGAAGTCTCGTTCCAGAGCGGGGGACGTCCTCGAATTTTTTTCTCTCCGATGTCGCTGGAAACAACCTTCCTAACCCAAAATTTCACGTAGATTCCGAATCTGGCCTCCGTTTTCCCATCCGAGACCTCCTTCATGCCGAAAAACGACTTTTCTCATCCCAAAACATAACAAAACCCGTTTTTTCCAACTCTGCCGTTCCACCCCTTGCCTCACAGGAAAACTCCTCCCTGCCTTCCTTCCCAACCCAACATTTTACGTAGATTCCGAATCTGACCTCCAATTTCCAATCCGAACCCTCCTTCATACCGAATTTTTTCTCATCCCAAAACCACCAAAACCCACCTTTTCTCACTCTATCCTTCCCGCATTCCACCCCTTGCCTCACAGTTCCTCCTTCCTTCCTTCCTTCCTTCCTTCCAGAGGGGGGGTAGGGAACAGTTTCTTCCTCTCGGACTCATTCCTCCCAACACATCCTTGGCCAATTCCTTCCTCTCGCCAGAGGGGGGGCTGAGTCAGCATGATGACTCAGCAGCGATGACTCATCACTGCACCGCACTGCACTTGAATTTGGGACGGGCTTACTACTTCAATGCTCTGTCAATGGCAGGTTGCCTGTGATGTTATCACGCCTAAGAAAATACTATTGAAGTTGAGCATGAAAGTAATAGGGACCCATCGAATTGCTAATTTAACAAACATTAAATCGCCAAGGCTGGCATGACACTGAGAATCTGTAAAACACCATCATTCCGTCTGCATTACAATCATGATCTGTCATGTCCGTTGTAATTTCTTCAAAAGTCCGAAAATTTGCATATCTCACATTTGGTAGCAATTGCCAATTATATCCCCCTCGAGTTTATTTAATAAAATCGAAAGTGCATTTACATTGGGGATTTAATAAATGCGAAGTTGCCACTCTACCTAATATGCCTACTCTATGGCCAAAACGGTCCCATATCACCTTCTGCGCAAGCTCAAGCAAACAACCAACAGAAGATTAAGCAGCAGTCCCTCAGCCGAGGGTCAGGGATCCTCCCCGACGTCATTAGATTTGCTAGAATTGAGAGCTGGAGGGCGGAGGACTGCCACCTACAACAGTTCCAGTTTCAGACCTAAGTCCGGCAACCAGAACGAGTTTCTGCAGGGAACGAGGCCAAAAATTATACTTTCACAGGATGATGTGCAGCCTATGACTAACACGAATCTGCGCGTCTGCCGAGGTTTAGTTAGTTCCTCTTCTTGTCAGACAGAATCAAAGTAAAACACATATAAAACCAATGAGACGCTAACTGCAGTTTTTGAGAAAAATTAGATTTTTTATGCTTTCTCTGATTGAGCGAAAAGTACCAAGTCATAATTTTTGACATTGAATGTCTTCAGGTAATTTCCCATGAGGCCCATGTATTATCATCATGTTCCTGATAAGTAATGCAAGAGAGAATGTGTTAAAATTTGGATAAAATTGCTAAAACTGCATGCTTATCGACATGAGGCTTTCCAAATCTGAATGTGTTTAATTTAATGTACTGGGTGCATAACCATCATGGGAAATAACCTGAAGACATTCCATGTAAAAAAATGTGACTCTGGGTTTAGCACTTTCCGCTAAATCAGAGAAAGCACAGAGATTTTCATTTTTGCTACAATTAGCGTCCCATTGGATTAACATTGGATAAGTAGAGCTCGGCAGGCGTCCAGATTCGTAGAAGGCATTTGGCGTGCATCATTCTGTGAAAGTCGCATTTTCGATCTCGTAACCTGCAGAAACTCGTTCTGGTTGCCGAACTATACATGCAATTCAATCATTCTTCTTTGGTTAGAAAGGTACGATTTGACCATTCTCATCCACTTCGTGAACCGGCAGAAGCTGACATCTAAATGCTTGCCCATTCCGTCCACCAACTAACCAATCTCCGGAATTATTTTACCTGATTTTGTCTATTATTGCTATTTTCTTATTTTCGTCGCGACTCGCATTATTTTTCTTTCATTTTAGACTTACATTGTGATATTGTCGAATGCTTCCACCGATTGCCATGTACACAGTACACACCATTAAAGAATACAATATTTATTTATTTCTTACTGTCCAAACGGTCTTACATAAATATATCTTCAATTCTTGTCTATATATCGTCATAACAAGCTTTCCTATGGCTACCATAAATTGTGAGGAAAGCACTGAAATTGCATTTCAGCCTGCAGCAAACGATGTATTCATTACGAAAATTGATAGTCAAACTAATAAATAATAATCATTGAGCATGGATTTTCATTTATGTGTCAATCCAATGTAATTGACTTGAATAAACTGCTACTGTTGTAATTGAGAGTTCCTTTTTGATTTTTTTTTAAGAAATAGTAGCTGTAACATAACATTTCTGTGTTTCAATTGAAATAACAGTTAGCTTTTGTGGCTAGGAATAAACATCAATCTTCTCTTCACGCGTAATTAACCATGACTCGTAGAGAAGAATGTGGGACGAGATTTGAGTTCAAATTCAGTGCTGACTTTGGACATGTTTCACAAAAGTCTAATTTTGTCTCTAGAACAAAGCAACGTGTGGTTGTAAACATAGGAAATCCTGTGTTCTGTCCTCGTCAAAATCCCTAATAAAAGCTGTCCACAATGATTGAGATTTACAGATGGGATGTCAAATCTGTAGGGAAAGAGAGCCAGTGAAGCTACTTACGAACAATCAATCAAGGGATATATTTCAACCTTCCAATTGTCAACTGGACGAGTGAGAAGCCATATTTTTCTCAGTTCTGTCTATCTTCCGTCTTCAAGGGTGTCCCTCACTTCCGTTACAGGCCTATGTTTACGTGGTTTTGAATGGATGAAAATCTCAGTCTTGATCAATGCCGTCGCATTGCGATTGACCAATTATCATCAATGGATTGACTATCTCGCATGATTAATGAGTAGCACGTTTGATTTCAAATTGGTGCAAGCAATAGAACTCCGACTTATTTCATCTGTTTAAGCAACATTACTAGAATGGACAGCTGTGGTTTGTTGATGGTTAAGAAATGACTCATAAATGTACCGTTGCTATAGTCAGGACGTAGCCACCGCGTAGTGTTCTGCGATATTGTTGTGACCATTCTAGACTAACTGAGGCGCAATAATATTAATCGGATTTCTATGGGTGCAAGCCATGCAGAAGCTTCTATAACTCAGCTTTCAATTACCACAGATCAGCCCGTCGCCATGTTTATGTGCTTAGGAAGGAAGGCGGAGCTAGTTTGAGGGCACGGGTCGAACTATTAAATCCTGATTCTACTGTATATCAAATGATGTTACCCATATTTACTGATTCAGTCATTTTCCAGCTGATTCCTCAGATGAATATTCTACACTATGGCAATTAGACGCACATTCGCATGAATAAAAATGTATTTTTCCATTACGAAATGATCCATAAGTCTTGTACTCTGTATAAATATACAAGATGCAGAAAGAAAAAATAAATACTTATATAGATAAGATGAATCTCCCAAAATTGGAAACAATTTATGATAAACAAATTGTGTTAATTATATGAATATGCCGAGGTCCGCCCTCGCACTCTCTGACGACGAGGCCGCCACTGACTTTCATATTTCACGTCAATTCTGATTTTCCATTATGATTAAAATATATCTGTTGGAAAAATAAGTTTAAATAATTGACACTCATTATCATTAATGATAAATAATGCACAAACTTTGTAATGATATCTGTTTACTTTGAAGGTCCTTTCAGATCTCCGGCGGACAGGGTCACTCTTGTCTTCTGCATCATTGACTGACAGTCCTGAAACGCATCATCTTCCACTTGTCGTCTCCAGGCTTTCTTGGGTCTTCCTCTTTGGTATCTTCCTTGTTTTCGATCGTCGTAAGCCCTGATGTGTGACATGAATGCTACGAACTATTTCTTAAACGTGGAAAATGTTAACTTATGCATGCAGCTTCAAACCATATACATGTACTTTATCTCTTTAAAATTTCTAGAATCCTATATTTTAACCTGCACGAATTTTGTAGGAGCTGATGCACGAATTTTGTAGGAGCTGAGTATTCAAATTAGTCTATCTGTCGTAAGATTATTACATACCTTGAGTAATTTCACTGCATGTGATGGCTTGTATTAAATAATATTTATTTACACTTGCAGCTTAGGAGACGCAATGAATGATTGGATTTTGCAACATGTAAACACCAGCAGAGCCTATTACCTGAGCCCTGACAGCGGATCATGGTGCATTGTTTGATAAGTTAACGATGAATACTGAGTATTGATTGACGTTAGGTACCACAAAACGTCTTGGAACACTTAATGAAATGAAAAATTGATGATATACCGTGTATTTGGTGATCCCTAATTTGCTCCAGCCTTTCATACGTCAGCTAGTGATCATCAATATCAACTCAAAAGGACAGAATTCTCAATTGACGCCGAAATCACTGGAATTCCTTCACAAGTAAAGAAATAAATCTCACTTTAGTGCAATCAAGTTTAATGTTGCACTTTCAGAGACAAATCACTTGTTGAATCAGCACTCAGTCAGTAATCATATTGTTAATCTGATTGAATCATTGTTTTGCCCGTCTGGATCATTGCTTTGATTCTCTTGCTATCAATTTACAAGGAAATTTAATGCTATCTAACGGTTGATCAAATTCTGCCTGACGATCTAAGCCTAAACCATTAGGCAACAGAAACGTCGGCCGCCAAAATTCTGGCCGGTTCCAAATCTGTTGCATAATTTTTTAGTATATAAAGTATCAGTTTTCTAAGACGCATTTTCACTCAATGCATTGCATACACGCGGCGATCAAAGGATGTTTTGAAAACACAGCAAATAAATTTCACATTCAAGTCCGTTTTATTCTATTTCCATAGTTGATTGAATTCTTGATGTTTATGTCGATTAGGTGCGTTCCCAAACTTATGTTAATCTGTGAACAGAGATGGATATTATGCAGTAGTATACCGCTAGAAGCTCAGAAGTCCAGTCTCAATATGATCGAGCATGGAAAAGCAATCCTTGATTGGGCCATATTTCACAACACTTTGCAAAATTAAGACGGAAAAAATTCAAAAAAAGCAATAAATGATAAATAGCGTCTGCAGTGCTAAGACCAGTCAGATAAAGTGCATTGTGAAGATATTGTATAATCTCTTTCGAGCATCATTGAAGAAATTTGAATAATTAATTGTTCTTTAAACTAATTTTCACATGTGCCTTCATTCATAGTGAAATGCGTTTTCAAAGTCAAGATGAAATTTCTGTAAAAACACACTTAACCACACCAAAAAAGAGACTTTACGATTACATTCCACCATAAAAATGCATTTATAGTATAAAAAAATTAAAATGAAGTTTTTCAACTCACTTCCCTGTGAATTCTTAATTCATAAGTCGAAAGGAAAAAGAGCATTGCCAATTATATTGATGGTAAATTGCCTCGCAAATAGTATACATATCATCAACTAATTTTCCTTTGTATTCAGCTAGGATCCTCGAACCATTATATGAACGTGTGCGCGTAATTAACACAGACAGCATTAATGAGACCTGAACACCATGACATTATAACAGGAGATTTCAGGATATAAACTGCAAAAAAGCAACAAAACTCATAATCAATCAATCAAACTGAAACTCAGTGTCATTATCCAAACTTTGGGAAAATCATGATGCACCCAATAGAATATCTTCACCAGCGTGTCAGTTATGCGCAAGATATAATTAGCTGCCGGAGGCCTACTATATCAAATTACACTTTATTCTTTCAATTGCATTTCTTGAACTTTTAGCTTAACCCTCACTTGCGCTTTTCGCAGTAATGCGTAGGAGTCAGCCTTGCATAGTTGTGGACTCTTTTTCCGATTATGTTATTTAATTTGGCTCTAAAGTAAAAAGTCATCAACTCTTTGATACACAATGTGCTTTATCGAAGACGTCTGAGGTTCGCCCATTACCTCTTAAAATAGTAACAAGCTTGTTCATTTTGTATTCGGCGGATATCTTCATATGAGAAGACATATTTTCTCAAATTCATTTTTCAAATTTACACATGAATGAATTTCCATCCATTAATGTCAATCTGACATGAGTCCCTGACAGAGGATTTAGCTCATCTGAAAAGCCGCAGCTGTGAATATTTAAAACATGGGGGAATCAGCATCGAAAAACTGCTATTAAATATCAGTTAAAATGAAAAATATTTGGTAAATAAAAAAGAGTTTTTTTATCTGTACCTGAGGTAAGTTGACAGCTTCGGGTAGAGGAACATAGAGGAAAATGCATTGGTCTTCTCATGTCCTTATGAGCATGGGCATGCTATGGTACGGCATGCATCGGTACGCTCAAAGCCGCGTATTCGATCATTGTCTTGCTGCCTCCCCCTCGAGAAAGCTATCAACCGTTAGCTGTTGTCGAACAAAAGCCAGTTTTTTTTATTGGTTGTTGCAGGTCAGTTGTGAGAATGCCACCAGTAAAAAAAATTCACCTTCAGCTGACTAAATTTGCTCAAATTGCTTACTAGGAAGTGGCCGGGGTAAATAGGAACATCAGCTGTTAAACAATAGAAAATAATAATAAATAATATAAACATAAAATAATTTACCAGCGATTTGGGCATGAAGATGCCTATTGCGACATTTTTGAAAACAATTTAGATTGGTATTTACTAACTACCCTGCGTGTTATATTCCCGACATCCCTTGCTTTTGAGAACACCCGCCATTGATGGGCAAAACCAATCATTTTTCGGAATCATATCACGAGTAGTCATATCTTAAGTAGCGTATACTTAGCGAGTTGTTACCCTGCATCGTCAGGCCGCAATGGAAAAAATAAAGTGAAGTGTCCAAAGGATGTTACTCAGGCAGACTTCAGTCCACCAAATGCATCAGATGACCATACAAGATATTTTCACTGCAGCATAGGCTTATCAACTATAGCCACATCGCAAATAAGATATGCGTCTTACCACTGTGTTAGAGATAGAATTTAATATAATAACTTAATATTAACTCAGGCGTGAATAACATTCTGGTTTAAAGAACCTTTCACTATTCTGTTAACTTCTTGATGAAGGGTTAGCACTTTTCAATAGTGTTTCAGGCGCCGAAGACGTATTGGTCCTGTGATTAAATAGCGTAAATGCCGAACTGTCGCAGATTCATTGAGAATAGGACGGGCACAGTTCGTCCTCAGTGCTTGAGGCTGCTAACCATTGGCTAACTCGGCAGTTGGATGAAAGCAACAATCCTCCGACTGCGATAGGTTCATGATCAAGGTCGTCAGCAATTGCAGCTTCCAAAATCTCTGTAACACCGAGACTGGAGATTCGAACTCCCAATGCATGAATGCTGACATGACACTAGTAAATGTAAGATATCTTTAATCAGGTAATTTAATTGTTGGAATAGCAGATCGAGGAGTTGCAGTAAAACGTTTGATGATTTTTTCGCTGTAAGATTCTGGTCTAAATAAAATACTTTCGATTAAATTAAACAAAATCTCTAATAGTACGCAATGGCGGTATGTTTTTCATCTATCTTCTTGCCGAGAAGTTTAATAATAAAAGTATCATTTTCTACTTTTTCGCAAAATGCCTTGCAAAGAACCGATAAGCCTACTTAATTGTAAGGTTTTGCAAGTGAAATATTGCGGTAGGTCTATATAAACTTGTGATAATGCCAAGGTTGCCGTGGGGATTGATGTTTGAATCCCCATCCCATACCCACAGAATGAGCCCCTGATTAATTTATTGCTCTTGTTCGTATAGGATGATTGATGTCCAATATCTCCATTTCAGTGAAACTTCTCCACAGCATTCAACGATCCGAAGGCTGTATGGACTCCAGAGATGCGGAATGGGAGTCCTTGAAGAAAATCACCGACTGCGTGTTGTAACTTTTATGACTTTTCTTTGCTATCTTCGGTATAGGCCTATTGCTCTTTACAATAGTAGCAGCCTATTTTCCATCATTATTGAGCCTTGATTCTGACTTGCCACCTAGAATTATTGTACCGAATATTTAACTAAATGCTCGTTCAAGTAAGGAATAGAGCCCACTATGCACACGTATTTGACTTACAAATTTACATTTGCCTGAATCATTTGGTTGCATTTGCAGATAGGTGTTCTTTATCTATCTCTACTGCTTCGCAAGTTTTTGTCGTCTACTGCCAGCTTACATGTACAGTTTACATAGGATCTTCTGATTTCGCTCTTAATTCTTTAATGAACTATGAGATATGACACCCTTTTTCCATAAAACTACCATAACGTAGTTTACCGTGAACGCAATTCTATCTCGAAATGTTTCTGTTTTATAGTATGACGTCATTGTCTTTATTTCTTTGCTTTTATAACAAATCGTTTATTGATCAGCTGGTTTTTTTCAAACTTCCTCTTTCACTCAGTTTGGATTTTTGGTTCACTTAACCTTGTTATTGATCATGTCGATCCCACTTCATTTTGCTACAGAATTATTTTAAGGGTACAATTTTTGCATTACTGCTCCCTTAAAAGAAACACATTTGTATAAAAGTCAACTACATGTAGACTAAAGGAAACATGGCCTTATTAAAATGTTGAGGTGAAATATTAATACGAGTACGTACTTAGTTCTGCACAACACTCGAGCAACCTCGAGATTTTTATACTTCGCTACTTTGAAATTTCGATGTTTCTTATATTCGCCTTTTACCGTTCGCTGTTATAACACTAAGCAACCAGTCTACATCAAGTAAAATCAAACCTAAGCTACATTGCATCATGCATACATGTTATGCAAAGCATTCTCAGGAAATATGCACACATTCATTTCAAAAGAATTATGCTTAAATTCCTCGCTGTAGACAATCGTGATTAAGTACAGCATGTCTCACAAAAGCAAGCATGAATATTTATCGATATATCTATTGTTATTTCAACTGTTACTTTAAGTGCTGAAGGACCTTAATGTCCCCACAATATTTTCAGTCAATCGCTTTTCGTGAAGACTCGATTTTTACTGCAAATAATTTGAAGTATATGTATTTGATTGTTTTGATAGATTATATGCAACCTTCACGTGTTCCATTTGTGAGAATATAATCCTGGGCTGTCCTGTAAGTTGGTATTTTGTCTTCCTAATGTGAGGATTTTTCATTCGTTTGGTTGCTTATAGTGGTGCTATTTTCAAACAATAGGAAGTCCATCAACATGCAAAAGCAGGGTTGAACATAAATATAAAATATTCATATGTTGCTGCACTGCCAGTACTTCAAAACGGTCACTCTGTCACAAAAAAGTCACCTGTCAAAAATTCTTATGTATAGGCATTCACTGTATGTTTGCGGTCTACCAATGTGTGTTATAGCCATCGTTTACTGCTCAGTGGATCATGCCATGTTCATATGTGAGAATTTTCCGTTTAATATTTGTTAATTGAATTAATGCAGGAATCATTGATAAGTCTATCTCCATTAATACCGATTAAGTAGTAAAATATCAAAGCGAATTTGGTCTTTATGCATCTGAAGTTTATAATTGTTTCGCAGCAGAAATCGACTATATACATGTGGTGTAGGAAAAATCTCTGAATACATCTAATCTGCAATTATAGATACAGACTTCGATGAAAATCATCCTGATTTTCTCGACCACTCGCGTTACCGAATTTTTGCACAAGAAATTGAAGGATGTTGACCCATTTGTGCAAGGTAATGAAATGCAGCACAATTAACCATTTATTAAGGTACACTTAAGTGTACAGTTAAGGATGCCTATCAGATGAAAATGAAAGTTCTGACAAGTCGTGGACAAGTGATAATCTGAGCATTCATTATAACTATGACTGCAACGCGAGCAGATGGCTTACAGTGGAATGATTTGGTGTGAGAAATCTTTATCAAACTGTTCGAAAATCATTCAACATTTTTATGTCTTGCTTTGTGGGCTGGACCCAAGATATCGTGGTCTTCTATATCGTAATTAGTATGAAAAAAGGTTAATAATGATTAATCGCATTTATCACGCAATCTTAATTATATCACAAATAATATTATCTGAGCTATTTATGCTATTAGAGCTAATATTTGCAAGTCTACATTCGGCTTTGCAGTAAAGGCGACTTGCAGAATTCTTCCACTTCAGACGTCCTTGACACACCTGGAACCATAGAGTAGGTAAATTGGGTAGAGTGGTAACTCCGCATTTATTAAATCCCTCATGTGCAAACACTTTCGATTTTATTAAATGAACTCAAGGGGATATAGTTGTGAGATATGCAAATTTTTGGAGTTTTGAAGAAATTGCCTCGGAATTGAGTGATCATGATTGTAATGCAGAAAGAATGATGGTATTTTACAGAATCTCAGTGTCATGACAGCCTTGGAGAATTAATGCTTGTGAAATTAGCAATTCGATGGGTTCCTATTACTTTCATGCTCAACCTCAAGAGTATTTTCTTAAGCGTGATCATATCACAAGTAACCAGCCACTGGCAGAGCAAAAGCACAAAATCAAAGACAATGATTTCAATTAAGTTTGGAAGATGCAAATGGATCCACATCACCATTCAGATTCAAGAAATTAAACATGAATTTAGTGCATCATAAAATCATGCCGGTGAAAATTGAATCAAAATCTTGAAATTTCAGCCAAGAAAGCACGAATAATATCGCGACTTTTTCATGAAGACTTCCATTATAATGCAATTCATGACAACCAGCTTGATTACCGCTTCGTTAGGCTGCTTATTAGCACATATTCATTCCTTTTGATATCTAACTTGTTTCATACTACTTCTGCAGGAGCGTCATCTAGGTAGTATATAAATTGGGAAAAATTTGAATTTTTTCAAAATTGTTCAAATATTTTTTTGTACCACGGGAACGTAATCTCCGCAAGATACTGAATCTTTTCATATAAAAATTTCACTGTATACAGATACTGTTTGAGTCGACACTCTACCTATATATCCGTACTCTATGCCTGGAACTGTCATTGTAAGTCATTCAAAATTATTGAACGTGTGTTACTAATGTGAAAACGATCAGTATTGATATTTCATACATCTTAAGTGGCGAGATGGGTAGGCTTTGTGATACTTTGTAATTCAACATCGAATTTGATTGTGTGATATGATGTCAGTTCTGATTGCTTCTAGTGAATGTCAAAAATCTTCAGAATCCCCACAGAATCCTCATAGAGGCGCTATGGGAGGTGTGGGGATATCCTCAATACCCATACCCATACTCATGGGTATCTCCACAGAATCCCCATACCCACGGCAACCCTGGATAATGCTGAATAAACATCAGACATACTATTATCGGCTACACGACGTTTTTCTGATGTTTATTTACAGATATCATAACAAGAGCTAGATTCAAATTAATCGCATCGTTCGTGTGACGTCTCCTCGAAGCCCCTGTCCACAAGGCGAGTTCATCAATTCTGTTATCAAATTTCTTCTAAGTTTACAACCGAATATAATCAGAAGGAATCTGGAGATTCTCTGAAACATACTCATTCTACTCCTCGACTATAGGCTACTTACCGGGGTAAAAATACAGCACTGAAAGCTCGAGCACTGCCGGGTTCTCCAAAACTATAGCGAGTTAGACATTGCTTCAAAAAAGTATATATAGATCTGCGTATGACAAAGCAACAATGCGAAAAGTAAAACAAAGTAGCAAAAATTTCAAGTGACAATTTTCTGTCGAGTTAAAATCGGGTACTTTTATTTTCGTTTCCAGGAACACTTTTTTGTGCCTTTCCGAATATTTTGGTACTCCAGTATCCTGAAGTGTCAAAAATCTTAATTAACTCTTTCTGTTTGTACGCGCATTCCATAATTGGCTTGAAAAAAGCAGTGTTTCGGGGAAGTAATGAAAAACAGCAAAATTGAGTTTCATAAACCAACTTGAGAGCAATTTGCTCATGTATCTCCAAAACTGCATAGACTTCAGAATCCGTTCAACAACTAATCGATAAGCCACATTCTGGACTGCTAACCACGCAAAATTCAGATTTCGGACTTGATTCCTTTTTAAGAGCAAAATGAACATATGAAATATCAACTACATTTATGAGGGTTCTCTTTATGAAGAAATGTTGGCTTTTGCATCAGAAGACGAGAATTATAGAAGTCAATGGTCAATGCGATTATGAACTGTCTTCCATTTACAAATAGAATTCTTGCATTTTGTCCTCTTTCTTGTTATTTGTGGACTCAAATGAGCATGTATTTCCATACTACAGGTCTGATGATAAGATCAACAGGGTGTCCGCGCCGAGCGAAAAAAAATTTCCGGTTTTTGCGTACATATTCCCGTATTTTTTATTGGCAATAACACATCATGAATCTTAAAAGCCGCGATTTGTGATGTGATTTCATTATCACATGATTAAATGAAAAGCAAGTCTTTTTGTTGATATCTAATATTAATAATCATAATCATTTTGTACTCGTATTCACAAAGAAACAATAATCTCAATTAATTCCCAAGAAATCAATAGTATAAAAATAGTCTTTCTTCTAATCGCTCTGCAATCACTAATCGTAATTGAACAAAACGTCCATAACAAGTCAGGCACTCGTATTTCACAAAAACAAACTCATACGATATCATGAGTATAAGAGTAGTCCTTTAATCACTAACTGCATTTCAAAGATATGGATTCACAGCTGTCTTTCGAATAAAGATATATTCTTATCGATGACAGAAGATTCCACGACCAGTTCGTGTTTCAAAACATTCGTTTCAAAACATTTCGTTTCAAAACATTGATTTCAGACAAGATACGTTGCGTCTCAGTGTCTCGGTTTTTACAATGCTCCTGTTTCTTTCGTGGTTCTTCAGGAAATTTTATATTTTTGGCACGAAACCCCGAACAGATCTGAGCATTTACTTGTCAATCTTCACTTTAAGAGGTCCACCACAACTGTGAATGTAATCAGATAACAATCTTTGACAAATACTGGATCGCTCATTCATTTTCTTAACAAGAAGATTTTCATTTACGGAAAACCCTGATTCGACCGTAACGTTGCCGTGTGAAAGGATTAGGCAAAGTCTAACAATTTGCCACAGATCACGGTATTCACATTTTCCGCTCAATAGTAATGAATAAAAATCATCCACTCGCGTTTCCGGTGTGTAATGGCTCATTTGATTCTGAATCGAAGGTTCATCCATGAATTTATCGAATTGTTCTTTTACTCAATCAGCACATGCAGGTGACAATCGCTTGCAGTCAGTAAGTATCTGTAACAATCGAGAGAATCGCTTCTTTGAAACTAGTCCTGAACAGGAAGCCAATTTTGGAGATAATGAGTTCACTGCTACAGTGGCGTTTAGTGTAATTGTCCCTTTTCCATTATTTTCTGTGGAACTGATAACACAAATGCAATGCAAGACTTTCGAAAATCGAGAAGATTTGCTGGGGACACAATGTTCTTTCAAAACGCATTACTGACTCCAAATCCAAAGTCAAAAGCATATCCTTACTTGTAGTTACTTTTGCCAGATTGTGGGTTAATGTTAACTTTCAATAGATCCTTTCCCGTTTTCGCTTTAGTTAAAACAGACGCTTTAGCATAGAAAGATAAAAGTTTCCTGATCATCTGTTCACAAGCGTCAGCTAGCATCGGAGCCATAGGTTTTGGCGTCTGGAAGGTCGTCATAAATGATTGTAAAATGGATGCGACACAGCGGAAAATGCAATTTTGCTTCAAGCAAAGGATCTTTTATTGTATGATCAAGAAAGCAATATAACCGAACATCCGGTTTTACTATCAAGGTGTTCACGTAAACACGTAGTGATGGTAGCAGTTCAAGTGCTCTGGCCACAACGTCAATGTTCTCTGTCCAGCGAATGGCACAAAATTTTTGAGAGTTGCTACTTTTTTTCAATTCATGAAATTTTGCTCTACGAGCAGGACTGTCCTTGAATAGCGAGTAAAAAGCACGCAAAAACCTTTAACATCCCATTCTGACTTCTGATTGCCCATGCGAAAAGCGACGTTAACAACATGTAGTCCACAACTTCCCAGCTGAATGAGATGAAGGTCACAGTCACAAGACGATTTTCGGTCTGCTTGAAACATTTCAAAGAATTTCCAATTAACCGCGGGGCCATCCACTGAAATTTGAGCCGTTCCAATACAGCGCATATCATTAGTAAATCTGACAACTATCAAACCAGGAAATTGACTTCAGCTGAGATATGAACTAGATTGTATAATCAATTCAAGTTTACAGTCAGCTAATTTTTAGGGAATTTGTGAAATTATATCCATTGTAGTAATATAGACCGACAGCTTAGATATATTTCGCAAAACTTTTCCGTACATCTCCAGGATTTCCCGTATTTCCCGGATGTGAGGGCACCCTGATCAATGACAATAGCAATGTGTCCTTAAGTCGTTTGAAGAATAGAAGGACACGTTTAGGAAAGGCATAGTTTACAATCAATTATCTAAAGCCATAAATTTGTATTTCTCCTCAATAATATGGCATTTTCATCATGAATGCTTTTAATTTGATCATTGGATATTTATTAGCGGAAAAGATAATATGGAAATGATCTATCTTCATGAAATATTCATTAGACTGTATATAAGCTATACATTGAAATGATTAAAATTGATCTAAAGGCCAGAAACTGTAATTTATTGTTAGTACAATATCCAATATTTCGGCTTTACAGCCTGCGTCAAGGATACAAAATCTTTTACAAAGTACAAATTCCAAGTTTCAACATCCTATCATTTCATTAAGACTCACAAATCTCCAACAGATTTGAAAACCCGTCCATTTATTTTGTCCATAGAATCCGTAGCCCAGAAATTAATGTGACTGTTAAAGTTTCTGATGAATCAGCTTCTGAATCAAGTCCCAGCTCATCTATCCAATACGTTTCACTTGATTAAAAATATCATAACTTTGAACAGCAAAATTTTGGTGAAGTCTTGACGTACATTTATTCCTCCGTCTGAAGCTATTTCTAATGCAATCCAATATTTGATTGATGACAAGTTGTGTAACTCCAGAGGATGTGGTTGATTTACTCATAATTATTTTCCAAAATATGTACTTCACCTACATTAATAATCTTTGTCGTCAAAAGTAAGGCCTTCCGATCGGCTCCTGTCTCCCGCCTCTTGACCATTCCTTTCTTCGAGTCAAATGCCTCTATACACTCGATATGTTGATGACATATTCATCCTAATCAAATCCCGAGAAGAATGTTTCTCCATTCATAATTCTATGAACAATATTTATCAAAATACCAATTTTACTATTGAGCACGAAACGTTCTTGTTATTAGATTTCTTCATCACTATCAGAAATGGTAGTGTCAGTTACAATCATTATTAGATAACTTTGCATTAACTATGCAACAAAAAGTGAATATTGAAAGAAATGAAAAACAAACGATTGACAAGATGCCGTGAAATGAAATCTCAACATAGGTGTCTCTAATAGTTTGAGGAAATCCTCACACTAAAAGGCTATCCCAAGATGTTTTTTACATTACAATGTCTCCGCGAAACTCCCACTTTATAAACCACAACCTACGCTATTTTATTATCAAATTCCTCTTATCACTGATGCATTAAATAATTGAGTGTTAAGAGTTTTTCGGTCCTTGATCACCTGTCCTCAATGAACGAAGGAAATCCAAAAGAATTGTTAAATAACCGTCCAATCTTAAGGTCATGGTCAATTGGTCGAGAATTTGAACGTTGTGGCGAGGGACACAACCTTCCACTTCGCTTTTGTGTCGCAATGAGAAGTGAGGGCTTAACAATGATGAATATGATATAATATTTCCAAAAGTTTTGGCCATTCCCGAATTCCCGAAAATTTCGGACCTCTGCCGCTCGGAGCATTTGAGATGAGTTTTGCATGCAGCAAACTATCCTAACATCAGCATAATTTCATGCAGCATCTACATAATTTCTTTTAATCGATAACTACAAATCAAACAGAAGCAGGAAGAAATAAAGGCCAAAATTAAATTGTGCTCTCTGAGAGTTCAAAAACTGTATTAACTTGAAACACCTCCCACTCGCGAAATTGGAGTTGACGAAGAGGCCTTCATCACTTATGCAACTGAAAAAGAGTTGCATCAAGGGGCATCATAAAGTCACCAGAGGAAAAACTGGAATAAAATTTGAAAGTCAACAGCATTTTTTTATGAATGATCTAAATCTACCAGTTTTGCATGCACGTTAACTTAGAATCGAAAAAGTGTGTTCTGCGTGGCTTTTACCCCACTGTTTGTAGCAAAAATGGAATACATTCGGGGTCGGAATGAAACAATGAAGTCTTATTCATTTTTCTCCTCTTCATGTTTTAGAACTTCATGACTTAGTGTATTTTCATATAGCCTATGCTTGCTGTGGAACTATAGTAATTTCATTTAAAAACTTTCTTTTAATTTCTACGTGATAGTTAACTCGGACAAAGAATTTCTCAAAAATTGGCAATTTTGCAGCCTTCTAAATCTGGTTTTCTGTCAAGATGGAATTATAAGCCAAGCTGATGATGATAGTCTTTTATTACAAAAATTTTCACCGATAAGACGGCTTGTTCACTTAAATAAGGAACATTTCAACGTAAAGGATGACAACCACGAGAATATCACGTGTTTTCGGTTACATATGGAAATCTTTAAAAAGATTGTTCGTGAAAACAACACAATTCGGTGGAAAGTATGACTTTAATTGTCGATAAGTCCGTGCCATAGATCCAAAGATTAATGAAGTAGCTACTATTGACATTAGTGCTGTTTATGGTAATCCGAACTTTCGCATTGTTTAATCTAGTTGAACTTGAATAAACAATCACAGCTTTTTTGATGGATATTTCATCACCAATGATTAAGCAATGAGCATCCTAGATGGTAAGAACGGTCACATCATGAAGTTGCACGTCCGCTTAGTGGAAATGCACCCTGTCACAAAGATTCTTCGTATAAAGAGAGACGAAAGTAATCATGCATCCAGAGATGTTTGCTCTGTGCACTCATCTTTAATATGTTCATGTCCTATGCAACAATTGTTGACTGTCAACCAGTGGAAGACAGAATTAAATAGACAGAAGTCGGATTTCTATACCCGATAATTGAATTTGTTTTAATTGATAAATGCACAAAGATGAACTTATGTATATTCAAATATTTGCTTCATCATCAATTTCTAGATTCATAATCACCATATTTCGAAATAAATCCGCTGAGGAATATTTCTTGAAATTTGTTTTCGATTATCATTTACTTCAGCTTTCTCCATTAGCTTTTCTTAGATAGTATTCGAGCAGTCTGCAGTAACTGAAGCTTGTACAGGTAGTCTACCACACAAAAGTAACATTCCTAAAGAAAAACGCTGTGTTGGTAGTCATTATATTATATTATGAGATTATCAGATTAATTGGGAAGTCATGATGTAATTTAATAATCATCTGATTCATGAAAGTTTGGTGATGCTTTGGCTATCTAGTTTGCAGTTTGGCGTCCGACACATAAACTTGTTCTATATGAATGGCAAAATCGCCACAAATCAACCCTTGAAGTGGCTGGATGCCGCAGGCTCTTTGGAATTAGCTTTCTTCAATTAAATTAACCAAAACAACAGGGTGAGGTGGCCCGTCTGCTGTGCATTTGATGTCATATTTTTCGCAACGTAAGACTTTGATACATGATCGTCGAATGAAGGCGAATAATGCAAACAATTCCACACAAGTCAATGATATTTTATGTTTCAGAAAAATAGAAAAATGTTTATTTGTATGCAGACGTTTTTTGTAATTAGGCACTGACTCAACATTAGACATCGATTCAATAGTAGATCGGCAAATCACAAATTTCTTTCGTAATAGTGTTATTGCCATACTTACTACATGAGTCACATAAATTTCCTATTTCAACATTACAATTTATGACAAGCTATTTAGAAATTTGATACTACTGATATATTTCTTCTTCTTATGTCTCCCATTTTATTTGCTAACTCTTTGCCCTGCGAAATTTGCTGACAACAAGTCCTGATGAAATTTTATTGTATAAATCTCAGTGTTGCGGTGGTGACTTGGATTGGCATGAGAATATGTAATTCCGCAAATCTTCTGTTCATGTCAACGTATAAGTTATTGCACATCAGTTTTGTTCAGTGAGAGTTCTCGCTGATAGAGGGGCTGTTCATTTACTGAAGTTGTGCCGACAAAATTAAACCGATTTGTTATTCTGCCGACAATGAACGACAGCATAACACCGAAACCGACTGAATATTCTACCAGTTTCGGTGTTGTGCCCTAGTGTGTTGTTTTTTATTCCGCAGTTGGTCATACTTCTGTAGAGTACCCTGGAGAATAAGATCAACGTGTTGGCCAAGCTTGGTTGCAAGATGGAGTCGGAAATGTGAATCTTGGGGGGGGGGGTATAATGGCTCAAGAAATAATGTACTATCGTAGCAGAGGTGATTTTCGACAATAGACCAGGTAAAATGTCAACCTGGATTTTACACCTGAAAACCTGTCTCAGTCACCAGCAGAATCTTGAATTGTGACTCAAATATGGCTCCCTTTACGGTGGAACACAATAGTTTCTCAATAACTTTAAGTACAGCAGGCAGAACGAGCTTCTGCAGGGAATGAGGCCGAAAATGAGACTTTCACAGAATGAATTCACAGAATTAACATCTTCTGCTTGCTATGAATCGGTGCGTCTGCCGAGTTCCAGTGAGTTCCTCTTCTTGTTAGACAGGATCGAAGAAAAACAAATGTAAATCCAATTGAAGTTTTAAGTTAAAATGAAATTTTGTATGTTTTCGCTCATCAGTCGGGAAATATTAAGTCTAGAGTGATATTTTTGACATGGTGCTCTTATCATACGTCTGATCGTCAGTGTATTTGAGAATGTGGTAAAATGTGGATAAAGTTGCTCAAAATGTTTGTGTTTACCGACATTAAGAGGCTAGCCAAATCTAAATGTGTTTAGCTTTGTGGACAGAGGTGCAATAACATGCAAGGATATTACTTGAAGACATTCCACGTAAAAAAAATTATGACTCTAGACTAGTGTTTTTTGAGCGCGGTCGAAATTCCGCTGTCGCTCGCTCATCGTTAGTTTGCTCATAATCGGCCTTTCGCCCGCATACCGCTCATTTCCTCAAAAGCAGCCTCTCGCTCGCTCACCGCTCAAAATCATCGAAAAATGCCGCTCGCTCGCTCAATTCTCGAGAAAACCCTCCATACTTCTACAAACATTTTAATGCTCAGAGCTAATTCCATGCTGTAAATTAAATACCTTTTAGGCGTTCAAGGGAAATTCTTCGATTCATTTTAGTTGAAAGTTAAAACACGATGGAAGAATGTAGACCATCGTGCCAATTTATTAAATTAGCTATTGCACAAAATTAGTTGAAACCATATATTTTGATGAACATAACCACAGAATTCTTCTGTATACGTCGTATGTACAGAAATGGGCAATAATCAAACTTAATCCTACATGCTGATCACATGAATCAGTATCGCTTGTACAATTCTTGGCGCAATACTTGGACAAAATTCGCAAGGCGCGTTAAGAAACTATGTAGTACTTTGACAATTAAAAATGAACTTATATGAAATGGTGACAAAATGATGGATAATTCCTAAAAGTAGCTAAAGACAACGTGCGTGACGTATGCGACTGAATAATGACGTATGAGTACTGAATAATCAATGTGTTAGAAATCTACTATAAACAAAATCATTTGATATACGATATTGTTGGATTACATGAAACAGCAAATGCTGCACTCAAAAGGACATGACATCGGCGCCAGCTGTCACTGAGATTTCGACCCACTAAGCTCAGCATTTTTCAAGATGATCGGTCCGCAGCAGCTCGTTGCGCCCTGGTCATAAATTCTTCCATCTTTGCACTCAACTTCTTCATGGTGATCTTTACACCTAAGCATCGGCTTTAACAGGAAATTTCCTCACAATCAACGAAATCGCGGCATCCCACTCTCAGAATGCAGGAGCTCATATTTCCACCCTTGCTTCTGAATCCCTTCGGAAAGTTCTTCATATTTCACAGTTCTGCTTTCATGGTGATCCCTAACGCTCTCTTCCCAGGGAACCGTTAGTTCGCCCATAACCATTCTCTTCCCTACCGCGTAGATCAAAGCTAGATGAGGTCGTTGGTCAGATTCAATTCATCTGGCAACTGTCTATCCACTCAAGCTTCCCACTTCCGTGGTACAGATCACAAGATGAGTCTTTCGTCTCTTTGTTTGACCACTTGGTACAAAGTCAAATCCCGTTACTTATCTGTGGGGGTAGACGTGTGTTAAGTTGGCAGAATCACCGAGAGGAACCACTATTTAGTGCAACGAGATCCTATACTAAGCAACTTCTACTTTATCAAGATCAGCCTTCTGATCACGAATCTCGGCTCAGATTTCACAAAGTCGCAGTCGTTATTGAGAAATTCCAATTAACAGATGAAAAGGGTTCCGTTGTGAAGGAAGCGGCACCAATTTCTTAGCTTCGCTGATAGGGGCAGTAAATCAATTTTATTTTGTCACTGCCGTGTTCCAATTTGTTGCGCTGATCGCAGATACATATTTCATTTTTCACAATAATGCAGCGGAAAACGGTAGTATGTGCGTGTAGCATGTTCATGTATGTGTGTGAAGTTAGCGAAAATACTCAACGGAACTATTTGTTTATCACAGCGTGATTCTTCTTTATTTTACTTACTGATTTTTACAGTATCGATTTCAGCCCCATGATCAGATTCCACAAATTATCGAGAAATTATCGAGTCGTTATCAAGAAATTCAAGTTGAAAGATGAAAGTGGTTCCCTTGGGCGGTTCCGCTAACTTCACACACGTAGGGGGGGGGGGAGACTGCTTCCACAATCTCTTGAAGAACCAAACCGTACCGGTGTGTGTATCATGCTATCTACAATGCCACATGATAGCCAGTGAGGGTTCGGCAAAGATTGGCATATCACACAGATGACACGGAGAGTCGTTCCGGATTCCAGGATAGCATGGATGTGAAACGCATCATGTCCATTGAAGCCAATGTCCCATTCCCCCAATCGTTCCATGAGATATTGTAATCTTCAACTCCACAGTTGAGCCATGTGCCACAGTCCAACATTTTGGCATCTTTCCAGCCAGACTCCCACACTCTTGCTACTGCCTTCAATAAGCACTATGCCTATTTCTCACTACATGCCGTAGTTTGTTTGTAGCCTGTACACCGCACGTAAATAGTACAGTACACTACATGCGAAGATAGAGCAAATTAACTGTAAATATTGTGTAAGCTTCCAAGAGACAAAAAATATCGCTGTTTTAAGTTAAAGACAACTTAAATTTTTTGTGAAGTACAATTCATCGATGTTGATGATCCTTGAGACTGATCATGGAGACGAAACGCATCGGAGAATTTTACTGCGCAAAAACAATCGTCTTAACTTGAACGAGCGAAATTTTACCTACCTTGTGGAAAGTTGCATAATGAAGGACCTCACGTATAAGACGAGGAAAGATCTAATTACAAGTATAACATCATCAATTGAATTCAATGTATTTCATGCATGGTTTGATTGACAATGTCTTACTTGCAATGTATCAACTCTCAACTTTTTTCATTTTTCTAGAAAGGGATCAACTACGCTGTATAATCGATATTTGAAAGTACTGCACCTCTTTAATCTTGAGTTCAGAAGTTTTAAAATGAAATTCAGAAAATTTAAAATCTATTTCAGAAGAATGTTTAGCATTTATTCAAAAAGCGGTATATTCTTAGTAACTAAACACATGGGATCGCTTCAACCGCTTCGGTTAACGCCTACATTTCAATAAAAAAAGTTCTGTCATTTTACTAGTACCCAACTTACATGTCTTCCATGGCTTGTGCAGCAGCGAAGAAAGTCTGACTGTGTTGACAGCAGCAGGCACAGTCCAGACCAGTTATGCTGTGGATTGCGTTTTCTATTCTAGTTTCTGCATATTGAAGTCGCTGTTCTCCAAGATTGTCCTTAGGTGTAGTCTTGATGGGAAAAAGATCAATTTTCCATTTAGCGTGATGCAAATTCAAGCCTGAATTCTGACGAACCAGGAGATTGACATCACCTTAAATGCATACTCGCCGGTTGAACCGCTGCTTTGTAGTTCCTATTTCTCGCATGTTAATGTAGATATCTATGCGACTTCTAGTGGTGTGGAGTTGCTTGTCCAGAAACTGTTTAATTTAGAAGTCCATGAGTCAGCATACAAGCCGCTGTCTCTTTCATAGTTATCAGCTTGTATCACTTCGAGCAACTCGCATCGTCATTTTGTCATGTCTCATAGAGGAAAGTACAATTGAGGGTTGCGTCACGAGTGTTGCAACCGAATTGTTGCACTCTGTTTCTTTGCAAGAGCGATCCAAGCGATATATTCACCAGTTAGTCGATTTCTATGTAGTTGCCTACACTATATTAGGAATCTGCACTTAACTGTTCCGCAATTAATGGCATAGAAATCGTCTTTCAAACATGGATATCTATTACCAACGATTTGGGTTGACCAACTATCTGTCGATGTGGCCAGGATTAGGTTTGTTCAGACAAAGTCGTCAGATAAGCGCTATCTCAGCGCTATAGCGTTCTCAAACGAAGGTGTTTCTAAGAATAGAACTGTCATAATAAATTCCAGATATTGCTCGCTGGTTTTATATCAATCGCTTCGATTTCTTGATCTTAACAATAGCAACTGTTTGCTGATCATGATGTCACAGTACGAAAATAAGATAGAAAGTCGAAAGTCGTAAAGATTCTTGATGAATCTTTCCTAACCATGATAAAGTTTTACCATATGTCGCATTGTCATAGCGTCTGAAAACGCTATCTTAGTGTTCTCTTTGCCATGTTATTGCATGGACATTGCGTCGAAAGAAAACATTTCATACAAGACACATAAAATGTTTGCGTATAACACAAGTAAAAAAGTATTTGGTTTCACGGTACGACATATGTGATTCATACAACTCACACATTCGTCAAAGAACCTGACGCTCTGATGATCTGATATCTATGATTTTATCATTCTTCAACATTTGAAAGCGGAGATATTCATCAACTGCACTTGCAAGAGAACGCAATGCAAGTAATTTAGAACTTCATGCCGATGTAACCGAAACTGTCACAGTTAATGCATATACATAGTCAGAGTGTAACAATAAAGGAAACGAAGCTGATAGACAAAGAATTATCAAGTGCGCAGAAGAAGACCGTGACTGGCAAAGGTTAGCAGAAAGCCTCATACCTGAAAGCCTGAAGTATAAAGCCGCATACTGTTGGATAAGACAAGCTCAGATTGCCGAGGAAAACGGAGATAATCTTGCAAGACGAAGAGGTGGAAGTTCCAAGAAGATAAATGAGGCTCAAATGGACTATGTGTGTGAAATAATTGAAAATCGCCCCCAAATTACCTTGAAGGAGTTGAAAGATGAAGTTCTACAACGTTTTGACGTGCAAGTAACTGTGCCGACAATACATAAGTATTTACAAGGACGTCTTGTAACTTTGAAAAACGTTGTCTTTGAACCCGAAAGGATGAATACCCCAGACGTGAAGCGCAAGCGACGCGATTACGTATTAGCCGCAACTGAGCTGATGCGACAGGAGAAAACCTTCATTTGGATTGATGAAACGAATTATAACCTGTTCTGTCGCAGAACTCAAGGTCGTGCCCGACAAGGTGACAGAGCAATTGTCCTTGCACCAACATCGAAGGGCAGAAATATTCATGTCATCGGTGCCATTAGATCCTACTTGATCGCATACATGACCTATAGACGTGGAGCTTTTAAGTCGGAGAACGCTGTTGAATGGGTCAATGTGATGCTCGAACAGTTGCCGGAAAACATTCTTCATGAGCATGTTGTGGTCGTCTGTGACAACCAGGGTTGGCCGGTAAAAACCACCCTGGTTTTTGCCACCTGGTAAAAACCACCAGCTTTTGTCACCATTTTTCGCCAAAAATTGGCTAAACTATTTTTTCTAGCATTACTACATAAGGTTTTTGGGATACATGCAATAAAAGGGATCATCGTCACTCCTTATTTTATTGATGAACGTTAGTCGCAATAAGTTCACTTTACTGTTTCATCATTCGATAAATATTCAGGCCTGTATTTTCACAATTCAAACCTTATCAATATCATATGTCAGTCAAGAATATGTTCCAAGTATGTAAGAATGTGAATTATTATAAAAAATATTGTTATAAAGCTGTTGTGCATTCTTCCAAGCGTGCTCACGCATTTTGTTGCTTCATAAATTTCATTCAATGTAAGATGCAACAGACAATGCTTCCACCGATCCGTCAATGCTGGAAGGAAATCACTTGGCTCAATATAAAAGATCGAAAACAGGCATTCCATGAAGCTAGATGGGCAAGAAAATGCAGAATTCTGGCCTCGGATCGTCGCGATTAACCTCCCTGCTGATCTAATAGAATAGTTTGTCTTCTAAATCTGTGGCAAATGTCCCGTAGCCATTGTGATTACACGAATATTACAATGAAATTTATCCTGTACTCCTAGAAGGATTAGATATTGCCCTTCAACATTTTTGATGTCATGGCCCTCATATATTTAGATGATAGGGTGATTTCAAATGAATTTAATACTGAAAGTAAAGTTTTGATTTGAGCTCAAAATTTGGAGATTTCAAGAATTTTAAACAAGCTTGAATATCACAACAATGTCACAACTGTTTGTCGCTCTTGGATTCTATTAACAAGATCAATTTTGCAGCTTACTGGAGATGTTTTTTTTTTGAGATTATAACTGAAGCTGTTCAGACATACACTATACCTCACTTTATCAAGATTGCTGCTGCGAACTATGTTATTTTATTATTATTTGTTCTTGCAAATCATGAGTTTCTGCTCCAGTCACAAGCATTAATACATTTATATTTCTAAAAATAGTAGAAATGCATTCTAAGTGACTGGTGCAGATTGTTGCAGCTACTATTAAAATACACTCTGCATTCTTGCTGAACACTCATCACAGAATAATGACAGTGGGATTATTGAAGCTCGTCCAAATGAAGAAAGTGGTTTGCTTAATTTAGTTCTATGTATAAACCAGTTTTATTCATATATTCATTTTCATTTTTTTCATTCATTTCATGATAATTCTGGGAGTATCTAACAACTTCTGTCATATGAACCAAAGAGCCAAAATGGTGCTGAAGTCTACATTTGTTCTTAAATCAGAGCAATCGTAAACAAAGGCAATTTCATTTGTCGTTCGTGATAGAAACAAATCATGTGGTTCTATCACAGAATGAATGTCATGTGTTGGAAGATAAGAGTTGCAAACTGCAAACCCGCATTCATCATAATACACAAACCCCAACTTGTTGTCGATCATTTCGTGAGGGAATACACTGATTTTTCAGGATTTTAGTTTTGGCCGGTTTTTACCACTTAGTAGCAAAAACCAGTTTTAACCGGCAAAAAGCCAACCCTGGTGACAACGCTCCGTGTCACTCTCGCTTGGAGCAATGCATTGAAACGAATTATTTTGAGATTGGGACCACGCTCACCGATGCACAATCCGATTGAGCAAATTTGGTCGAAATTGAAGTCACATGGAAAGCGGAATATGTCGGTGCCCAGTGTAAGTGGCGACAATCTTGGAGAACAGTGACTTCAATATGCAGAAACTAGAATAGAAAACGCAATCCACAGCATAACTGGTCTGGACTGTGCCTGCTGCTGTCAACACAGTCAGACTTTCTCTGCTGCACAAGCCATGGAAGACATGTAAGTTGGGTACTAGTAAAATGACAGAACTTTTTTAATTGAAATGTGGGCGTTAACCGAAGCGGTTGAAGCGATCCCATGTGTTTAGTTACTAAGAATATACCGCTTTTTGTATAAATGCTAAACATTCTTCTGAAATAGATTTTAAATTTTCTGAATTTCATTTTAATACTTCTAATTGCTATTGTCGCGTGCACAACGCATGGAATTGTCCATTGATATACTCGGCATATCTTGCTGATTATTGTGGCCATAGAAATTAACAATACCATAGAAAGTCCGAGAATGGAAATTGCATGAAAATTATGGCACACTCCGGGGGAAAAAGCAAATTTGGCGACCTGACTTTCTTGTTGTCTGGTTGGCATTTTCAATTATCAAGTCAATTTGTGATCTGGATTGTTGCCCCTTGTCCAAAGATCATGTACACAAAAGCAACAGTGAATTTACAAAATACTGCGGCGACAGGATGAAAAAGAAGGAAATCCTTTAAAACGTTCTGTTTGGTCATCATTTTGAAATATCGCTCCTATAATCAATTAAGAATATAATCAGACACATATGCAACTTGTAATGTCGATTTACAGAGCATGCATTGGTCCAGCTTGAAATCAGAGGCCAAGAAATCTTACAGGATTCATTTTACTTTGAAGGATTCCCCTGTTCATTATATTTGAACAATTTTCAAAACCTTTGCATGCTTTTGAATATCAGCATCCAAAATATCATCGCACTATATCATATTAATCATTTAGTGATTAATTGAAAAGTTCCAACGACATTTCATTTATCTGTTAAATGACTGTCGCTGAAGAAGCTTTCGATGTGTTTATTCCAAAAGAGCGCTAGTTTTCTTGACCACTAGAAGGATAGATATTATATATATATATATATATATATATATATATATATATATATATAATATATATATATATATATATATATATATATATATATATATATATATATATATATCATAAGTAATCGCCATGAGACTTAATAAAAAAGATAAATTAAAAAATCAACGTAGTCTCAAGATAAAATTGTTTATTCACGAATTTTCGTCTAAGACTTCATCAGGTGAACGAAGTAAATGTACATGAAGTGAAATGACATTTACATTATAAAGAAAAGTAACAAGAGTTCAACACGTGTATGCCCACGCGGCATCATTATCTTCTCACATTTATCTGAGGCTTAACGGCTTCAATTGTTGACATTTCCACACGGCGGCGATGATAAGAATCAAAGAGTCCGCGGGAGATAATTGAAGGAGAAATATGGCGTAACAGAGGGAGCAATTGTGTTTAATTTTAAAATGATGGAAAACTTGGCTGCTGGTTGTATGTAGGTGTTCATCAATTCTTTTTCTGAAAGTGCGATGCGTTTCACCTACATAACTTTCCGAACAGATATTGCAGACAATTTTGTAGACAATATTTTTAGAATTGCATAAATTCTGGCCTTTACAAACACAACGACTTTTGCAACTGATGGGTGGTTGTTGATAAAATTGTTGGGAAAGAGGGGCTTTAGTTCTAAAGATCGGAATGATGGGAATCGGCAGATTAGATTTCCTTATACAGTTATACACTTTATTAACCCAACGATCATTAACATACGGAACGTTAATCCGAATAGCGTCTTGTTTCGTATTTCTGTTTTTAGGCACAGTTTCACTATAAAGATACTTATCTAGGACTGACAAAGGATAACCATTAGCTCTAAACCTCTGCGAAAGAAGATTAAGAGACTGCTTGACAAGCGTCTGGGACGATGAGTTGCGTAAAGCTCGTAAGCGTTCAGTCTTAATAATATTAATTTTCCTCATCCGCAGGACGACACTATCCCAAGGAAGAATGTGACCACTATGAACACTTTTGATAAAAAGGCAGGTTTGAAACGTAGCACAATCTTCCAAATCAACTAAAAAAGTGCAAGTGTCAAGAAACGAAATTTCCGTTTTCCCCTCACCAGGTGTTTCTAACGTAAATCTGATGTTCTTAGAAATGGAATTGGACAGGGAGAGTAAATCTTCAGGTAGACCGGCAAAGACGAAGAAAATATCATCAATGTACCTACGCCAGTATATGATATCCGTTGACCTCTCCATAATCTGTTTTTTCTATGAAATTCATGTACACGATGGCCAAGATAGGGGAAAGGGGGTTACCCATTGCTAAACCCCGACACTGATTGTAAAACTTGTCTTTAATACAAATGATATCAGATTTGATCGCTAAACCCAATAAATCAAGCAAAGATTGCCTATCTAGTGAAGACCACTCAGTAAGGTGAGCATTTACCAAGAAAAAGCTAACAAAAATATCCAAGACATTGTTGACACCGGTAAGAGGGATACTTATTCTCCATATAAATTGGAAACATCCAGAGAACCAAAAGAGAATGAATTTTGATTCATCTTACTAATTCTAATCTTTGTAATGGATTGAACGAAGGCGCTGGTGTCTTGAAGATGAGCATCAATCTTATCAGAATGGGTTTTGAAGACCATCGCAAGTAATTTACACAATGGGGTAGCCGGAGTATCTGTAGCACTAACAACTGGTCTGCCTCTGATAGGATCTTTGTGATCTTTGATGAGAAGATTCATATTACTCGGAATAGGCTCACTACACATCACATTCTGAAGACAAATCTTTATCTGACTGTCCGTTTGCCTATTAGCAACCGCTTTCAATTTGCGGTTAAAGGATAATTGTCTCGATGAAGGGAGGGTGGGGTTTGTCTCAACACAATTATCCATGTGTTCCTCAAAGAGTTGGTCATAATGAGACGTATCAATGGCTATTAAGCGATTAGACTTATCAGAGGGTACAACCCTAATATCAGGAGATTTACGGATATCACTGACGACCTTAAACATAGAGTTACTACTGTGAACAGATTTAATTTTGTCAAACTCAGTCACAAGCTGATACTGCAAGTCATCGATCTTACTATTAATCTTGTCAGGAATGGTAGTACACAACTCACGAGACAAAGTCTTCGATTTGGGATCCTTGCATTTCCATAAAGAAGATCTCACTTCACTCTGTTCGCTGGGTGTCTCCGAAGATTTGTCATCTTGAAGATGGTAGGACATAACACGACGGATCTTGTCTATTGAAGCGTTGATGATGTTTGAACCGCTGTTGAAATTCTTCCCGCTTGCACTAGGGACAAATGAAGGTCCTTTATCCAACACCGATGACTGTTCATCTGAGAATACGTGAGAAGATTCATTGGTGAAACAGTCCACCGGCGGAGGCTGGTCTTCTTCCATCCTGTCAGTAGAATAAGTTAGCAATTTATGCAGTCCAATTCCATTTCTAAGAACATCAGATTTACGTTAGAAACACCTGGTGAGGGGAAAACGGAAATTTCGTTTCTTGACACTTGCACTTTTTTAGTTGATTTGGAAGATTGTGCTACGTTTCAAACCCGCCTTTTTATCAAAAGTGTTCATAGTGGTCACATTCTTCCTTGGGATAGTGCCGTCCCGCGGATGAGGAAAATTAATATTATTAAGACTGAACGCTTACGAGCTTTACGCAACTCATCGTCCCAGACGCTTGTCAAGCAGTCTCTTAATCTTCTTTCGCAGAGGTTTTAGAGCTAATGGTTATCCTTTGTCAGTCCTAGATAAGTATCTTTATAGTGAAACTGTGCCTAAAAACAGAAATACGAAACAAGACGCTATTCGGATTAACGTTCCGTATGTTAATGATCGTTGGGTTAATAAAGTGTATAACTATAAGGAAATCTAATCTGCCGATTCCCATCATTCCGATCTTTAGAACTAAAGCCCCTCTTTCCCAACAATTTTATCAACAACCACCCATCAGTTGCAAAAGTCGTTGTGTTTGTAAAGGCCAGAATTTATGCAATTCTAAAAATATTGTCTACAAAATTGTCTGCAATATCTGTTCGGAAAGTTATGTAGGTGAAACGCATCGCACTTTCAGAAAAAGAATTGATGAACACCTACATACAACCAGCAGCCAAGTTTTCCATCATTTTAAAATTAAACACAATTGCTCCCCTCTGTTACGCCATATTTCTCCTTCAATTATCTCCCGCGGGCTCTTTGATTCTTATCATCGCCGCCGTGTGGAAATGTCAACAATTGAAGCCGTTAAGCCTCAGATAAATGTGAGAAGATAATGATGCCGCCTGGGCATACACGTGTTGAACTCTTGTTACTTTTCTTTATAATGCAATGTCATTTCACTTCATGTACATTTACTTCGTTCACCTGATGAAGTCTTAGACGAAAATTCGTGAATAAACAATTCTATCTTGAGACTACGTTGATTTTTTTAATTTATCTTTATTATTAAGTCTCATGGCGATTACTTATGATCAAACTGTGGCTAACGCCATCCGCCGTTGTAACGATGTGCTTCTGCGCGAAGTGAAACTGACTGCATTGATATCGCATTTACATTTCATGAAGGAATGTAAACGTCGTGAGGTTATTCCGAATGGATTGACAGTGGCTAACAAACTAGCTTCTACATACCCTTGTGGTGAAGCGGATCTTCTAGCCAGGAGACAGAGTCGACAGTGGATTTCTCTTGCCATTAAAAGGACTTACGCGAACTTGGTGAGGTGGCAAGGCCGTGCAGCAGAACCTTTGACGGAGGAGGACTCAAACACGGTCTCAATCATTGTGAAACAGCTACAGCAACGAAAGGACAACAAACTGCATAAATTGCTAACTTATTCTACTGACAGGATGGAAGAAGACCAGCCTCCGCCGGTGGACTGTTTCTCACCAATGAATCTTCTCACGTATTCTCAGATGAACAGTCATCGTGTTGGATAAAGGACCTTCATTTGTCCCTAGTGCAAGCGGGAAGAATTTCAACAGCGGTTCAAACATCATCAACGCTTCAATAGACAAGATCCGTCGTGTTATGTCCTACCATCTTCAAGATGACAAATCTTCGGAGACACCCAGCGAACAGAGTGAAGTGAGATCTTCTTTATGGAAATGCAAGGATCCCAAATCGAAGACTTTGTCTCGTGAGTTGTGTACTACCATTCCTGACAAGATTAATAGTAAGATCGATGACTTGCAGTATCAGCTTGTGACTGAGTTTGACAAAATTAAATCCGTTCACAGTAGTAACTCTATGTTTAAGGTCGTCAGTGATATCCGTAAATCTCCTGATATTAGGGTTGTACCCTCTGATAAGTCTAATCGCTTAATAGCCATTGATACGTCTCATTATGACCAACTCTTTGAGGAACACATGGATAATTATGTTGAGACAAACCCCACCCTCCCTTCATCGAGACAATTATCCTTTAACCGCAAATTGAAAGCGGTTGCTAATAGGCAAACGGACAGTCAGATAAAGATTTGTCTTCAGAATGTGATGTGTAGTGAGCCTATTCCGAGTAATATGAATCTTCTCATCAAAGATCACAAAGATCCTATCAGAGGCAGACCAGTTGTTAGTGCTACAGATACTCCGGCTACCCCATTGTGTAAATTACTTGCGATGGTCTTCAAACCCATTCTTGATAAGATTGATGCTCATCTTCAAGACACCAGCGCCTTCGTTCAATCCATTACAAAGATTAGGATTAGTAAGATGAATCAAAATTCATTCTCTTTTGGTTCTCTGGATGTTTCCAATTTATATGGAAGTATCCCTCTTACCGGTGTCAACAATGTCTTGGATATTTTTGTTAGCTTTTTCTTGGTAAATGCTCACCTTACTGAGTGGTCTTCACTAGATAGGCAATCTTTGCTTGATTTATTGGGTTTAGCGATCAAATCTGATATCATTTGTATTAAAGACAAGTTTTACAATCAGTGTCGGGGTTTAGCAATGGGTAACCCCCTTTCCCCTATCTTGGCCATCGTGTACATGAATTTCATAGAAAAACAGATTATGGAGAGGTCAACGGATATCATATACTGGCGTAGGTACATTGATGATATTTTCTTCGTCTTTGCCGGTCTACATGAAGATTTACTCTCCCTGTCCAATTCCATTTCTAAGAACATCAGATTTACGTTAGAAACACCTGGTGAGGGGAAAACGGAAATTTCGTTTCTTGACACTTGCACTTTTTTAGTTGATTTGGAAGATTGTGCTACGTTTCAAACCTGCCTTTTTATCAAAAGTGTTCATAGTGGTCACATTCTTCCTTGGGATAGTGCCGTCCCGCGGATGAGGAAAATTAATATTATTAAGACTGAACGCTTACGAGCTTTACGCAACTCATCGTCCCAGACGCTTGTCAAGCAGTCTCTTAATCTTCTTTCGCAGAGGTTTAGAGCTAATGGTTATCCTTTGTCAGTCCTAGATAAGTATCTTTATAGTGAAACTGTGCCTAAAAACAGAAATACGAAACAAGACGCTATTCGGATTAACGTTCCGTATGTTAATGATCGTTGGGTTAATAAAGTGTATAACTATAAGGAAATCTAATCTGCCGATTCCCATCATTCCGATCTTTAGAACTAAAGCCCCTCTTTCCCAACAATTTTATCAACAACCACCCATCAGTTGCAAAAGTCGTTGTGTTTGTAAAGGCCAGAATTTATGCAATTCTAAAAATATTGTCTACAAAATTGTCTGCAATATCTGTTCGGAAAGTTATGTAGGTGAAACGCATCGCACTTTCAGAAAAAGAATTGATGAACACCTACATACAACCAGCAGCCAAGTTTTCCATCATTTTAAAATTAAACACAATTGCTCCCCTCTGTTACGCCATATTTCTCCTTCAATTATCTCCCGCGGACTCTTTGATTCTTATCATCGCCGCCGTGTGGAAATGTCAACAATTGAAGCCGTTAAGCCTCAGATAAATGTGAGAAGATAATGATGCCGCCTGGGCATACACGTGTTGAACTCTTGTTACTTTTCTTTATAATGCAATGTCATTTCACTTCACTTCATGTACATTTACTTCGTTCACCTGATGAAGTCTTAGACGAAAATTCGTGAATAAACAATTCTATCTTGAGACTACGTTGATTTTTTTAATTTATCTTTATTATTAAGTCTCATGGCGATTACTTATGATATATATATATATATATATATATATATATATATATATATATATATATATAATATATATATATATATATACATATACATATATATATATATATAGAAAATGAATCAAAGCAAATGTAAATGAATATTAAAATTGAAAAAACTACTGATCTTAGACTCACGCCGACATGTTTCTGCCAGTAGTCTGGCTTCTCAAGGCGGTAAGTGATTTGAATTTATTGCTACAAAAATAATATAACGGACGCGATAATATATATATATATATATATATATAGAGAGGCCCTGTTGTTTTGTTTCTATATCCCAAATTTTAAAGTATTTAATTTCCTGAAAGACTCCTCTGCCTAATCGTAGATGTCATACTCGTTGGAAATTGTTTCCAACAGCATCGCTACTTTTTTGCAATGTCGCGCTTTCCGACCAGGCGCCAACTTAGAATAAAGTGTGTGAAAAAATATAAAGCACTAGTTATTGACAAATGTTGAAAAAGTGTTGGAGAATGTGAGCAAATCTAAATAGTAAATATGATGGTGTGACGTGGTGGATACTCAGTGCAATTTCGTATTATTCGGTAGCCATGCTATAGGCTCCGTATTTTTTTATCTATATTGCTATGTTGTCTATATATAGAGTTTTACAATGTAAAAGAAAGTATGCCATTCGATAGCTTGATTTCAATATAGCCAAACCGATGTTAGCTGAGCACTGTGAGATGCATGAAGCACCCAAACGTAGTCTAGCTATGATCAGACGCCGGATCTTTACAAAACAAGAGTGAATTTTATGTTTTGGGGAAATGTCTTATATACTGCAGCTTTATGTTAGTCACAATTGAAATGCCTTGTCCGTGAATGATTTTCCAACATTGTAACCATATGAAATCATCTGGAGTGTCCAAAGCACTCTAAACGCAATGCAACCTTCTCATGAAAAATCGAGTTTTAACGAATAATACAGAAGACATTGATGCCGTTACTGCCCGGCTTATTGTCCTCGGTTCCTCAGGTGTAGGGGTTGGGCAGGTTGGGTTCCTTTATTCCCTGAGGTATTTGCGCTCGTAAACTTGGATTTGCAATCGTGTCTCACGATGGGTCTTCCACGCCCCCCGGAAAACACCTGGAAATGAATTTTATCCTGGAAAACCTGGAAATTCTGGAAAACTCCTGGAAAATGAAATTTTACCCTGGAAAACCTGGAAGTCCTGGAAAACTCCTGGAAATTTTGAGACTAATTAAAACACTAATTGCAAGTTGTTGAAGTCATACTCACTCTTGAAGTGTTTTCTATTTTTCCAGATTTTACTCTTCACATCTCTACTTATTTGTTACAATTATAGCCTTCATTCGCATACAATTGTTTTGTTTTTAGAATATTTCAGTGACTGGAATCTCCTATCATAACGTATACAACTTGAATGAGACATAGCTGCGTGGTATGGTTTACTATGAACTGCTTTCGAACTCCTAATCGTTGCACAGTATGGTGAATTAGTAGCAGTGAATTCCCTCACCAAACGCTGCCCGGTATGGTGAACTAGAAGTTGTAAATTCCCTCATTAATGTCATGTGGTGTGAGGAACTAGGAGCCGCAAACTCCGTTATTAACGTCGTGCGGAATAGCGAACTATGAGCTGTAGACTCCCTCATTGACGTCGTGTGGAATGGTGGACTATAAGCCGTAGACTCCCTCATCAACGTCATGTGATATGGGGAACTAAAAGCCGCAATCTAGGATTAATGCTATTACACACTTGATTGTCGTGTGGCAGAATCTACTGACGCAAAATGGTACTGAACATATAAACTTCATTTAGGCACCAGGCTTGTTCCGAATGTTCCGAGGCTAATATCGAATATTTTCAAACACATTTCAAGTAGGTTTTCAATATGCAGATATATTATTCTCGACACGTCGTGTGCCAATGAGCTTTCCTCGGTCAATTTTTCTCTGTGTCATACTCGTAAACTGATTGTGATTACTCTCATGCATATGCAGCACATCAGCCATTATGTTCCTCTTTCTGGCTCTTGGTCTTCCACCTTACACGGATTCACGCAGCAATGCTTCAGTTCAAATGACCTTATCTGAATGACAACGCTTTGACGTTCACCTTGTTGCATTTTATTATAGAGTGGACTTAACAGATAACCCGTTAATGTTACAGTTCATTGTTAAGTCTTCCATTTTTCGTTATTGATTGTTATACTCTTTCTCTATTTAGTTCTCCTCAATCTGCAAGCTTTAAATTTGTTACGATCGATTATATTTTCATTTTTTTATAAATATAATGTAGCCGATTGATGCATATATTGGTATTTGTTATTTGGAATCACCTGCGCCTTAAAAATTCAACCAATTTTGCATCACTTTTCAATTTTTTGTCTTCAATAATGTTAATTTTATGGTGTGTAAGCTCCTTAGCCACAGAACTTAGGGTAGATTTTCCCGGAATTTTTCTTTTAAACTTGACGCGTGCATTTGAGTAAAATCTCCCTGCAGAAAGTCTGGAAATTTTCGTTCAAATTTAACCCCCCCTTTTTTTGTTAAATTTCCCTGGAAATCCTGGAAAACACCTGGAAATTTTCATTCAAATTTGCGCGGACACCCTGCCCTTGTCAATCCTTTTCAGGAACCTGAGGAGTGAAGACAGCGGTTGTTGTTATTGAATTATAGATAAAACAATGTCACGGTCACTGAAGGTCAACGTTTCGCAATTTAATTTATTTTTAATTGTCAATAGTGATAATTCATGCACTCTTAGTTTTCTTCGAAGTTGTGATGAAATTGTGCTATACATGATGTCACACAGAAAATACTATATTGTGCCGTTCCGGATTCAGAGAAACGGATAATGTTTTGGGTTATGGCTCCTGTAAGCTGTCAAATATAGACTGATTCATTCCTTCATGATGACTTCAAATATCGCATGCATTCGCAGAATTTCATGAAATCGAAATAATAAGTCTTAATCTTGTGTGTAATTGACCAAAGATCTCCAGCATAAATGATTCGGCATTTTTCAAGTCCCAGGGAGCCCACTTTTCCGTAAAAATAAGGGATGAATTCGATAATTCCTGAAATCGATGCAAATTGGCAATAAAAATTGAGAGGGATATACTGGCAAGGGTGCTTGATAAAGGAACGTTTTTTTGATAATCGATGTTTTGAAGGGTAAACTTCTTCTCAAGAAACATACATGGCAAAATAAAAAAAATTGCGCACTTCTCAATCTTCTTCAACACTTAAGATTTCTGGATTTTTGTATTTCGCGACTTGGAGCACCAAAACAGCGCAGGGAGTTGCATTAACTGAATTTGACGATGAACTGTTTGCTGATAATATTACTATTTATCAGCCTTTTCTATCAAAAATTGAGGAACTAACGTTGTGTATCATGTTGGAGTTGGTAAGGTCACCTCTGCCTGTTGGTGGCAATATTGAAAATTCCTGCGAACGCCTTCTAAGTCTGTCGGGCATCATAATCATGCGTGTAAACTTCTTTCACACTTTTCATCTTTCATGGTATGTCATTGCTATTATTATATAATTTAATTTGATATGCAGTATTTAACGAAAACACATGACATGATTTGTGCCCTTGATTATGGACTTGTATGCCTACTCTCACATCTAAGATTGATTTTCCTGAAACAACAAACTGAAGAATTGACGTATACTTATTGACATACACAATGAAACCATCTATCATTGACTTGGATTGAAGTTTGTTTCATTTATTTCTCAGGTTTTTTGGTAACATCTCGCTATCTATGTACCACCATTCAACTCATAATGATCAGCGGAATGATACATGACGGTCAAATTTAAAAATTTGATATTGATATGATAGTCACAACTACATTTCGAAGTTGAACATGATTATCGTCTACTAGTCCGGCAGCCAGAACGCGTTTCTGCAGGGAACGAGGCCGAAAATGAGACTTTCACAGAATGATGTACACACTATGCCTACTACGAATTCGAGCGTCTGCCGAGTTCTAATGAGTTCCTCTTCTTGTCAGACAGGATCAAAGAAAGACACATGTAAATCGAATGGGACGCAGATTCCAGTTTTTAGTTAAAATGAAATTTTCTATGTTTTCTCTGATAAAACGAGAAGTTCTAAGATCAGAGTCATAATTTTTGACATGGGATGTCTTCAGGTCATTTCCTTTCATGTTCATGTGCCCCTATCTATAAAGCTGAACGCATTTCGATTTGGCGAGCCTCTTAATGTCGACAAACACTAACATTTTGATCCACATTCAACCACATTCTCAGATACATTACCGATTAGATGCATGATAATAGCACCTTCAGATAATAGGAAATGACCTGAAGACATTCAATGTCAAAAATTATGACTCTGATCTTAGAACTTCTCGCTTAATCAGAGAAAACATAGAAAATTTCATTTTAACTAAAAACTGCAATCTGCGTCCCATTGGATTTACATGTTTTTCTTTGATCCTGTCTGACAAGAAGAGGAACTCTCTAGAACTCGGCAGACGCTCGAATTCGTAGTAGGCATAGGGTGTACATCATTCTGTGAAAGTCTCACTTTCGGCCTCATTCCCTGCAGAAACTCGTTCTGGCTGCCGGACTATACTGGAGCTCATATCTAATCGATTACATGTCGCACGGTCAGTTTAGCAGAGGCATGGTAATTGAAATGATTGGTTGTGGACGAAGCTGTAGAACCGCTGCCAATGAAATGAAAATTTCAAGGATCGTTTAGTGGAGGTGGTGTTGCCGGAAACATGAGGAAATGTGGAAAAGCATAAAGGATCAGGAAGACCAAAGGCATCATCCAAACGAGCAGATGCATGCTCAGTTCTAGCTGCCAAGCGGAACAGATTTTGTTCGCCCAAAGCCAATTGTGCGCTGGAAGGTTGCTGCGAACGTTGATTGCAGCGCTCGAACTGCTTATTGGGTATTTAGAAAAGCTGGTATACAGTCTCAAAGGCCTACCAGCTGTGAGAATTCCATTGAGCATAGAAGGATGCGAGTTGCGTGGTCTGCAGACTCATGAAATGATTGGCAATGACAAGAAGTCTTGTGGACAGATAAATCAAGGGTCCTTCACTCATGATTTCAGTGATCGCCCTGTTCGTGTTCAACGTCTTCCAGGTGAACCTCTTGCTCCATGCTGTGTTAAAGAACGCGATTGATCCGGTGGTGAGAGCGTTATGTTTTGGGGAGGCATTTGGCATGGCGGAAGAACGACGGCAGTTATCATCAAAGGCACAATGACAGGTGACGCATCATATGCCTTAAAGAAGTTGTGTTGCCAGTTAGTTGCTGCTACAGTGGCAAGGTGAGAAGATCCTGTTTACCAAAACGACAGGTATGATGCATCTCTCTTCAGCTGTTATTGCGGCAGTGAGGAGCTTCAGCATGCTAATTCATGATTGACTTGCACGGTCACCTGACGCATCTCAAATCGAACAAGTCTGGGATGAGCTTGGGCGGAGAGTGAGAGAGCAATGACATCAACTTCATCTGTGTTCCTGAACATGCTTGCTAAAAGACTGATTAAGAAGTGGCAGCTCCGGGAAGTTGAATTCATGAAAAACTGAAATACCATCTCGCATTTCAGAGTGTATCAAACCTCGAGGAGGGTACACACGTTATTAAATTTGATTCGAGTACCTTTTGTTTTCATATGCAAAACGGATCGATTGATGTAACAACTTCATGATTGCAGGGTTGCCATACGTCCAGATTTTATCCGGACGTCCGGATTGTCCGGATTTTTTGACAGAATCTGCTGATGTCCGGATTTTTTGACAGAATCTGCTGAAGTCCGGATTTTTTGTCAAACCATCAAATTTCCGGATTTTTATCGAATCCATAATAGTGTTCGTCAGTTATTTCTTTACCCGTTTAAAATCATTCAACTACTTGCTTTGGACTAAAGCTGATTCATCCCTATCATTTTAGCCAACTGCTTTTTTCACAGACTACTAGGGTCCAATTTGGGTAATTTTATGCATGCACTATGCTGTTGTCATAACAGTTTACTTCTTGGATTTGCACAAATATATTTTGACTTGTCAATGTGTTTGCAAATTGTATTGTATAGAAGAATTCATTCTACCGTAACTGTTCTTCAGAGGCAGCGCGGCCAGAACAATGAAGCTCGGATTTGCATGTTTGTTCACACTTTGCCTAGATGAGACGAACAATTCATCTGGGTACAAGCAGCTCGATTTGACTGCTATTTTCTGGTGCTCCAATCACCAAAGAATCCGTGTAGAATTCCTGACCTCGACTTACATGAAAATAGACTCGAAAGATGTGATTGAGGCTCTTGCAGGAAACCGAGCGCCACCCAAACTTTGTAGTGTTCAGATAATTCATGCTGAAGTAATGAATTTTCTGAAAACCGTGAACATCTCAGCCAAAAACGTACTTGCCATCAACCGCGACGGGCCGCATGTTATGACAGCCTTCATAAAACTGTTCTCATCTTCTAATCCGGATGTTATAGACTTTGGTTCTTGCAAGCTACATACATTGCACAACTGCGTGGAAAAAGCTATGGGCAAACTGAAATTCAAAGTGCTTCAATTTTCACTCGACATGAAGTATTTCTTTTAAGGGCAAGCTCTCAGATCCGAAGAATTCGCTGCTCTGCGAGACGAGCTGGATTTACCGAACTTGAAACTAATTGATCATATGGGATGAGGTTTTTGACCTTACTTCATTTTGTGAATCGAGTTCTCACACTCCTTGATGCGCTTCGAACCTATTTCGTCCACTATTTGCCCAAAAAAGGATTGGCAGATTTGGCAAAGAATGATCGGTATGAGCGACTTCGCAGCGCATTTGCATCAAAGAAGACAGACATTTACCTCCTTTTTCTATCGGAAGCACTTCCCCTATTTCAAGAAATGCAATTATTTTTACAGAGAGACGATCCCATTGGGCCGGAGTAGCCCATGTGTATAGAATTTGTGGTATGATGGCTTCTCTAGGCGGACGATTTTTGCTGCCTTCTGTCTGTGAAGACATCGTCGTGTCGAAGATTTCAACATCAAGCATGGCCCCTGAAAATCACTCATCAGACGTTGACATTGGCCACCGAACCGAACGTTTATGTCTGAAAAATTTGCAGTCTGCCGAAATGACCCATTTCAAACTCGAAGCGAAGGCTTTTTATTTGGAGGCTTTCCACGCAACCATGAGCAATCTCAAACTTGATCAAAAAGAACACATGCGTTTGTGGTGAAAGTTGACATCGCTGTGTCCACAAAACCGCACGTTTCAATCGGATAAGGACAAGACAACAAAATTGAAAAACTTGACGTTTCTTGCAGGTCTCATTCCCACAATAAAAGTTGATGACATGCAACCATTAATCGAGGAATGGAAACAGCTGGCAATCAACAATGATATTCAGCCACTCAAAGAAGAACGGCTAGATGCTTATTGGAGCAAGATATTCGAAAAGCACAAATATCCGCTGATCAAAGTTCTTGTGCAGGCATTGCTTTGTATTCAGCCACACAATGCTGCTGAGGAAAGAGGATTTAGTGTAAATGCAGCTGTAGTCACAAAGGAGAGAAATCGTCTCCAACCCGAAACTCTGAACGGTATCCGGCGAGTGCGATCTCACTTGAAAAATATCGATGGATTACAACATTTTTCAGTAACTCAGTCCCTCATCGACTTAGCTCGAAGCTCATCCCGGCGATACTTCCAATCATATGACAGGGTGTCTACAAGGCCTGGATATCCTGGATAAATCCTGATTTTGAAAATTTGGCCTTGATATCCTCGATATCCTGGATAAATCCTGATTTTGTCGAAATTAAAAGTTGTGAAAAACGTCCTGAGCCACATTTTAACGTTTGCAATAATGTAAACAAAATGTAATTATGCTTTTCGGTGAATTAATCTTCGTTTGTGCTTTTCGATTTCATTTGATAGCGTAAAATAATGTTCGTGTGTGTTTTCTTTCTGTTTCAGGTTACTTGTGTTAATTTAAGGTTTTTTCGTATACATGAATTTTCGAACTCGGTGGGTGTCTCAGACTTCGCAAACAGATTAGTGACTCCTATTTTGTAGTTGCATCCAATGACAATCAGTTAGTGAATCTTGTTCGTCGTAGTGTCGACGTTTCCACATCCTTGACTTCAACTACATCATCTTCAATGAATGCTGATGCATCTTCATCGATGCACACAAGTAAAATTTCTACAATTAACCCGGAAACGAGAATGGCTCCTATTACGGCAGCTATGAAAAAATGAAGTATATCAAAGCAGAAATAATTTGGGCCTTGGATATGGTAAAGAAACACCGTTCACAACGATCATGTGATGATCAACAATCTATATTTCAAGCGATGTTCAAGAGCCACCGTGTTGTTGACAACATCCAAATGGCCAAAGATTAGTTAGGCTACGTTGTGACTTTCGGACTATCTCCACATTTTCAGAAAGAGATACTAGCCAGAGTACATACGTCCAAGGAGTTTAGCATACCTTTCGATGAGGCATTAAACAAAATTGTTCAAAGGGGACATCAAGATCTGTGGATTAGATATTTCAACGAGCACTGGTGTTATGGTTAGTGATTATGTAACGTCAGTATTTCTCACTCACTCGAAAGCTGAAAACATATTTGAAATTGTCAATAAAGCATTGGATAAAATTAGTGGCTCATTTGTTGATGTCTTCAATAGATTGTTGCAAATCAGCATGGCAGTCAATCATTTCACCGAAGATTTTCTGAAAAATTTCAGCACAAGTATGGGAAGGAATTGCTCCAAACAGGTACATGCTCGCTACATGTCATTCGTGAGTGGAGCATTGCAGTATGGATTGAAAAAAGTACTTGGGATTTGTCAACTGTACTGCAAAGCATGTACTACCTTTTCAAAGATTCTCCTGCACGCAGGGCTGATTAACGGCCACACATATTGCAGGTTCAACCGCATTTCCTAAGTTTTTTTGCAAATGCGGTTAGGTACAAAACAAAGATGTATGTAACAGAGCAATAGAGATTCTACCGAACATTAAGAAATATTGCGTCGATGTGAAACCTCAACTGCATGTAGCATCATTCTCAACAGTCGTTGACGCAATCAATGACCCATTTCCTGCAGCGAAGCTGTATTTTTTCAGCTCCGTAGCGTCTCAGTTTGAGCCATTTCTACGGCGGTTTCAACACGACAAGCCTATGATTCCATTTTTACACGGTTTTCTGATGGGCATTGTCAAAGATAATGTACATTGAAAAGATTCGTTAAGGCATCGGTCATGCCGGAGGTAGGGACAGACGCTTCCAAAATTCTGATGCGTGATCTGAATAACGATGCAAATCTGAAGGAAATATCGCAAGTGGATCTGGAATTCGGAGCCAAACGCAGTATCCCAAAGAATTCTCATCCACGCAGAATGTTGGAGTTCGGTCAAGCCCCTCGCTATTGCCTAATACCTAGTAGGTAACGGCACTGTTAAAATGGCGATGACACGAGATGGTCATTTTATGACCATCATAAAAATTTCGATATGCTCCTTGATTTCTGCAATAATATCTCTTGGATATCCTGGATATCTCCTGGATTTGAAAATTCCTGATGTAGTAGACACCCTGATATGAGCACGATAGTGCTAGTGATGATGAAGAATCATGAACGTAAATTTTTAGACTATTTAAAGAATTGTTTTTGCCAAAGAAGAATTTTTTATCGGATTGTTTTTATGGACAGATTTCAGTGAGCTAGATTGTTTATACTTGACGTGTTTTTATTGATAGTGATCATTTGTCTATCAGTGATGTATGATATATAGACTTGCTTTCTGGTAACGCAATCACAGATGCAACGTTGTATTCTTTATAGATTTGTTGATTCATAACCCAACCATAGGCGCACTGATGTACTTTTATGAAGATACATTATGTATTCTTAATAGATTCGTTGATTCTTAACACAATCATAGACGCACTAATGTATATTTTTATAGATTTGTTGATTCAATCATTTAACGAAATCATAGACGCGCTGATCAATTTTTATATAGCTTTGTACTGCCTATATTTGTTAAAAGGATTTGTGAAATATTCTCAGGCCTTCTGAGATTTATTGATGTATTTGTTAATTGAATATATTGCGGGTTCATAAAAGCTGCGATTTTTCATTCAAAATCACCTGTCATTTATGAATGACGAGGAAAAGAGATACGCATGATATTGATGACAATCTTACGCATAATGACTATTTTCCATTCACAGTTAAGTATAGAAGGCAATTAATGTTTATATTTACTCTGATGATATAACATTAGAGCGTCCGGATTTTTTTCTGGACGAGTTTGGCAACCCTGTGATTGTGTGATAACTCATATCTAGAATGTTCATTTTGTTATAGGTATTGGCTTATGGCTAACGAAAGAGCGGCTTCAGTAATTTTGTCAATGAGTATAAGTTGATATTGAAGCTGTTGAATAAATATTAGATACATCTACGTCTTCTTCCCTTAGTCAGCGATATCACAAAATCAAAATTGCTTATCATCACAAGAAGCTTGCGCAAATTGATCATGTAGATTATTACACTACATAATTTCAGCTTGACATTTTAGTCTAGAAACACAGTGTATTTAAGATGTCTACCTACCTAGAGACTTTGAGGGCGCTGGACCTCAATTTGAATTTTTGAAAAATAGTGCTTCATAGGGCTTCAAGTCCACTCCAACCGTATGATCAAAAGCTAAAAATTCTTGAGTTAAGTCGTACAAGCACTGCATTATCAGTCGTTTATATTGATAGTCTTCGAAGTCAAGGCATGGTATTTACCTTCTCTGACCTCAGATGCACATGTAGGTGACAAGTTCGTCGTTTATATCTAGGAAGGCGAGTTAGTGCATCAGGTTAAATTCCATCTGACATTGCTGATTTAGATATACTTCGCATTCAACCCTAACGTGATAATGAAATGCATATGTAGTGATGGCTAGCTTAATCGATCAGGTCACTTATTCGCTTTGAAATAATCTCCTATGAATAATTTATTCATGTATTATTGTAGCGGTTCCTATCGCTGATTTTTCACACGCTGTGGTATATTTTACTTCATCTCAACTTGAGCAGCATCAACGGTTTCCATGAATATTCTGTGATAAGTGATTTTGATTATAAGAATATGTATCATTCTGGATAGTAATTAATTATTTATCTTGCTATTAACGAATACCTAAAACAGGGCGCATTCGATCAAATGTTTTAGAGATCTGTTATATGACAAGAGTTTTCTCTGATAGACGCAATCGTGCATAGTTGACTATGCGGGCTTCACATGTGTATCGGCAGTGGTGGAACCACAGAATTAGATTCATCTGCGCGCGTCTTCGGTTTTTCTGAATGGAAGGATTGCATCTACCCTTCATATCGAAATGGCACATCACAGAGTTAGACAACTTGCTCCTTCTCGAGTGGATAATTCGTGTATACTATTGGAAATGGCAAACAATAAGCTGTCAACAGAGGACATCAGAGCTAGTGAGAGAGGCGTGCGTGCTGTGATATCACTTCGCACACACCAAAACACACATCGCTCTCTGGCTAACATTCGATTCAGTGTATGCACTATGCAGTGAGGAATGCTGAGATGACGATGGTGAAATCATCAAGTGAACTAATTTTCGTACGCCTGCTACTTTTTTTTAATAATGATCGGAAAGGCCAACATCATGGAATAACTTGTGCGCCATGATCTGAATTCTTCGAACCTAAAGGTGTTGTGGCAATCGGAGCACTTGACTGGAACTCAGAAATCCACAAGCGACGCACGACTTATTTTCCTGTCTCTGTAAGGTATTAGGAATTCCGTTTTGCCCAATTAATAAGTTCCTCGATGTGCCGGCGATTTCGAATAAATCACATTTCTAGCAAACCGAAGCAGATAAACAATTCTTTAATTCTGTGGGTGGAACACACTATCAGTATCAGTTGCCGTTCTGTTAACATAATACTAAAACATACTTATGGATGTTGGAATATTTTCCGAAGTTAAGAAATTATTCCAAATAAAATGTAATGCAATTGAAATTGCTAAACATGGCAGTATTGATCCAAGTTTATTTTAAAGCTATTTAGGCATATATTTACCGACCTTTTGTGTTTAGTGAAGATGGTATTCAATGCTCATTTTTTCGGCAATTGCATTCGATATTCTTTCCTAATATAACAGTGATGGAAAATGATCAAATGTCACACATATTGAGAGTGAAAAAAATTGGCAATGTTTTAGTCAAATGGAAAAGAAGAGACATTGAATGCGTGCTTTTGTGGTTCTTCAATTTGCTCATCATGATCGGATGATGTACCTGCGATAGGCAGCTAAATTTTATGTTAATTTTGCACTTGGATCAGTGCGGATGTTTTTGAGAACTTGCTCTGTGTATCCGTCTTCAATATTCCTTTTATAAAATTCATTTTAATTTGTCATCAGAGAGGATTGATACATTTTCTTGCATCTTTCCTTGCTATCTTCATTTTTTTTGGCAATGCAAACTTAGATTCCAAAACACGAAATTGCTGTTTCTGATTAGTGCCAAAGTTAAGTTTTCTGCTTTCAATACTCCTTCGCTTGTAAATAGAATAATCAAATATTGAGTTGCATCCTCAGCTGAAAAATAGGGACAGACGTGAATAGCTGCCATTTTATCCAGTATCAGGAATAATAACCTAATTTACATCTCTCAACATCGACATAACTCCCTATTCAACTTAGACGACTTGTCATTGGTGTGTTTAAAGTGACATTTAATGAATACCCATCGAAATTTCACTAACTTCATATTGCAAATCTCACTCTCGCTTCTCTTTTGATTCTCGTTAGTCGGGCATGTTAATGATTATACATTATTCAATATTCTGACATGTGTGAACTTGCAGCGTATCACGTGATTTTTAATTAACCTTAGAATAACCTGGTAAAAGAAATTATGGAAGAACGCATAGTGTAGCACCGGCAATTACATAATACAAGAATTTTAATAAAGAAATTGAAAAGTAATTCGAGAAAAACGGAGTAACGAGCAGATTCATGCAGGTGGTGGTGTACTTTCGTGCAAATGTCTATAATCGTAGAAATGTTTTGAAAGCTCAAAAGATTTTTAATAAATTTTCAGAAGCTTTCGATTTAATGATCAGGTATAAGAAATTCCATTGTCATGCAAATTCGGTGATTCAAAATTCTGAAATACTACAACATAAAAAAATAGAAAAGTTTCAGTTTTTTTCTGTGTAAGCACTTTCACTAAAGTGCACGTGAACCTTACGTCCATTGCCGTAAACTTCGTCACCTAGTTAGAATATCTCACAGATGATGTCAAACATCTGCAAGGTTATCAGTCCTGGCTATTTTGAATTATTTTTTTATTCATCGACGATTCAATAGTCACTCTTGAGTGTTTCCCGTCCTCATCAATAGTGAGGATGGGGGCAGCTTATTGATAAGTTGATATACGTCCTTCAAAAGCCGCGAATCGAAAATAGGTACCACTTTCCTTCTGCGTTTGTTGTCGTCGGAACTTTCCAGCAGCGGGTATAATCGTTTTCCCCTCGCTTCATTCGTTGCTGATGGTTTGTTACCGCCCTCGTGCAATTCGAAGGGGATGCAAGACAAAAGTGGTATTTCCAGGTCGTTCATACCTTTCCTGGGTTAACAACGAAAATTTTCATTTCATATTAGTATCAATTCAGCGGTCAGGCGTATGTTTTGAAAGCAACCAGACCATTATAAATTCAAATAATATTATGCATATTCACCGAATTTTGAACGAATGTGGCCCATGTCGTTTTCTGTGACTAAAATCGAAATTTCCTTTAATGAAGGGATAATTGTTCAGCGGGGTAACCATTAATCATTTTTGTACATTGAGATAAATTCATAACGTTCAAATTCTGAGAGTTATTGAACGAGACAGATTTAAGTGACATTGTTGTCCGATCGGGGCACTTTACAATAAAGACATTAGTATGTCGGAGCAAGGATGTCATTGTTCTATTTGAGGAGGTCAATGGGGAGACAATCGCGTGAATTATGCTTGTTAGGACTTGATATTGTGAGACTGACTTCGGTCACAGAGATTTGACTGAAATAGGCGAAAATATATCTAGTAGGAGCAATAGAAAATTCAGGATGAGATAGGTTAGACGTTCTGTCGTGGATGCGATATGCTGATGGGAAGCCTCTGCGGAGATATTCATACTGTGGTTGGATTGTCGGCGTCCCATGAGTGAATTGATAGAGTTCCTTATCAATCGGAGGTTCCCTTTCTCAGTCTCCGTTTTGTGCTTCTAGAAGAATTCACGTCTCTGAGAAGTAAAATGTTTTTGGGATCGTCGTACAACTTTCAGCTCAGCAGAGACAAGACCGGGGTCGGATGGATCGTTGATAACAAGACGTTTGATTCGTCGTTCAAGCCGTCTAGCGTCTCTTTTGACGCTTTTACACTCTTCATCAAACCAGGAATCAGAACTGCGAGCTCGACATCGCACTGTTTTTCGAGGGGCAACATTGTTAAGGATGCTAGTTATTTCGTCATCATAGAGTTGTGCAAGATGATCTAAGATGCTGGTAAGGAGAGGTAGGCTTGGAACTACGAAGTGATGACAGGAAGACTTCCTTGTTCAGTGATCGCCAGGGGCGTGTGTTGATGGCACGATAGACACGTAATGGACGAGCAAGAGAAGTGGACCATTTGATGAGGCGATGATCTGAAAGGCCAGGATCCGTGACATCGACACTGGGTGAAGGAAGATCATTTCTTGACACGACAATATCAAGGGTTCTAACGTGTTCGTGAGTAGGTCCTTTAACTCGGCATTCCAGTCCGTAGGCATGAAGAAGGTCAACAAAAGCCTGAGCATGATGGTCGAGTGATCTTTCGACGTGAATGTTAAAGTCTCCTGCTATGAAGATGAACTCGTTGGAAGCAACAATGAAATCGATGATATTGGCCAGTTCAGTGAAAAAAGTGCACGGACGGGAGCAGTTCGGTAAATCGCGATCATTATCACTGAAGCAGATTTCGATGCTATTCTCACGCACAGGTATTCGAAGGCCGATGGGATGACATCACGACGATCCCGCAATGATTTGTGTGAAGTGTCCATGCGCTTTCAATGGCGAGGGCGGTCAAGTACTGACAAACCGGCCGACCGGAGACGTTACAGGCTAACGGAGTCTGTGTCGTGTCATGTCTCGACAAAGAAGAAAAAATTGATGGAACGTTCACGAAGAAGATCAATAACCTCGTCCACGTTGTTAGCAAGAGAACGCACATTCAGAAGTACAAGTGCTAATGATGAGTAAAGTGGCTTGCTATGTCGATCAACCCTTGGTGGAATTTGCGGTATCCAAGATATGGACAGCGAAGCGGTTGGAGAAACCGTGCTAGCACTCCAGGTAGTCCTGATCGTAGATGGTGTATAGACGGTTTCATAAATAATTGCACAAAAAAGTTGACCTATTTTTAAATTTAATTTTCATTTCGAAGTCCTGCTTCAATTTTGATGAACGATATGCCATATGAAACCTTATGTTTCACAAATAATTCTGACATGCATTTTACTTTCTGAAGTGATCGGTTGTGGTCAGTAGGCCTTCGAAAGAAAATCGAACCATTTCTTTGATGCAGGATTTTAATGCGAAGACGACAAAATATTTTAATGAAAATTGACAGATAGTGTGAGCGATCATTCAGCTTCATCATGATGTAAAGATTTTAAGATTCGTTGACTGTACAAAAAGATGCAGAAGTTTTACCACAACATTGCTCTAAAAAACATCTGACGCGATTTTTCAATAATGATGATGCTTAATTTCAATAGACTTAACGCCATGTGAAAGTTTATGATTAGTACTTTAAACTGGCAGAGCAATTAGGTTGTGTCTGTCCAGTGTTTTTGAGCGAACGAGCGAGTGAGCGGCATTTTTTCAAGTTTTGATGAGCGGATGAGCGAGCGAAAAGATATTGCGTGAGCGAAAATTGAGCGAGCGAGCGGTTGAGCGAGACACTTTTAGAAAAAGCAAAAAATTAAAAGATCAAATAATCTAAAAAGCGAAATGTTTGAAGTCTTTAAAAAAAAACTTCTTAGTTCATGCATGCATATAACTTGATTGATGAACTAAGCATCCGAACCTTTTCTCTCTTCTGTGGTTCTCACACTATTGACAATATGCATTGAATGCCTGTCTGGATTCTACTTGTGGATATGAACTTAGCAAGAAGAAGGTATTTGTGATCGATGATAGGCTCAACATCTGACCATCGACGTATCATTTATTCACATATCTCTCGAATCGGTCTCCCAATCGTCGCTTCAACCCATAGATGTATTACTGGTCTCCGCAATTGCACGAAGCCATTAGAAGATACTTAAATTTGATAGAAGCACTTCGTTGCTGGAACATATCCACATGCAGATCCTTGAGAGACATTCAGTATCGTCAAACGCGAAAGAACCAACCACAAGTTTAGGAAGAATTGAAACCAACCAAATTAGGCCTACACACGGACAATCCGAATATATGCATATATGGCTTCCACTGTACGGTACATTGATTTTAAGACGGCGGACATTGATTCATCTTAACCCTATTCATACCGGACTCTGAAGCGCTTAGGACTGAATCGGCCTCCCCTTTTAACTTCCAAACCAATGTTCCAAATCACATGAAATTCACTGTACAGCATATTTGGGTTCTGAGCTTTCTTATCTTAATGTTCATTTGCTCCAACTAATTCATCCCCTTATTGTAAAAAGCAATTCCAGATGTCAAATAACTAATTTTGGCAGATTTTTTTAAATTTGAAATTCTACCGAACTTTAGCGAAAAATCTCCTGCAGCATTTGCTGTTTCACATAATCCAACAATTTCGTTTATCAAGCGATTCTACAGTCTATTTTCTAAATCGTTGCATAGCACAAAAAATTCTTATATCTTTTTTATATTCTCATCAAATTTAATCACATGCTGATAATCGATCAATAAAGATATTTACTTGCTCAGCTGAGACACTTGGTTCAGGAAACATAGTGGTGTGGTTTGCCTAATTAAGTGAAGTAATTAGTGATTGTCTGCCTTGTTACTTTCGGTGTTATTTCAGATATCAATATCATGTTGGCCCACGTGTCACTCATTCTCTTTTTCATCATTGATGAGCTGCTCCATTAATCGGACGCAACGCAAACGTCAGCATTCCTGTGGCGTGAAGGAAATGCTATTGTTTGCTGTGAACAGGTGCAGAGACGAGACAAGCCCTTGTCTGATCCGATATTCGAATTTCTTCTGACCTCAAGTGAGGGAAATAATGACTCACGCAATGGCTGACTATGGGAATAATGCGAATTTGAAGTTGGTCAGTGAAATTTTGGTAAAACTTACATGTTCTTGGAGCTGACAACACTAACATTATTTTAAACCCAAACTCGAAGGCACCAGCGTTAATACAACAGAAGTTCTTAAGTTGTGTGCAGTTGACCGTTGTTGAACATTGTTAACGCGAAAGTGGCGTAAAATTAGGTAAAAGTATAAATTGAATGATATTGAACAAATTGATGTCCGAATTCGAAAAAAATATATTATCTGAAAGCTTAACACGAGCCTGATTCAATGGTGATAATCCTACTTTTCTGTATTGCGTAGTTTCGTCAGTAGGCATCGGTGAACTAATTGACCAAACTTTCATACTTCAAAGTCTGATGACCACAGCTGGCCAGACAAAACCTAAACGCTTTGCCAAATTAAAGTGCTTGACATAACCTTTCACATGGTACAAAGGTTATTGAAATTGAGCATCTTCATCAATGAGAAAATCTTGTGAGATTTTTTAGCAACAATTTTTCGGTAAAATTTATTAGTATTGTATCTTTTTGTACATTCAGCCAATCCTAAAAACCGTGTGTCATGATGAAGCTGACTGATAGTTCATGCTGTCTGCCAACTTTCATAAAAAAAATTCTATCGTCTTCATGTTGAAATCCTGCATCAAAGAAAACGATCAATTTTTTTCATAAGGCCTACTGACCACAGCTGACCACACATGAAAACGAAATATATGCCAAAATAGTATATGGAACACAAGGTTTCATATAGTATATCGTTTATTAAAATTGATCCAGGACTTCAACACGAAAATTTCATTTGAAAATGGCTTAGGTTTTTTTGTGCAATTACTTTTGAAACGGTATGTATTTATAGCAGATTTCCAACACTTATTGACTACTCAGTACTCAGTCACTCATAAGTCACGTATGTTGTCTTTAGTTACTTTTAGGAAAAATCTATTATTTTGTCACGATTTCATATAAGTTCATTTTCAATTGTCAACGCATTACATAGTTTCTTAAAGCACCTTGACAATTTTATCCAAGTATTGCGGCAAGAATTGCATAGGCCCCTATACTGATTCATGTGATCAGCATGTAGGATTAAGTTTAGATTATTGCCCATTTCTACACATATAAAAAGAATTATGCGATCATGTTCATCAAAGTATATTGTTTCAACTAATTTTGTGCAATAGCTCATTTAATACATTGGCATCATGGTCTACATTATTTCATCGTGTGTTTCAAATTTCAACTAAAATGAACTGATGAATATCCTTTCAAAGCTTTTAAAAGTTGTTTATTTGATTTTAAGTATGGAATTAGCTCTGAGCATTAAAAAATTTGTAGAATTAAGGAGGGTATTATCGAGAAATGAGCGAGCGAGCGGCATTTTTCGGTGATTTTGAGCGGTGAGCGAGCGAAAGGGCGATTATAAGCAAATGAGCGATGAGCGAGCGAAAGCGGATTTTCGATCCGCTCAAAAACACTGGTCTGGTCAGTTCTGGTCACCAGACTTAAAAGTATGAATGTTTGGTCAATTCATTCACCGATACCTACAGACAAAACTGCAGAATGCTCAAAATTAAGATTATCACCATTGAATCAGTAGTTAGTGTAGTTTTACTCAATTAGCACTTTTCCTGATTTTGCGCCTACTGTCGCGTTAACAATGCCTTTAGCGGTCAAATGCACACAACTTGATAACTTTTATTGTATTAAAGCTGGCGTTATCGAGTTCGGGTTTTAAAGAATGCTGGTGTTATCAGCTCCAAGAACATGTAAGTTGCATCAAGATCGGCCCCATCCGTTCACTGGTAAACTTCCAAATTTGTATCACTCCCACACTCAGTGTGATTTGATGAGTCATCATTTCCCTTGGTTGAGCTCAAAGATTTCGAATCTCTGATCTTTCAGACGGGGCCGCCTGTCTGCTGTGCACCTGTTCACAAGCAATAGCAATTCTTCATGCCGTAGTTGCTGAAGCTTTTTTCCGATAAGGGGATTGACAAGATTTTTGCAACTCAATCAATGATGACAGGAAGACAGACGAGTGCCGACATGAAATGATCAGTGCTATGAAGCAACAAACTTCCAATCATTAACAATTACTTCATTTAATTTGGCAAACCACACTGTTTCCTAAGCCTACTGTCTCGACTGGTCATGTGAATAAATTTAATGAAGTCTGAGCTCACGATTCAATTTCACGAGAATTAGCAAAAGATAGAAGAGCTTTTCGTAGTGTGCAACGAATATGGTACACTTTGAGCGTTCACAGAAGCAACGGTATTTACTTGGAGCCAGTGTACTTGGTGACGGCCTTGGTACCTTCACTGACGGCGTGCTTGGCCAGTTCACCAGGCACATCACAGAATTAGATAACTTGCTCCTTCTCGAATGGATAATTCGTGTATCGCTTGCTATTGTAAATGGCAAACAATAAGCTGTCAGCAGAGGACACCAGAGCCAGTGAAAGATGCGTGCGTGCTGTGATCACTTCGCACACACCAAAACACATCGATGTCTGGCTTCCATTTAGCGTATGCACTATACAGTGAGCAATGCCGAGGAGAGGATGGTGAAAGCATCAAGTGAACTAATTTTCGTGCGCCTGCTACTTTTTTTAATAATGATCGGAAGGGCCAACATTATGGAGAAAACTTGTGGCCAATGATCTGAATTCTTCGAATCTGAAGAAATTTTGACAATCGAAGCACCTTGCTGGAACTCACATTAATCCGCAAGCGACGCACGACTTTTTTCCTATCTCTGTAAGGTATCAGAAATTCCTTTTTGCCCACTTAATAGGTTCCTCTATGTGCCGGCGATTTCGTATTAATCACACTTCCAGCAAACCGAAGCAGATAAACAAAATATTTAATTCTGTGGGCGGCGCCGTCTGAAAGATCAGAGATTCGAAATCTTTCAGCTCAACCGAGGGAAATGATGACTCACCAAATTACTGAGTGTCGAAGTAATATAAATTTGAAGTTTGCCAGTGAACTTTGGATGGGCCGATCTTAATAAAACTTACATGTTCTTGAAGGTGATAACACCAGTATTCTTTAAACGCCAGCTTTAATACAATAAAAAGTATTAAGCTTCGTGCATTAGACCACAAAATGTGCTAATTGAGTAACACTGCATTAAATATTGTCGAAATTCGAAAAACAATATATCACCTGAAAGCTTAAAGCCTGACTCAATGGTGATAGTCTTAATTTTGAGCATTTCGTAGGTATGTCTGTAGGTATCGGTGAATGAATTGACCAAACATTCATACTTTTACATCTGCTGACCAGAACTGAACTGACACAACCTAATTGCTGTGCCAATTTAAAGTACTAATCATAAACTTTCACATGGCGTTAAGTCTATTGAAATTAAGCATCATCATTATTGAAAAATCGCGTCAGATGTTTTTTTAGAGCAATGTTGTGGTAAAACTTCTGCATCTTTTTGTACAGTCAACGAATCTTAAAATCTTTACATCATGATGAAGCTGAATGATCGCTCACACTATCTGTCAATTTTCATTAAAATATTTTGTCGTCTTCGCATTAAAATCCTGCATCAAAGAAATGGTTCGATTTTCTTTCGAAGGCCTACTAACCACAACCGACTCTCGGCTGAACGCTTAAGTTATTTATAGACCTAATCAGTGCACCAGGAGCACAAAAAGATAGAAAAATTCAAAATTTCAGAAAAGTGTCTAAGAAGTTATTTTTTTACTTAAAATAACGTGGGTGGCATTGCATCTGCCCGCTCTTGTACGCGCGTGTGTGAGTCGATATTGTTTTATCTGTAAGTTAATGGGATCTCTAAATCATAGTGCAATGAATTTGTTTATTGATTCATACAACATCTAATCAACAATATGATAGTGTACAGTAACATTTCGCATATGAAGATGTGTTTCATCGGTTGACTTCATCGCATGAAAATCAATAAGCTTCATTTTCAATTGCATATCTAGCTGTGAATGCGATGTATGCATTCGGATATAGAGAAAGTCATCAATGATCAATCTGTAAACAGGGTAGCGGCCGAGCCCGGGAATCGCCCTTAAATTTTAACGAAATAGGCAATTAGCCCTTAAATATCCCGGGAATGCCATTTGGTGAAGTTTTTCCACTAAGTTTAATGAGCATAATTTCTTTATTTCAAATGATATTAACACGATGTTATTAAGCCCACCATTTCTATAAAGTTTCTTCGAATTTTGTTGAAATAACCGGTATGTTTGCACAAAATGTGGATGAAATATCCATGACTTCATAAATTTGCTTATGACTGTGTCAATGATGTTTTTGAGACGATGGTTATGTCATTGACGCGTCGCGTATAGTGAGATCGCTAAGGATACAGTTTTGCAAATCAGTAATGTTGCATCTTATTAAAGCAATTTGTGGCTATTCACATCGAAGTCGTTAGGTTGACTATAAATCAATTTATTCGTACATGCAACAGCAAACTCAAAATCAATCGATTGGAATCGGCAAAAAATTGCTTTTGTTTTTTGTATTTCTTAACGTGCTTACATGCAATTTCTCAACAGACTCGTAATAAAAGACGACCATGTTGTCAATCGATTTCGAGTTAATTAAAAACTCATCTTCAGGACAATACAATCAGAGGAAACAAAGGGTTATATACAAACTGCATGGTCACAACACAACTCACTTAAAACAGTTGGAAAAAAGCTAAAATTAGAACATGTGCAGCGGAATTGATGAACAGTTCTCATTAATTAGGTGGGCACTGGTTGATTTGATGCACAATGTTTCAGCGATGCGAGTGTGAGCTGTTTTAAAGATGACCTTGAAGTCCATTAAGCTTGCCTCATGCGGGTGGTGGGTGATTTCAGTTGGCGTAGGCTTGCCTTTCAAATGTTCTGTCACTCTCGTAGATAGATGTCTCCGTGTCTCACCTATATAACAGTTTGAGCACTGTCGACATTTAAACTCATAGACTATGTTCGATGATAAACACGGAGAGACTTTGTCTTTGTTGGGAAAATACTAGCGGTCTTAAATGTTTTAAATGCAACCTGCAATTTATAATCAGTTTTATCTAACATAGAATTAATAACTTGAACAGATTTTAAAGTCTCGCGCTCTTTCTCTTTGACGTACGGTAATGACTAAAAAATAGCCGTTTTACTTTCATCATCAGTAGTGGTATTATTCTCAACTTACACGTTTGATAGACTCGATCAACTTAAGAGGGTAATTATTACTGAGAAAAATGCTGGTGATTTCCTCACAAGCTTTCTCATAATTATTATGCGAACTACTACGGCGTTTAGCTCTGATAAACAAGTAGTTCGCATAATAATTATGAGAAAGCTTGTGAGGAAATCACCAGCATTTTTCTCAGTAATAATTATTATATTATCGAGTATATCCATCTATCTACGAGAGTGACAGAAACTTTTTGAAGCAAGCCTACGCACGCCACTGAAATCACCCACCCCGCCGCAGGTCTGAAAGCTTAATGGACTTCAGTCATAAAACAGCTCACACTCGCATCGCTGAAACATTGTGCATCAAATCAACAAGTGCCCACCACATAAATAGAAAACTGTTTCATCAATTCCGCTGTCATTTCTACATTTTAGCTTTTTTACAACTTTTTTAAGTGAAGTTGTTTGTGTGTGTGATGTGCCATATAAAACCTTTTTTTTCCCTCAGATTGTATACTCCTGAAGATGAGTTTTTTAATAAACTCGAAAATAATAGACAACAAGTGACAACATTCCTGCACAAAAAGTTGGGCTCCTTCTTTCTCTACTAGTTATACGTCGTAATAATTGTCGAACGTCGCAATCTACGTCGAAATACTACAAAGTCATGTTGAATTAAACAAAATGTCTGAATTTGTTATTTATTTTTATTTCATGTTAGTATTTTTCATAAAATTGCAGATATTTTTAGATGTGTACAACTTTTTGAGGCATTAATGATCGAGCAAAAAATAAATTTTACAACGTCATTTTTTGTTTGATTGACGAAGAAAAAGTGCATGAGAGTTTTTGTTGTTTTTTTTGAAATCAAATTTTTGGGCTAAAATTGAATGAAAAATCTATGGCTAAGCTAAATGATGTGAACCAAAGTCTAAATCGGACCACCCAGACTAATGGGACCTGACCCGCTAACACGAATTATGCATGGACCACGGCTTCCGAATATCGGGGTCGCGACCCAAAATAGGGCTGCTAGTGCGTATATGGAACTATCTGGAGCTGCTAGCGATAAAACTTATTTTTTCCGGCCACAACTATACCAGAAAGGCAAAAAAAATAAATAAAACCCGCTCTAAATAACAAATCAAGTAAATTTTGCTAGACTATACTATATGTCTAGAATTAAGGCCTAGCTATTTAAGACCTGGATGCATGTCTCTAACCGGTTAACCGCGATATACACGTATGTATTTTTTTTGCGCACAACGCATTACTATTCGACGGTCAAATAAAACATTCCAAGAATGTGAGATTGGCTGGCAGCCTATTAAAATTTGATGATATTTGCATTACTAAATCTATTTATTACTTTGAAGGTAATCAGAACCATGAAGGTTTTTCGAATTAACTTAATTAGGTCTACATATTTAATCACACACTCACCCGGTTAGCTATTTTTTCAAACAAGCACAAATGATCAGACTTTCATTCAGTTGTAGGACGTGAGATGCTTGTGAGATCTGAATGATTTTACTACGATAGAAGGACTCTTTTTTCGTGCTTTCTAATGATTACAAAACATTTCATGCAGCAAATTGCCTTCTGAGACATTATGCTTACAAAAGCTATGTATTCTCAATTTATTGTATTAGCATTTTTACTTTTTTATTGGTATGTTCTGAATTTTATTTCAATAAACGCCAATTACAAGAAACTTTGCGGAATTAATTATGCAATGCGGAGAAATAAGAAGATAAAGTAACTTCGGCCATGGTTTAATCCGATAGTTTAATCCAATACAGAGGTAGCATTGCCGCGTTGCACCGCATTCGCTGAATCAAGAAAGATCGAGACCTTGATTCTTCAGAATTTTTTTTTCTACCTGAATTATTCTAGTTGACTTTACTCGAAACATCAGAACAAAATTCATGACTGACGGTTACCTTGCGTCCATTGCTTCTAAGCAAGCTGATAGAAAAGATGATAGGCAAATTGGGAATTCTACTGGCAGTTACGGTCTTCGCCCATTGTGACTTCGCAGCTCAAAGTTTCATGTTCCAAAATGCAGTTGCTTCAACTTAACATGTCTGAAAATTTAAGTCTAAAAAATCGGTTAAATACATTTTCATAGAATTCTATGAATCAGATGATAGAAATGAAGTATTTTTGATCGTTGGAAAGTTCAGGAAGTGAATTTTTCTATCGATGTGAAATCACTCAGATCCCATGCGTAGTTCACTTTTGCTACAGACAATTGAGGAAAAGTATATGTTTATAATCTTAGGAACCACCGCTTACAGAATTCAAAAATTTTGAAGACTGAGCGCGATAGGGTCAATAGGGTCAAATGTCGTTCACGTCAAAACTTGTTGGCAAAATTCAAACAGGAGATGTCTCAGATTTTTTGATAAGAACAGATGAAGAAAGCGTCCGGATAATTTTGGGGCATTACAATTGGGAAAACAAATCCGGTTAAAATAAAAAGGTGTACCTAAAATCCGGTTTTATTGTCAGGTGTACCTACTATGAAACAGCTACGCCAATGATCATGGAGAAGACTGGTGATTATAAGATTTAATGTTGATGACTGTTGTGTAACGTTAATCACCATCAGTTGTGTAATCCATTGGGTCAGATCTTGAATGCGTATCAACTTGAGGCTTCTTGTCATGAGTGGGTGTGGAAGTTAATGAATGAGTTTTGAATTTATATGACCCACTATTCCATTACAAACCCATGTTGTCTTCAGATTGTCTCTGATTTCGACCGATTGTGTGTGTAGGCAATTAAGAAGTTACAGTTTGTCTTCATTATAGGTGAGTAGAATTTCAAGCTCAGTACATGTATGCAAGCTCGTTCCGATTCATCAAGGGTTCAGAATTTAAATTCTCACTCAATCCATTACTGACCTTTTATGCCCGATCTCTTTTTTGTAACAAATCATCAAAATACATGAGGAACATTACAAGGGTAAATCAACTTTTCTGCACTCATTGAAAAAATCTTGTGGTTAAGCTGAAATTGACTGTGACCGTATGGTCACTAAGGGCAGTTGCAATTTCAAAGAAAAAATAGGCATCACATTTTGTGATAGTCGGCGAAAAAATTTTGAGCAACTTTTGGATTTTTTAGCATTCCAATCGCTCAACAGATTTGCAGAAGTCCCCTGCACACCTCCGACGCCTGTTGCTTTGAGAGACACTGACCTTTATGGCTGACTCAGTCACAGCGAGTTGATGAATGTCCACTTGTATTCTACACAGCAAGCCTGATTGTTCCCCTTGATCCGTGGGAGCCCCATATATGCAGTGTACACAGCATTTTCAGATTCTCATCTACGCCATTGCGCTCACTTATGTTTCTCTCGTGTAATTTCCAGATCTTACTCCGTGCGATATGATATTTTAATGTTACATGGGTCATTCCACATCAAAACGTCAAATTTCGGAAAAAGTCAGTGGTGAAGGTTCTCAGATTTTCTTGAAATTCACATATTTTCATCATTTGGGTCTATCTAGATGAAATCCAGAATATTTCGGAAAAATTCCATCGGGAAGGTCACTTGCGTGACCTTGACTTATTCGAATTTTTCTATTTTTACGCAGAACGCATGGTTTCTGGTACAAATGTTCATTAAGTCCTTTCACAATTACAGCTTGATAAAATTGTATCCCAGTTATTTCATGCCTTTGCTGAGACCAGGTGTGAATCAGGATCAGTGACTATTTGGATCTCCCTGAATATTCTTCTCGAAGGATACTTTTGAGCTTCAATAAATGAGACATTTTTGCTGTAATGGGCTAGTCTCTCGCAATTTCCGCTCATAACGGACCATCTGGAAATTTCAGGGAATCCTTGACACACGGCATCGAGGCTCCCGTGACTCAATCTAATCCAAGCAGCACACTTGAAAATTTATGAATATTTACGCAAATGTAGGACCTGTATTCCGCGCATACTGCATGGTTGCATAAATACATGAAAGAGGCCATCATTTTTTAATCGATATAACTGATTAGTAGGAAATGTCCTAAGTCCTGAAATAAGAACGAAACTATTTGGCTACCGTTGACGATGCGCATCGTCCAAAAAAAGGAATCAACAGTTCAGTTCAAAAGGGCGAAAAATAGCTTATAACTACATGTATTGGAAACTTAGGCCTATTGGAGATATACCCTACATGTTGAGATCAGAAATCAACTCGGTTGAAGTGCTCAAGACATTGAACCCCCACTTCGAAGAAACAAGCACCAAGGAAAGTTTTTGTAATCCACCTTGCCCTCCCCTCACAGTATTACACCTGTCTATCATGAATGCTAGAACAATTTGTCGACGGCAGATTGAGATTGTGGCATGATATATAGAATGAAGGAAATCATTTTGACCTCGACCTTTCTAAGGTAAAAGAGTAGTAAGCTTAATTTTAAATCAAGTTAGACATAAAACCTATCTTTATTTACTTGCTTCTCATTTCAGTGAAAAAGAAAACTACTGGACAAATGATAGGGTCTCTGTCGATTACTTAAGCGATCAATATCCTTGACAAAGAATTTTGATAAGTGAAAATTGGTCGGAAGTCAGTACGCTAGCCAGAGCAGGACAATATTTCAGGTACTCCACGTCTCCCGATATTCACAGATATCCAAGGGAGGACATCGTGAATAAAATTGAAGAACCAACACTAGTGAACTCCAGAGGATTTTACAGGCCATGCCAATTCTGAAAAAGATTTTCTTAGATTTGAAATAGGTACTGGAGTTAACTAAATATATGAGTCACAATAATAAATGAACATATTTCCTTTAGTCATCGAGTATATCCTTTCATTGAGGCTGAATCTGCTAATTATAAAGTACATACTATAGTTATAAATTTGATAGTAGCAGCACAAAAGGCGAGCTAATTTTACCACATTTTAAAATTCAAAAAAATCATACTTCTGGGTGGAAAAAGTTACTTCTGATTACAGTTTCGGATTGATAATGTGAAGCGTAAAACAATCGACCTATCAGAATTGGTGTAGCTGCTGCGAGAAATTGTCAGGACTGAGTCAAAGATGTCAAAAATTGAAATACCGTATGTTCATATAATTTGAGATTTAAAAGCCACTTTCCTGATCCCTGGTGATTTTCTAAATATTTTTTTACAATCATTTGGATGTGTTTCTAGTCGCTTGCGAAAGAAGTGATCTCAAAATTACTTTTGCATTTTTAAGAAATGTTTGAAATTTTTTTTGAAGGCCCACAGACATTTTCTCGCAGCGAAAAAGTTATGAATTCCACTTGGCACATCTATGGTTGGGTATCAATTAAGCAGTCCAAGAAGAAGTTTCTTCAACTTCGCTGCGAGATCGGTGATGTAGGCCGTAAAAGATGTATATGATTTTTCATAATTTTTTTAAAAATAGAAAAATTCGAATAAGTCAAGGCCACGCAAGTGACCTTGCCGATGGAATTTTTCCGAAATATTCTGGATTTCATCTAGATAGACACAAATGATGAAAATATGTGAATTTCAAGAAAATCTGAGAACCTTCGCCACTGACTTTTTCCGAAATTTGACGTTTTGAATGACCCACTTATAGTTTTCGTTTCATGAAAACTAAAACGGACTTGTCTACAATGAATATTCCCTCAAGTAGCGAAGGAAAGCTAGTTGAGCAGTATCTGTACACTGCTAAATCGATTACTCTGGTTGGAAACTGTGATTGTGAAGAGCCACTATTGGATTGTTAAAGTGGTTAGGCATTGACAACTTTTATTATTGAAGTAGGTACAACACGACTATGCTCTCTTGCTAACTGCAAAATGAAAGAATTATGCAACCGGAAAAACATTATCTACAAGATCCACTGTAAAAATGTGATAAATTTTATATTGGCAGTACCGTACGACCTCTCCACACCCGCTTCAAGGAACATGCCACAAACCCTTCATCTTTGGTGTTTATGTTCAAACGTACAAAGTACAACACTCGGACATAAATATTGACATTCTAGCCCACGATCATGACAATATAAATTTGAGATTATGTGAAGCATTCATCATTAACAAATGTAAACCAACAATAGATAACAGAACTTGACAGCTACCGTGATTTCCTTTTTTTACTAATAACTTAATCATTCCTTCACTACATCATCTAACATAGAATTCATCCATCCTGTCAGGTCAATTTATTTTTGCTACTGGTAAAGATACGTAATCCACAGGCCTGTGATTACTCCTCAAATTCCTCAGATTCCTCAAATTTGTTAATTACTCCTCAAATCCTCAAAAATTCCTCAAATATAGCTTAACTATGAGCAATTCCTCAAATACGACACACTACAGACTAAATGTCGGATAATGTATTGTTTTTTGGCGAATGGCGATGATATGTAAACTTCCAAACAAGAAGCTAAGATATAACCCTGTAACATGTACCCTACATTCATGCTGCTAATCATGAATCACTCACGATTTATTACTTTTCTTTTTCTTCTCTCATGATTTATAACTTAATAATTTTTCTCTCACACACAGGTAGGATTTTAGATAGCGTAATCCCGCTGTGCTAGCTAGATCTGATATTTTGATTGGAAACAGACCTGTACTTTTATCATCTGAATGGGCAGACTGTTAAATGGAATCTTTTCAATATATAACTGATAAACATAATTTTGAAAAGAGCGATTTACTCACCAATTCATTCCACATGAGGAGAGGAGAACCGTTGCTTTGTCCTTCTAGTAAGTATTTTTAAATTTCTAGACATTTTAGGATATAATGATTTTCTTTTAGCCATGTCATATTTAGCACATCAAAAATTAACCAGTCGTTAGGTTGTTTTTTTAATTTTGTTACGTTGAATACGATGAATGTCGTTTACATTTCTGCAAGATACAGGGCTGCAGATGTTCCGGTTCGTCCGGACTTATTTGCTAAGCAGAGAAGTTGTCCGAAGTCATTGGCTGTCGAACTCACTCATTAAATGCGTTCACGTATTTAATGAGTGAAACACTGCGATCAACCTACAGAAATTGTATGTTTGAACACTGCAATTTTTTACTTCTAACTTCATAATATTGCTTAGAATTCCAACAATAAAATGCACATTCAATTATTTTCATTAATTATATTGACCTTTTTCACGACCTTCTTTATATGTTTCTGCGACTATATGGCTGCTAAATGCATGCTTGCACTTCTTAAAGAACTTAACGATATCGATGTTCCATATCCATTATATGATAACATATAGGTAACCAGTGGCGAGGCCTTCGGCGCATCCACAAAAATTATTTACCAACATTTATAAAAATGAAAAGTGTCATCATTCATTTAAATTCGATAGCTTCTCGTGATAGCTGTGTACAGCTTTCCGTCTCAAAATCAGACGCTCAACCTCAAGAGTGAATAATTTTGCAGCACGTGCTTGAAGCAAGGTAGGCCAACACATGATATAAAATTGAAAGTACTCACAGAGAAAGAAATAAGAAATACACAAGACATTTTAATGCATCAAAATTTCAAACATGTGAGTGGCTGACCGGCCGTGAGAAACACAAGAAACTGTTGGCCTTGCCTTCTTTTTTCTCGAGAAAATGTGGTCTGGACAGAGAGGGGATATAGTGATCTCAGCTCCTTGAGTAAGGTGGTTAAGCAACATGAGCAATCACTTCTTATGTGCACTTTCACTTGACCTTAGCAAATGTCCGGAAAATTGTTATTAAAAATTCAGCTTTTATGAAAATTAATGTTGCAACATAAAATTGCTTTGTATAGAAATGGTATTCCAATGCCGAGTGAAGGCCTATGGTCAGGGAGCACGCGACGCCACTGTAGGTAGCCGAGCCCACTTGGATTTCAGTGCTCTTATCACTGAAGCGTTTGTTTCACTCACTCTCTTCCATTTTATTTCCGCTGAACATGAACACATCCGACGGGGTAAAGCGGATGGTCCCTAAATTCATTGTCTATCTGCCTCCTGGTCACTAGCGTGCGGGGGTTGGAAGCGTATGAAGCTCTGCTATCTCATGAGTCCCTTTGCAGCTACATTTTCCAGGGTCTGCCGACCGACATTTATCCTGGATGAATCATTCACTTTTAGATCGTTTTCATAATTTACTGAACACAGGTTGGTGTGAAACTAGTGCACACATTGCTTATCGTTGTATGTGAACTTGGATGAATTAAAACATTGAACCACATAGTACTGGGTTGGTGGATTTTCAACCTGGGTCTACTGCAAGATGAGGACGTCAATATTTCTGCGCAACTTCATGCGAATAGAGGTGATAATCTTTCACTCTTTGCCTGTGTGAGACCAGCAACTCAACTGGCAAGCCTGTTCCCGACACTTGTTTTGTGATATGAGAGAATTCATGTTCATTTGAATGTAGATCAGAGCGATATGATCTAGCGCTAACAAGCAAACAAAACCCACCAAACTTACGTAGCATAAAGTAATATTAATAAATTAGTGTGTAATGTGGCGCATCCTTCATAATAAATTGCTGACTTTTTTTAAGTCACAAGCATTCCGTCAACGATTTTAAGCTTTCTATACTTATGGGTTACTCTCCTCCCAAATTTGTCTAAAGTCCGCAAAAACTAATCGTTGCAAAGTCCCAGATGCATGTAGTTGAGGATATATCCTACATTCAAAAAATTACAGTGTACAAATCTGACAAACATCATTGAATTGGAGACGATAGCGTGAAGCAGAGCGAGATCAGCAGCTTGATCTGACATCCTCTGTTCGACATATTCTAAGCGGAATGAACTTGAAGTCAACAAATTAAATTCGTAACAACGCGGGAAGTGATTATGACCGAGTCAGTATTCCTTTGCAACATACACAACTTCAAAAAGTGTAGTGTGGTCAACCCTTGGGTTACCTTCGTTGTGACTTTCATGATTAGAAGTTTGGGCCCAAAATCCGTGCTAAAATTTGCAGTTTTTCTTGCAATTATCATATTAGGCTCCGTTTCCATTCCTCAAATTTTTCACAAAAAATCCTCAATTTTTTTCATAGGCTAATCACAGGCCTGAATCCAGTACAACCTGTTCATATCTATATTCCTTCATATCAAATCATTGTAAATCATCATGTCATCTCATTGTAAATATCATTTTCAAATTCCTTATAGTTTAAACTTCTACTAACCCTAATCTTTTATGCCTGAAGATGATTGCTAGATGGTGATCGAAAAATTTTGTACATAAGAAAAGTAATAATAATAATTAACATCTTTAAAGACCTGACTCTTTCCGACTCAACTATTACGTATTGACAATTTTATTCTTCGTCAATCACAACTTTCGTGTTTGATGGCTTTTACATGTAAACTACTTTTTTCATTTTGTTGGTTATGTATCGCTAGGAGTAGTAAGCGCACAATGTTATCACGATTCCTCCATCAGGCCCTCTCCCTATGAGAGATTTTACGTAAGATGTCTAGAAGTGAATACGATCGATATCGGTCTTTTGTAAACAATGAATTGTGAAAGGCGACAGTGCTTATTCACGATTCAGTATATATTTATAGATCAAGATATAGTCGGATAATTATAAAGCTGAAGGCTTAATCGCTGATAACAACGGAATTAATAAGGTCAGATTATTAAATATCGCGCTTTTAATTTATTTTGATTAAAAATGGAAATGGAAAACACATTCAAGTGTAGAAATTACGCAATTTATTGTTAACAAGGCATCTCAATACCGACCTTAATAACAGGTAGCAGAATTAAAAAGTAAATGACACTTATCGATGAGGATGAGTAGAGTAGAAGATTGCAAAAGTCGGTTGCAGCGGCAAGCGTTCGAACAGAGACGCGAAAAGGGCGTCCACCGAACTTATATCTCAAAATACAAGAAAAATCCTACAAAATTCAGTGTGCCAACCAGAGGAATGCTACCACGTCAAGAACTTCTGGTTAATTTCATCCCATGCAATGTTAGGATTATCACTAACTCGGATCCACGAAATCCATATCTACCGAACGGAGCAACCCACTAGCTGGCCCTATAAATCAGGTTACGGGCAGCCTCCGTCCCCGTGTCCTTTTTATCTCCAGCATACAGTTTGCTTATCAATTAACATTGCGTCTGGTCCGGCAGGCATGTGTTTAATTTGTGTTTCGAATTCCATGGAATTCTAGTTTGTCTCTTATTCGACACATTAGACGTTTGCATAAAGAGATGGTTCTTCCCGTGACCGGTTTCCAGTCGCAAAATTAACCAAAAAGAGAGGTAAATTTTAACAGGCACTAAATGCTCTATTAAAGTCATGCGAGCTTTCGGCTTTTCGCCTTAATCATGCACATATCAAGTAATAGGTAAGCAAAGAAGATTGAAAACAGAAGTTACACTAATAATCAACAAATCATTAAAGACAAATACTGTAAGTTAAAAGTCAAAAATGCAGGACAAGCATACTACTAAAAAGAAAATTAGTAAAGTAAGGAAATAATAAATAATAATTAGAGAATGTTAAGCTAAGCTGCACACCTCTGCAATTATTCTTAAGTTTGGAAGAGTCTATGCTGTTTATGTACAACGACTCGAGTATGAACCTCTTTTGGTAGTTATTTATGCCGGAATGAATGATTTTCCATTTGAATGTAGGCTGAGTACCTGGATGTTTGGTGATAAAATGATCACGAACAGCAGAATCACAGGAATGTAAAAACAAATGCTCGGTAAGACGAGACTTGACGGGGCACTCGCACGACTTTAAAAAAGCATTTAGTGCCTGTTGAAATTTACCTCTCTTTTTGATTAATTTTGCAATTAGACGTTTGTTTTCGGCTATTCGTTTCGAGTCAAATGAGGTGCGTGAGATACCGGCTGGTTATCACAAGGTTGAGCGTCAACCAATGGTAGGTAAATAAAACAGTCGACATGGACTTGCTCACATGAATTAAGCAAGAAAGGGAGCAAATGAGGACAGCACATGTATGGCATGCCGTTTGCTTACTGTCATTATTGAAGCCATCGCGTCGATGCTGCTTCTATGAAGCAATTTCGGTCTTAACGTCAATACTTGAATTGCTACGCTGTTTAATAGATAGTAAGCAATCATGTAAGATATTCGCATTTTTTATCCATGGCCCAAAGAAAGCCTACAGAGTTATGTTGTGGCCCGCGCTATGAAAATGTTGCCCGTCCCTGCTATAAATAGCACATTGACTTGAAAGTTTGTTTACGTTGATTGTTTCGACGCATATTTAGTGTCGTAATACAGAACGATTACGAATGATTTGAAGAATTTCGTCAACGCTTCCCCTTTTGGTTGATTAATGTGCGCCGACTAAATTCAGAAGAACTGATTTCACATTCTTGTTAATTTGCAGTTATGAATTTCATGAGACAGGGATTTTTCACATCGTCAACCTCGACCTTTTAATAATGATGATTTCAAGTAGATTACATATGTATATATGGTGGACAATACCTCATTTTTCATACACGCTGATCCTGTCTGTGAACGTTGATTCAGCGAACAAACATGAATTCGAAAAAGTAATGAAATTTGCATGCATTATTTATGAATTTTAGAATATTTGGCCTTCAGAAAATTCAGTAGGTCACAGCAATTCGTGGTAATTTTCACCTTTTATTGTTAATTCGAAGAAGTACGGACCAACTATGAAGTACGTTGTGAGGCTGTCTCAGAATCTGACTTTATCTGGATGCAGTTTTGGTTGCCACGGCATGAGGATTTCCCTGACTCCAAATGATCTACACTGATGCATGTCAACTATTCCGCTGACAGTGAATGCTCTTCATCAGTCCTCAAATTGTGATTGATGAAGCCGGGATCTTCGGAGCCCTACCTCTGAACCGTAAGGCAGACTTCAATCGTCTCTCCGATTCTCCGTCTTGGTACAAGTTTCGGATTGTGTAATGTCGTCAGTCCAAATATCCTATTAAAAAAACGTTCCGAACTGTAGACAGAACTTGAAATTTCATTTAATGAAGCAGTACCTATACCTGATATTTCTTTGTCTTCTGAAGCGTTTTGAACCATAGCGATGTTCTCATTTGAGACGCGAGGTCCACAATTTCGGATTTTTTTCAACACTGTTTTTTTAATGAAACTTTTGAGTACGTCTGAATAGCTGGTCAGTACAAATGAAACTTTTTAGAAATGATTTCTCAAGAATATTGACGTGAGTCACCAATGCTTTTGCATGAACATATTAGACATATTGAGGATGGAGAGCAAACACAACTCGTCCTTGTTATTTTCATTCAAAGCTGCATAGTTGCGCAGATGAAAAACAACCTCAAGTGTCGAGGACTAGCTGTGCCTATTCACAAGAAGTCTGCACCAACTCGGCAGTTACTTTAATGAGCAAAATTGCTAACATGTTCTAAAGATGTTTACACACGGTGCCTCCAAAGTCTCAGATTTTTTGTTGACACCCTGTTAACAGCGAACGAGAGAGCTATTCTGCATGACAAATCGGCTTACTCATCGTGAAAATATGAGAAGTGGAGAATGTTAAGATTTTTATTATGTACAGAACACTTGCATTTGACAGCAATTTATTACTGAGTGGTTTAGTGCTTGCTGTTGACATAAAAGAAGAAATTTCAGTTCATGACTAAAATTCTAAAATTCAATGTGGTAGACATAGAATACAACAGGATGATCGAAAAGTGTCGAAAATGACAAATTGTACCTTGCTTGACTTTGTAACACGACTGCATAAAGATCTTTCAATCAAGCTCTAACTTTCATTTTTCATGTCACGCACCTTTAGCTAGGGAAAGACGTGCATGCGTCCATTTTTGCAAAGGCACAATGAGCCTGCATTATGTAACCGCGCTCCACACATTCCATAAACTCCTAGCCGGTCATTTTTCAAGAATGCTTACATACTCGTACATTAAATAGCAGGAACATTTCAGTTTGATGTTAGGTGCAGTCAGTATCTGAAAGACCATGT
>CAJQUW010005512.1:0-111948 GCA_907163375.1 Prostheceraeus crozeri
ATGTGGAATGAAGTCAAATAATCGCTCAGCGCGCACACGATATGTCGAGGTGTTGACAGGTTATAAATCGTCGCAATTGTCACGAATCTGTCGCCTTCGTCAATGTTTTCAGCTGCTAACTGCTTCGTCGATAGGGATCCTTAATCTTCTGAATTTCCATATCCTTTTGTGTTAGTTCCTTAAGTTGATTTCGTAATAGGTTGATCTATATTTTTGACTTCCTGTGCACTTTGTAATGTAGTCAATTGTACATAATCCTCTTGAGGAATGGACTACCATCTTTGAATCGACATGTTTGAAAATAATAAGGCAACAAAGTACTTTGCTTAAAAACTAACTGTGAACCGTAGGAAAACTGTCATTGGTTCAGCGGAAATTAGGTATGATATTTGTTCGAAATCGAGAGTCGTTCCGGACATTCCTGGGTTAGATCAATAAATAGATACCATGGGGTTTCTTTGTTACATCTTCATATATTTTTGAAAGTACTTTAGGTTGTTGAGGTAATATCTGTCTACTGGATGCTGTATCTGACTGCTATCTCTTGGATTTTTAAATATTGCCAAATAATGTGTATTCAAACTTCTAGTTCTTTGCTCTTTCACTCCATCGAAGATGTTTTGGGTGATGTAGATAATAAAAGCTTCCCTATGATGTGCAGTTTGATATGAACATTTCAGTTACATCCTTTGAAGATTTTGCTTTCACGTAATAGCTCATCTAATAACTAGGTAAGTCACCCTGCTTTGATATCCTCAGTTGATGGAAACCTTGCTTCACTCATAACCTTTCTGCGAAGTGCAGAAGTAGTTGTGGTTGAAATATTCCATAATACCAATTTGACTCTCTTAATTCCTTGTGTAAACATTTCATTTCTATATTGTAGCAATTCAGTTACAAATGTAGTTTTACCGGATGACTTGGTCCAGGACACACATTGTGCGATCAGTGAATAGGACGAAAATCTGTCATCTTATAATGCATTAACATTAAACTCATCATCCCGCTAATTTTGCTTAGAACAACAAAACAGACACATGTTCCAGATCAGTTTATTTACATTCAGAATAGAAACTTTCAGTTACATTACAAATTAAAAACATTTGTGTTTCCTCATCACAGTAGGATTATAGAAAGTTTCAAGTCAGCATCTTGGCGCTTCAACTTCAATTAAGAGGTACCATCTTTAGATTTCCGCTGCGCTTTTTGCTTCTTCCTTCCATCACTTGAAGCAGTCTTATCAATGGGATAAGGATGCTGTGAGAGCAAGGGGGGGGGTTCATAGAGTAGTGGTAGAACCGTGCATTTGGAAAGAGGCGACGGGTCCAGGCGAACATGGGGAACCAAGTGAAGTCCTCGGTGGGTAGGGCACGAGGCCCAGTGTGTGCGGCCCCGGTGGAGTGTGGGTTCCGGGGAGTCGGACGGGTGGCCCCGCGGCCGCGGCAAGGCGGGCCACCGCCGCCGCTCTGGAGACGGGGGGGGCACCCGGAGCCTGGGGGAGCGCGGAGTTGGCCGGGGTAGGGCAGAGGAGCCGCGCGCGGGCCGTGCAGGCGGCCGCTCAGGCCGGCGGCGGGCACTGGGTTTCACCCCGGGGGCGCGCCTCCGACGGGGGCCGCGACGGTGGGGAGGTGGGCCCGGGGACGAGGGGGGGGGACGGCGGGGGCGAGGGGAGGGGGCGACGGGGGGCTGGTGGGCGGCGCGTGCGACAGGGGCGGGAAAGGCGCGGGGGCGGCCGGCGTCCGATGGGGGCCGGAACGGGGCGGGAGGGGGGCAGAGGGGGGCTGCGCCGGTCAGGGCCCGGGGGGGGGGGGTGGCGGCCGGGCAAGCGGGGCGGTCGGGCAGGGGAGGACGAGGGTGGTTGGGACGCGGAGGCGGGCGCCCGGCCGGGGGGAAGAGACGAAAGACGGGGCCGGGGGCAGGGGCAGGGGCCGGGGGCAGAGCCGGGGGGCTGGGGCGCAGGCCGCGGACGGAGACTGGGGGGCGGCAGCTCGGAGGCCGCAGGCAGGGCGGGGGCCGGGGGGGAGGATAAGTGAAGGGGGGGCAGTGGGGCCGCTGGCCGCGGGCCGGGGGGCCCGCCGGGGGCGGGCCTGGGTAGGACGGACAGATTGAGGATACGGGCCGGGTAGGGGGAAGACTAGGCAGATATGTGCGGGCAGGACCGAGGACGCGGGCGGGGGGGGCCGGGGGGGTCGGGCGGGGGCCGGCCGATCAGCAGCGGGGCGCAGGGGAGGGCGGTGGGGAGGACGTGTGCCGAGGGGCCCGGCCGGGAGAAGCCGCGAGCGCGGGGGAGAAGCTCGGGCGGGGACGGGCGGGAAGGCGGGGGCGGTGGGGCGCGGGCGGGCGGGAGGGGGCTGGGGGGGGTCCGGAGGCGGGCGGGCAAGGAGCGAAGCGGGCGCAGGGCAGAGGGCAGGCACGGCTGGGGCGCCAGATAGGAAGCGCAGGAGAGACGAGGGCTGGGTGGGGGGTGCCCGCTGGGGGGAGAGTCTGGGAAGTGGAGGCGATGAGGGGGTACGCCGCGGGCCCGCAAGGACCTGGCGGCTGCACCGGGGGCCGCCGGCCGCATGGGACAGTTGCAGGGCAGGCGACCGGGGGGCCGAGCGGCTCGGAGAAAGAAGCGGGGCCGCCGGGGCGCGCGGGGCAACGGGCAACGGCTGGGGGGGGCTGGCAGGGCCGGAGGAAAGGGGAGGGGGGGCAACGGGGGGCGGGAGGCGCAGCTGTGCTCCGAGACGCTAGGCCGGGGGGGGAGGCAGGAGGGGCCGTGGGGGGAGCACCGCGCGCGGCGGCCTGGGGGGGCGCGGGGGCGCAGGGCGTTACCGGCGGGGAGGGCGGGGGGCGGAGAGCAGACGGCCGGGCGTGGGCCGGGGGGCCGGCCGCGCCGGGCCCCGGGGTTGCCGACGGGGCCGGACGGGCGGCGGCGACGCCTCCGGGGGGGGCGGGCAGGGAAGGGAGCGAGGGGGGGCCGCGACGGGGGGGGGGGGGGGCCGCAGGAGGCGCAGGGGAGTCGCAGCTGGCGGGCCGTACAGGGGCGCCACGCGGAAGGCCACGGGACGGTGGCAGAGGGAGGGGCGCCGGGGGGGAACGGGGGGGGCGGCCTAAGAGTCGGGGGGGAAGGGCCTGCCGCGGTGGAGCCAGGGGGCGCAGGGCGCCGGCACCGACGGGTTGCGAGATCAGCCCGGCCGGAGCCGGCGGAGGGCAGCTGCGGGAGGCACCGGGGCCCGGCCGGAAGCAGGGCCGGCCGGCAGGGGGGGGCTAGGGCAGGGGGGTACTGGGTGAGAGGGGGCATGGCCGCCGGGCCGGGGGCCCCGGTCAGATTGGACCCCGGGGGGGGCCGGAGCCGGCGGGGGAGAGAGGAGGGGGCGGAGCAGGAAAGAGGCCGGCGGGAGTCGGGCCGGACCGGGGGAAGCTGGGGCTGGCCGCCGGGGCCGCGCCAGGAGGGTCGGTGGAGGGGGGGGCGGGCGCGGGGGTGCAGGCCCGGAGTGGGTCGCAGAGCACGCAAGCAGAGGCAGACAGGGGGCATGAAAGGCGCGCAGCGGGCCGCGCCAGCGGACGGTACAAATTAAAACATTTACAATTAAACTTTTGTGTTTCCTCATCAGAATTAGGAATATAGTATGTTTTCAAGTCAGATCTTGGCGCTTCAACTTCATTTAGGTTACCATCTTTTAGATTTTCCGCCCTCGCTTTTTGCTCTCTTTCCTTCCATCACTTGAAAGCAGTTGCTTATCAATGTTAATTAAGCATTTTATCAATTGGTAGTTGGTTCATAGACTAGTCTGAAGAACCTTCCTTTGTAAAGATGCGACTTTACCAGTCGAACCAGCTGTGAACCATTATAAAGTCCGGTAAGGTAACGCTGCACTAAGACCATATTAGCGGCCCAGTTTGAGATCCTCACATTCCATCGGTTTGTTAAGAGATCGAATGTTTGATATTGATCCGATAGTTTTAAAAACAGTGTATTCGAATTCGCAATTTTTATAAACAAAACTCCTTTCCTCTAATGCCTTTCTCCTATATCGGAGTTGGAAGCACTTTCAGGCAGCTCAACACATTCTTTCGCGAAAGAGTCAATAGTTTTAAGAATCACCTTTTGCCATTTTGAAAAAAGTAAAAGTCACTCGCATTGGTCTCATATTGCTGTACCCTGATGTGACCATCCCATTACTGTGGAAGATGGAACTTTGAAGATAAAACGCCATCTCATCACCATAATTCAAAGGTTTGAAAGTTAGAATGTAGTTCCCAATCCCTTGCACTTTCGTGTCGGACGAAGCTTCAAGAGATCTTGCTCAAAAGCGTCACCTTCTCTCTGATTGTATACTTTTCTGAGTATGTTTAACAAGTACTAATCGGAGCTTTTCAACCAAGCGCAAATGAATTGTCACTTGAAAGTGGTTAAAATTATCATTAAAGCGCCTTTCCTTTATACCACATATATATGACTCATCAACAAGTGATGAGTTGTCTCTTTATGATTGCTAACCTTATATTAAACATTGCAGCAGGTTGCTGCCTATCCTTCCAAGTCGACTATTGACTCTAACACCATCTAATACTGTTTAAAATATCATTTAACTACTTAGAAACCCACCACCACGCGCTGAATTAAGTTTCGCTTTTATTATCACTTACTCCTTGGATTTGAAACTTTTAAGCTATTCAATGAGCCCCAGCATTCAACAGAGGGCTTGTAAATAGGTAGACTTTTGTGTATTGCAAAAGGCTAAATCACGAATGAAATCATCACTGGAATTTGAATCAATCTACACGTCTTTTTTTTAAATCATGTATCCTGTTTAAACTTTCGCAACGCTTTTTTTTTAACTGACGTGAAGTTTTTGAAGGACCGTTGCGATTGACGAGCAAGATGCCTCTCCGTTTTACAGACATTTTATTCTATATGGAAATAGAATAATACATTACAAATTTTTGCTAATGTACTTACCAAACATTATATACAAAAGTTTACTAGCTTTCACACGAGTTTGTTGCTGGGGGGTACTTATATAATAATTACATAAAAACACTTAACCAAGTTGTAGAGGGAAACGGATATAACACTCACATCGGTAGGTCTGATTTTGTAGCAGTTATGTGCTGCTCAATGCTCTTTTCATTAGATGTTTTGGAAATTGGACAGCACATACAGCAGGGGCTTTGATGGAAAGTCTTTAAAATATTGGATAGTATGCCCGCAAACTGATTACCTCAGAATGCCCTTGAGCTAGACACTTGATGCTTACTGATGGCGGGTGACAATGAACAACGTCCAGTTTGCATTTCTCACCCTTCTCGTCATAGTAGCTGGAGGTGATAATGTCATGGAGACATGTGGTTGAGTGTCCGGGTTGGATACTGCCTCTGCACCATCAGCCGAGAAGTTATCCGGTTCAATCTCCGTTTGAGCTTAGTGCGGCGAAATACTTCATTGAGCCTAAAATCTGTGCAACACGTGTTAAGAGCTTTGTTCACGACTCTCAGTAACATTCTCTGCACCACAACGTCTTCCGCTAGCGGAAATACTTCACTATTACCTCCATCCAGATCACCTAAATTCCGCTTTATAGCCAGTATATTCACGGCAGAATAAAATATATTGCCGCACGTGAAGAGTTTTCTTCGGTAAATTATTGACACATGGGAATGTTGGTAGTGAACGACTTGCTGATTGACATTGTATTAGCCTCAAAATTATTGCTTGAAAATAGATACGGTACAAGTCACTCTTATATAGAAAAGTCAAACAAAGACACTATAGTGACCCAATCACAGACATGCATGATGACTCATCATGGCCGATATACAGTGACTGTTGAAGATATTTCTTCCTCACAAAGGGGTCAAGATGAAGTTTCAAAAGGGTAATAACATGTAGAACACATAACGCTATGAGAAATGGCAAAAAAGAGAAGGGATCGTTCTGTTTTAAAAATTTAAACGCAGTTCAGTTCACTAATAGTTAAATGTCTCTTATTTAATTTCGGTCTGAAGTCACTTTTGATTGGGAGATCTTTTTATTAAAACACTGTCAGATGTCTCCTTCTTTCCATATCAGTTTCAATTTGCATCCTCCTTAATTTCACTATCATTGCAGTGTATAGCCATGGAGAAATCCTCTATCCACCAGCGATTCAAATTGTGATTCATTGCATGCTCATCTAGATCCTTAGTCGATCAAACCTAAAGCACCAGCGTTGAAATTTTCACCTGGATTTGTTACGTTTTCTATAGCTTTGAACGAATATCCAAGGTTCTTGCGACAACCCACGACGTTAGGATACTAGTATCAGTATGTATGTCATCAAACAACTATCTCATTTTTAGACGTTGTTTGTCTACGAAAAGGAAAATCAATGTGTCTCTTGATTACATTGGTTTCAATAGTCACAATAGTCGCAATTGAGCAAAACCCATTCAAAAATCAAACAACGGACGTCTATCGGTACGTGCCCAAGTGCTCAGAACCCAAAACCACACAAGTTCGTCTAGACGTTTCCGAAACACAGTGTACTCAAACGATTGTACCAAAACCACATGTACTATCCAGTAAAACAGATCTCATACAGGTAACTATTCATAACACTGATTATACATGTACCTATACATGTTCTATTGATAAACTGATTTATATCATGTAACCTATCATGTACCTATTGATAACACTAAATTTTACAGGTACCTATCCATGTACTATCCGTCGCAAGTACGGCACAGTTTTCACTACTATGAATTAATATCTTACATTTGACTAGCTAGATTTCTCATATATAGTTTCCTCTCATAAGATGGTTTCAACAAAAGGAAGCGAATACAACTGAACGTAACACTAAATTCAATCAGCTGATTTGTGAGGATCGTAACATTTAAGAAAAAATTGCTTTAACGAAAAACAAATATGGAAAGAAGCTTCACAATAATGCAAAAACTTCATTAATCCTTACAAAACACTAACTCTCGGCGCCAGTGTAGCCCCGGAGCTAAACTCTCCGTGTAGAGATTAAACTCCCTTGTATGTGTACATGTAAGTGTTTTTAACCTCACAAAACCGAACATGAACTTCAGGTCCAGGAAACAACTTACACCGGAAAACGGAGTTATAACCCCTGGAGTACAACTCCCGGTGTAGAGTTAACCTGAACTAAAGGAATCGCATCTCTTTTTCAAATGCAAAAGTATGCGATGGCAGCGCAGAATTACACAACGGGTTAAAATAAAATCGTAAGTTTTAAGTAATTTACCAAATTATATAAAAATACATATTTCCAGCATCAACTTAAGTAGGACTACTGCTACATAGATAACTCGGACCATGCAAAAGTTAACCTTGCTCACCTTGACCGGGCTCGATCCAGTTTCAGCCTTCCGGATGATCGGATAGCACGGGGTGGCCCCTCAGTCCGTTGCTTCCACATGGCTCGCTCGGATGTGGCCATTGCTTTCGGTTATCGATCTGACCTTCATTCCACTCTTTATCACAGTTCTCCCAAACTTGTTCTCGGTCTTCCCTTTCTTTTGTCGACAGGTTCTTGTTTCCATGCCGTTTTGCAGATGCTATCCTCTGGTCTTCTGAGCTAGATGTCCGAACCATCTCCATCGTCGAGTCTAAATTTCTTTGCTTATTGGAGGTACTTTAAGCATCGGGACGGATCTTATCGTTTCTTATTCTATCCTTCTTTGTCTTCCCCATTGACCACCTCAGCATCATCATTTCTGATACCTCCATCGCAATAAGGTCAGCTTTTCTTCGGGGCCCAGAGCTCAGCCATGGTAGGCCTACACCATTGCGGGTCGGACCACTGTGTGGGAAAACCTTGCCCTTGAGTCGTAGAGGCATCTTTTTGTCGCAAAGGACACCAGGACATAGCTCTCCAGTTCTGCCAAACCTGCTTGTGTTTTCGCTTTCATGTCCCTCCCTGATGTGCCTTTGTCATCCAAGACAGCACCGAGGTATTTAAAAGCATCAACAGTCGGGATTTCGATGCCTTTGCTGATGGGATGCGCTCACTTTCTTTCGTGCTGAGGTACACCCGTCTTAGTTCTGCTGAGTCGCAAACCATGGGACTTCGAGGGCTTCTCGCCATTTTTCCAGGCGCGCTTGGACCTTCTTCCTTTGTGTCTCTCCTGATATTACCAGATCGTCGGCAAACAGTAGTTCTATGTGTGTCATTTTCTCCATTCCACTCTGATCGACTTTTATATTATCATATAACAGCAGGTATTAAAGAGGGTAGGGGCTTTAGAGCAGAGCCTTGATATAGATCTACCGAGACGTTTGAAACGGTCAGTATCACCGTTATTTTGATCTTACTGCTATCTTGCTGTCACTATACATGTCTTGCATCATAACTGGACGTATGTTTCAGGCCAACACTTTCTTTTCCTGAGAATATAGGGATGTACTCCCTCGGTAACGTGTCATTACGCCTTCTCCAGGTCGACGTAACACCGCTCTAAAGTCTTTCTGTTCATGAGGGCATCCTCTGACCTCATTCGGAGGGTGAAAGTAGGTTCTGTGGTTGAGACACTCGGCATAAATCCGTAACTGGTTTCTATCAATTGCTGTTATCTGTCTTAACATGTCGCAGATGATCGCTCCAGCAACTTAAGACCGTGGCACAATAGATTTGTACCTCTCGTAATTGCAGCGATTCTCTGTGATCCGGCCCTTTTCCCTGTAAATCGGGACCAGTGTACCATCTCTCCGGTATCTTGGCGGAGGTTAAGATTGAATTAAACACATTGGCGAATCTCATCTGTTTTCTTTAGCAGCGAGGCAAAGCTTCGGGTTAGGCAAGGTCGTCTCTCCCAACAAACCTTGTTATTGGCCATCTTCGATAGCTGATGTTCCACTTCCGCAGGAGTGATTTGGGGGACTGCCACATCGTTTCGAGGTGCCCAATACCGCAGTTGACGTGAGGTCTCTCTTCGTTGAGAAGTTTTTCGAAGTACTCGCGCCATCGTTGCCGGTTACTGTCGGGCTCAATACACAAAATTTCCTCGATCGTCTCTCACATAATATCCTTCGATGTTGTCCTTTGTCATTTTGTCCCGGCTTCTCGCGATCTTATACACCAATTTCTCTCCCTCTCGGCTTCCAAGCTTTATCGTATAAGTCGGCTGGCTTTCAGCCTTCTGCTGATGCCACAGCTTTCCTGGCTTGCCTTCTTTGCTTCAATCCCTGTACACCGCTCTGTTTGCATCCGTATCGTCCTTTCTCCATCTCTGAAAGCTTCCTCTTTGCCGTTTTAAAGCACTTTTGACATCTGCATTCCACCACCAAGATTCCTTTTCTCTGTAAGTCCCTCAAACACGTGGTACCACAAGTTACTTTCCCAAGCTTCGTACAAATCGTTTGCTCAATTTTTCCCATGATTCCCAAATCCTTGTCGACGAGCTTCTCACGAAAAACCTTCGCCACATTTTCTTCTTTCAGCTTCCACCATTTCACCTTTTGTAAAACCATCTTTGGCTTCTTTGTTGGTGCAGCATGCTTTTTTCCCTAGAGGTTAGAAAAGTTAACCCTAGAGGATAACTCCTTGTCGTAGGTTTATAAAATGGTGTAAAGTGCTAAAATTCTGCATAATTGATTCGGTTTTAATGACATTTTTCACATTGGTTACACAACATAAAATGTACACGCATGTCAATATAATGAAATTGCAAAGTGCTATTCAGATCATCATTTCACTAAACCATCACAATATCATTGAAAATTGGTCGCATTTTCAAGAGAATTACTTTTTCATGAAAAATTTCTCCATGGTTGAAAATAAATGAACTGCGATTTTCGCCCCTGTTCCATGGAAAGAGCTCTCAATATTAAAGAAACTTTCTACAATTTTGAATCGTACTTGTACGTGACATAGCTTCTAATTAATTTCTTGAAACTTTGCTGATTTTCTCAACTGAAATGATGAAATCGGAAGCTCATCAAGCTTTGATTCTATGAGAAATGCTGAGGACCATCTAGGAGCTAGACTTGCAAAAATTTAGAAATAGATCCGCCCATCTGTCCATTGTCTTTGTGTAGGCCTGTTCTATACTCGTCGCATCAACTCATTCTAATGCTATCTATATGTACACATCTTCCCGCACCCCTCCCTGTACCCGAAAGTGAATTTCGTGATGGCATACTCAATCGTGCCCACCTGCGTAGGGGTCCCACCGGCATTTGTGTCCGGAGCCGCATGAAGATGGTTAATTGCAACCTAGGACCTGATGGACGCGGTATCACCGCACACGTCATCAGCAACTTGGTTGATTGTCCTTAATTTTGCATTGAATATTTTGTAATCTAGCCATATTCAGTGTGATTTCCGATGTCTATGATTCTAACTTAGTTGACATTTATCCTATTTACGCATAAAATTACCTGTTTGTCAAGAGGAATAATGTGATTGACACAACAGCATTTATACCTGGTATTTGCATTAAGGCATTTGGAAAGCGGATTAACCCATTTAAGGCCGCCTAATATCGGCAAATTTTCTATAAAAACGGTGCTAAGTATTTCAGAATGTTATAATTAAGAATAATATATGATGACCAGTTCATTACAATAACCATTTCTTAGAAATTAGAGCCGTAACGATTTCGTTACGATGGCGTTTTATGATGTCAAAATATACAAAAGCATGTTTTTTTTCAAATGTAGCCTATGAATTGCTCCAAGCAATTCCTGCCGAAGTAATGAGTCATAGCTTCATCATAAAAAGCTCTCCATCATATTTCAGAGGCATTTGTCGAAACTGTGAATTAGCAAATTTAATCAAATGCCTGCCTTATGCTACTTGTCGTTGCTGTTTGGTGTGAAATCGTTATCGTTGAAATGAGAACAGGTTTTTATATTTCGAAAGTCATGTCGAGAAATTGATTCTCTTTCTGCATCCAGTCCAAAGTCATGGTAGAGTTGGAGACGCCTCGGTCATTCGCAATGTCCACATAAATAAAGAACACCAAGAAATGAACGCATTTGAGATTGTTTAGTATTATGTAGGCCAAAACAATTCTTTTTTCCCGGGTAGTCATTGGTTTCTGCCACTAAGGTCGATAACACCATCAGCATGCGCATCAAGCATGTCATAAAGATTCTTGCCTTGAAATGCATCCCGAGAATGTTTTTTCCTATCTGCGAAGATGAAAATTACCGATATTTGCCATTTTATTGACTGCCTTTTCTGTTTACTGAAATGATCATTCAAATCATCTTTCGTTGCAATCTCACACTGCCTTACGATGTCACTACTTCTGAGATATCGTTTGAGAGACTTACCTCTGAGACACATAAACTCATCATCGTCTCAAAACTCTGATGAAGCATTTACTTATGGAGGTTTTTGTGGCAACATTCATATACCGTGATCGTCGGCATTAGGACTATTGCATATTTCAGTAACTTCTTTATCCATAGTTTTAGCTAGCAACAGCTTGGGTATTGTCTTCAGATAGCTACACAGGTTGATGTAATCAAAGTTTAGCTTTATAGATGTTATAAACCAGCTTGGGCCATCTCGAGCCGCTGGCGTGCCCTTGTAGGGAGAGACGCATCGTCTACAGCCAAAGAAGTTTTATTTTGAAATTGCCTCGAGTAGGAGGACATCTTTGTATTCTATGCCCAGGAGAACTGGCACCTCCAATGTTTATGATTAAGCTACAAGAGAAAATGCTTGAGATTTGATCTCTCTTTGACTTGCTTCTGTACATGAGCTAACAAGTCTAATGTTGAGGAAATTACTACTGCAATTGACTTCGGTTGGTTTTGTGACGAGAAAGCCATAGACTATAAATAGCAACAAGCATTAGCCTACACTCTCATAGAATGCACTAAGAATGCAATATTGCAATGAAATTGTTCGTTTTCAGTATTCAACAAACATTAGTTTTGAAGAAAATTGATAGTACTCACCACCATAATTTACTTCATTTATATTGTTGTTTTTGACATTTTGTATATCATATTACGCCAGTGTAACTAAAACGTTACGGTTCAAAAAAATTACGTGCCATGTCATGAATGAATATCCGAGCAAGTATTGATTGCTATTTTCGGTATTTGATGGATAATGAGATCACGCAAATCACATTGACAGTAAACTACATGTGGATGTTCATACACTGAGCCTTTCAGTATATTAGCAGATTTTAAGCCCATTTTTTGTCTAATTTCGTGATAAAATATAAGCACTAAAAAGTGATAAATTTTGAATGGGCGATTGTTTACCTGAAATATGTGATAAATAATGTACGGTAATCAAAATATTGTATCATATGTCACAAGCTGGAGAAGACAGCAGATTCCGAAAAGTGGTGTAGCGAAAACGTTACACTGGCGCTAAATGGGTTAAGCCTACTTAATTCATCTTTGTCCTCAGATACTGTTCTTTCCTCACATAATCCACTAGATGACAAATTGACAACTTTGCTCAGCCATAATCTTCATCAACTTCGACATATTGTGACCATATTGTATTATCGGATGCAAGTAGACTTTTTAGGTTTTAATGTATGTCAGTACTTCCAACAAGAGAGCTGCATAATTCCGCATGTACCTTATGCACATTCTGAACTTCTGCAGAATTTTCCTTTGAAACAGGGGAATTTTGAAGCAAACAGTGAATAACAGTGAATTAATAAAATGGCGTTTCAGTCAAAATATCGCTCGATACAGATATCATTGCAGAATCAAAATTACAATGAAATTAAAAATGAATCATTAGACGCATAAGAAGGAGCAAGATGCACAGAAAACAGCGCCCATGAATACGGTGGCATTCATGTGAACGCTGGCAGCGCGGTCTTAGAAGGTGCCACATGGTGTAGCAACTTTCTTCCGTTTACCTAGTCCGTCTCCGTCATAGCCCCAGTGCCCTCAAAAGACGGCACAAATTGCAATCACCGATTCAATACACTTCCTCTTCTATGCCTTTTCAGCGACAGTTCTGGGATCAATCGCACAATCGTTGACACAACTAACCGAAACTATATCGCTGCAGATGTCCCAAGTAAGAGGGCATTCCTCGAAATGACATCTCAGTATTGGCATGCAAGGGAACAGTCGGAGAAATTTAACAAATTGGCAGCAAAAAATTAGAAAGATACACAGCTCTTCAAGCTCGTCCGTCTAGGAAATTACCAATCTTTCGTTTATTAAACTGCATAGGAATGATACTCTTGCTTACCAACATCCTTCGTTTGTTCAGTTTTCTCCGCGGAATCGTAATGAGAATGATGAAAATGCAATGAATGAAAACTGATATTCAGCTGCAATTCTCATGTGAAACTTGGCGATATCATATAGGCGAGTTGTAAGTGAATGCGGGGATAAAACTTTAGAATCTGAAGATAAGACACAATTTCTTCGTGTAAGCAGCATAATGCAAGTCCTCATGGAAGTAGCCACAAAGCGGAATAACGGAATAAATATACGAACTGACCATCAAGTGACCATTACCTGACCTTTGACAGGCATTTGACAGACAAAGAGCCGACCATGGACACCTAGTGAGCTACTGTAGGGCAGGACAACCGTTAACCCTTAACAGGTGACAGGCTATTTTTCATTTATAGTCAACTACTATCATAATGGCAAAGACCAGTGAGAAAAACTCGTGCAGATAATACTGATTGATTGTTTGACAGTGCAACAGCTGCTGGTGAAAGTGAAGAACAGTCAGTTAGAGACAGCTCAGCTGTCTCCATAGTGCGTACGACCGTCGACAAAACTTCCAGTTGATAACGTTCACGAAGACGATTAGACCAGTGACGATGAATCTTCCGATCTTTCGTTCTAATTAATAAAACATTGCTTGTGAACAAGAGTGGAAATCGATGTCACTTATCAGAGCCTATGATCATAAAGACGCAAAAGACAGCAAGCACACAAATACACTTTGACTGCTTAAGTACTTAATCTAAATAATTGAGTCATCGCTTCTTTCACATGTATAAATATTTCAGTGTAAGATAATACATTTTAGAATGTCATGAAATTTGGAGAATGTCGGGCATTAAGCTTACATGGCTTGACACCACCAATACTTTTCCTCATGGACATAATGGGGTAATGATCATTTCCAAAAGAGCAAAAAATGATCCAAAAAAGCCAAAATCACAAAAGAGGCAAAAAGCCACAGAATGAAGCCGATTACCCAAAAAAGCCAAACTTAAGCTCACCACACCAGTCTACATCCACACTATCAGTTTCATTACCATAGCTATCGATGCCACTCCTCCACAGCAATTCAAATCCACAAAGTCAGTCCACATTTCGATACTCAAATCCAAAAAAGCCAAAATATTCTGCGCTACTGCACCGATTACCCAAAAAAGCCAAACTTATGCTCAGCACACCTGTCTACATCCACATTATCAGTTTCATTACCATAGCTATCGATGCCACTCCTCCACAGCAATTCAAATCCACAAAATCAGTCCACATTTCGATACTCAAATCCAAAAAAGCCAAAATATTCTGCGCTACTGCACCGATTACCCAAAAAAGCCAAACTTAAGCTCACCACACCAGTCTACATCCACACTATCAGTTTCATTACCATAGCTATCGATGCCACTCCTCCACAGCAATTCAAATCCACAAAATCAGTCCACATTTCGATACTCAAATCCAAAAAAGCCAAAATATTCTGCGCTACTGCACCGACTACCCAAAAAAGCCAACTTAAGCTCACCACACCAGTCTACATCCACACTATCAGTTTCATTACCATAGCTATCGATGCCACTCTCTACAGCAATTTAAACAATTTGAGATTTGGGAAAATTGTATGAATTTCCAAATTTATTTATTTACTCGACCTTGTTATTTTTCGTGTCTTCGTTTCTGTCCTTCCGATTTGGTGACAGGAAGAGGGAATGATGTCTTCAAAACTACTTGCTGCAGGATGTGAGTGGCCATCAACTCTACTGTCTATGCATATAATATGAATTTCTATGAAGTCAGCAATTTGGAGATTTTGTCTTTTCTACTTTCATATTTTCGGAGGGAGAACCCATGTGGGAAAACGAAGTAGGAGCAGGTTTTTTATCCTGTTCAAATACGTTCTTTATTTTTCATGTCATGGTTGATGGACGTTATAAAAAGCATGTATGTCTCACAGATTCGGATTATTTCAGATGCTCTGCTAAAATACTGATATAAATGCTTATTCTTAGTCTACAAAGTTTGCAGGAAAATTATGGATTGATGCCTTGCTGCTGAGCCTAATGTGGTGAGACGAAAGAGCTTAGCTTTCATGTCATTAGTGGAAAAGCAATTCTACGATAGCCAGAAAATGATGTGAAATCAGTGGCGAATGCGTTGTGAATGCTAAGTAATAGGCTAACTGCTGTGTAGGCCCAGTGAGCTAATAAGCTAATAAAGAATCAGGTTGCCCACTCTAGTTCGTCACTGGCTATCCGAAGTAAAATCTACAAAAAGAGGTCCATTAAAAAGCAGCTTTCTTCCTGTAAACATTCCATAGAGCAGAGGTTCTCAAACTCCGAACCACGGTCCGGATCCGGACCGCGGCACAATCTTCACGGACTACAATGATCCCGAGATGTACACGCTACTCCTGTAGTTTATTTCGTTATTAATCAGGCTTAATCTGTCCCTTTGAGTCACTGACCACATTTGAACTTGACTTGTGAAGTAATTTCTGTGAAAGTAAAGACAGTGTGTCGCATTCGCATCCTTACTTTCATGATGAAATTTTTGAAGAATATTTCATAGCTTCTCTTATTTCAGTGCTTTTCCAAGTCATAATGTTGAAACTGTGGTATGTGATTTTCAAATCGAAATGCAAATACCGCGACTTTTGTGACGTCTGGTAAAAGATCGATATTCTGTAATAATCGTTTTAAAAATTCATTAAATATTAATACGCTTGTCATGCATAAAGCTCTTTCTTTCTTTCGGCTGCCTGAACAGTTTTATTTGTTGATCAATATCAACGAAAGTAAATTTTTGGCATACTGCACAAACATGCGCTAAAATTATTTCTAGTATATGATGAAATGTATGAATAAGTAATGCACACTTATATGTAATTATAAGACTATCGTGTCTGTTGCATTCTTGATAGTTTAAGTCTGATATTATAATGAAAAAGGAAGCTTCAAATATAACAGTATTGCAATTTGCAACAATGAAATACGTTTATCTTCATTGCTTTGCTACTTCCTTGTTACTTCATCTTCATACAGCTAAACTGCCTAAAAACAGATGTTAGCGAATCCCAGAATCCGGGTTAACTAATCCCGGGATTAAAAACCTTATTGATCAATCAATTTGATTATTCAGCGTGTGGGGCGACTGTGCGTGAAATTCTGTGGTTTGACTTTTTCCTCAATGACAGCGAAATCTTTTTGATCCATTTATCGGACAAGGATCATAGCAGCGGCAGCCGGCATCTGACAAGACTGTGTGAATAATGCTATCGTTTGTCAACAGGTGCAGTCACAGAATTAGATTCATCTGCGCGCGCTTCGAAGCAGATAAACAAAAATATTTAATTCTGTGGGTGCAGTGTTGAGTCTGACAACAATCCCTCGTCTGGGGCCAGCGATCATTGCTATTATTTTGCTAAGGGTGACACTAGACAAGCTGTAGCAACCATAGAGATCAGATATCTATGATCTTTGGTAGCAACTTCGGTATTTCATTAATAGAGAAAGGACAGCGCCAACAATTTTGACGCCAGTCATTCTGGTGCGAGGGTGATTGACGTGCCGCTTTCCACACAGCTGCATTCACCAGCCTCTCTTAAAGCCCGACATTCGAATCATAGAAATCTGGCAACTTGATGCCCAGTGATAATAGTATGTTCAAGCGCGCGTTCAGTGTTTTGTTAACAATTCGATTGTGGGTGTCGGAGGTCAAAGCAGTTTCCTTCATCATTCCCGCTTGTTAGTGTTGACAGTGAAACTAATGAATTATCATTCCGAGTCATGAACATCGAATTTAATATCTTTTTATTATAATTGATGTAGCCTATAATTTTGTGCATGAAATGGGGCTTATTTTAATCATCATCATCTTCTGGTTTCAAGCCATGATATAAGAATTTAGAATGGACTAAATTTGTAAGTTGGGTTCTATAAAACTCTTAGTGAATGAAAAAATATTAGGTACTTCTATTCTCCTCCTCCCTCACATTTTCCAAATTCATCAAATTTCGCCAAACTTCGTCACAATGGATTTAAAACAGACTTATGTCACTGAGTACGAGTGATAGTGCAACACCACTGAGAAGTTTTACTTGAGCGCTGGGATAAAGGAGTGGTATCTTCCGTAGAAAGCAGGACACATCTCTGAGGGGGAAATTCTCGCCCCTTCCTGATCTCCCAAACCTATTCTGCCGAACCACACATCAATCGAAAAGGAATTGAAAGGGGATTCAGAAAAACAGCATCAGTTTTATTTCTAAAGTCATCCCTGGGCGGAGGTGAAGGTCAAAGGTCAAAAATCGTCAGTTTTTAACAGATGCTGTTTATAGCGTCAATTTTCATTAGATCACTATTTGAAATGGAAAATGACAACAAAAACTGATAAACCATGCACTAAACGTAAGATCTGATTAAGATGGTTGAACAAACGATGATTACTAATCGCTCTGAGATTGCATAATTATATTAGATGAGGTGAAAGGTCAAATAATTGAAGGTTTAGTTCAAATCAAATATCACTAAGATCACACATTTTAATTTTTAGTTTCTGAAGGTGAAATAAATAATCCAATTCGGTGACTTTTATCGAGACACTGAGGCTAAAAGCAACATGATTCTGAAAAATTCAATAATTGATCATCAGATGCAGAAATAAAAGTAAAAAATTGAAATTAAAAAATGTATTTGAAATTTCAAACATGCACACATAGTCAGCAGATAATTTCAAATTCAAAGATTTTGTATTTGTAAATATCTCTATATGGATAGGAAGACTCCTTTATATCAATTCAATTTATTTCGGTTAATGATTTTTTACTATATAGCCAAGGCAAATAACATCACGACAAAAAGAACACATCGAGCCACAACTTCTGCGCATCTTTGCGGAAAACACAATAGAGCCAAATTTAAGCTCTACAGTACCTCACTCACTTTCAAGTAAAGTTTCATCAAAATCCATGCAATAGTCTGTACAACATAGCATTCACAAGTTCGAAAATATGGCCTATTCAGCGACATTTCAACTTTTCAAACATACATCGAGCCACAAATTCTGTGCATCTTTGCGAAAAACGCAATATGTTTTTGAAAAGTTGAAATGTCACTTGAAGGTGAGTTAGGTACTTAAGTTTCGCTCTATTGCGTTTTTCGCAAAGATGCACAGAAGTTGTGGCTCGATGTATGTTTGAAAAGTTGAAATGTCGCTGAATAGGCCATATTTTCAAATTTGTGAATGCTATGTTGTACAGACTATTGCATGGATTTTGATGAAACTTTACTTGAAGGTGAGTGAGGTACTGTAGAGCTTAAGTTTTTCTCTATTCCGTTTTCCGCGTTTTGCGCGGAAGTTTTGGCTCGATGTGTTCTTTTTGTCGTGATGTTATTTATTTTTGCTCTATAGTAAAAAATCATTAACCCATATTTCACCAAGAATTGATGCCACAAAATAAGTTAGAACTGAATATATAGCGAAATCAGCCAAAATGATGCAGATATTCAAATTTTAAAAAAATCTCACGAAGAAAGTATTGTGCCAAACTTATTATCCTTCTGTCAAAAGCTGTATAATACGCAAAAGTAAAGTATGCCGACTAAAAATCTGGTGGTCATGATTGCTTGGGTTAAAAGATATCCAAAAATTCGCCCAAGCGGGCAAGGTTGCTATCCAGGAAACAATCTCAGGATCCTCATCTTAAAAAAAAGGGATCAATTCTATCATCAAAGTCGGGATTTTGAAAAACCAAACTCAGACGGACAGAATCAAACTACCAAAATTCACTAGCTAAAAAGAAGATAAAAGACAGTAATTCGAATCATCCTAGGAAATCTACAGCAATAACAATGAAACTGATAGTGTGGATTGTAGACCGGTGTGGTGAGCTTAAGTTTGGCTTTTTTGGGTAATCGGCTTCATTCTGTGGCTTTTTTGCCTCTTTTGTGATTTTGGCTTTTTTGGATCATGTTTTGCTCTTTTGGAAATGATCATTAACCACATAATGGCAATTGTATGAAGGTATACTTTTGTAAGTCTGTCTTTAATAGACGGAACAGCACTACATTTTGCAAAGATCAATCCCAAAGCAGGCCTAGTTCTTAGAAATTAAGTTACATTGTCGCTGCTTTAGTCATAAGAATTGGTACTGAAGTTTGCCTTATTCATTGGTCTTCTTGCTGCATTCGTGTCAGGTCATTCCAAGTTACTCTATCAGAAACCAATGGTATCATCTAAGATTTCCAAGAATTCTATATTGTGCATGCGTGTCATCATGATCGTCAGGCATCCGACAGTATGGATAAAAATAGCTTATGGTGAAGCATTCCATCTACATACAGTTGTTAATTTCGGTTTCATGTGTGAACGTTTAAAGGTAGAAATGAATGGGAGCATTCAACTCCCGTTCATCTCCGAAATGTTTGAACGCCGTTCAGCTCACTAGTTCATGAACTAGTTGAATTGAACGGCGTTCAGTCACACTCTGATTTAAGATTACATGTAAGTAGTATTAAAAGGGCTCATACTGTCCCAGGATCAGTACATTTTGAATTTGAACCTAATGTACCGATTTGTTTTTAAACTTGATCTTGTGGTTGTAGTCGTCTGTTATTTGAAGTGTTGATTGCGAACACAAGTGTACTGTTTTGTGTTATTTGTGAAGAGAATAGTGTAATGTGTTGATGATGTGAGTTCGGTTAGGTACATTTAAATGTTCTAGAGTTGTTAATTTGAACATGAATGGCAAAGTGTGAGGATTGAAACGTTGAGGATTGCTGTAATTGTGTTGAGTATGAGTAGGTAATATTCTAATTGTGTTGAGGATGAGTACGTAATGTTCTAATTGTATTGAGGATGAATACATAATGTTCTAATTGTATTGAGGATGAATACATAATGTTCTAATTGTATTGAGGATGAATACATAATGTTGTAATTGTATTGAGAATGAGTACGCAGATGTTCTAATTGTATTGAGGATGAATACATAATGTTGTAATTGTGTTGAGGATGAGTACGCAGATGTTCTAATTGTATTGAGGATGAATACATAATGTTCTAATTGTATTGAGGATGAGTACGCAGATGTTCTAATGCTGAACTTGTTATTTTTTGAATGATTATGTTGAAGGCTATCTATCTATCTATCTATCTATCTATCTATCTATCTATCTATCTATCTATATATATTATATGCATGGAGAATTGTTTATTATTATCATTATGGTTTGTGTTCGATTGAGACAATTGTGACCATTGTGTCCATTGTGACCATTGAATCCTTCATTTCTATTTTGTGTTCTTTTGTCAAATTTCTATCACACTCTATATATATATATGATGAATGGTCGTCCAACATCATGGATTGTTGCAAGAGATCTTGGTTTTTCATTGCAAGCTATAAAAACAGTTACAAACTTAAATGAAACCATCCGAGCTGGTGAACTAATTGAGCGGTTAATGGATTTACTTGAAAGTACTACAAGACTAAATTTAGATCACAGTTGGATAGAAGATTTTTCGCCATCAAATTATAATGAGATACCTGAATTTAAGACAGCAATTTTGAAACAGCGAGACGTGACTGGTAGATCAGAAGAGAGACATTCGTCAAAAATTATTTCTCCAAGTTCTTCGGCAGACCGTGGAATTCATTTGGATGAGAGGCGAAAATTGGAAAACGAGACATTTAAATTGCTGTGCGAAGTGAACTGTGTTGAATGCTTTGAACGACCAAGGTCCATTCTCTTGGTCCCATGTGAACACTTTGTTTTATGTTCTCATTGTTATCATAAACAGAATAATTATATAAAGAAATGTCCTCTTTGTCAAGGGTTTGTAACATCCTATACGAATGTGTATAGATCATGATGACTCATCAAGCTCGCTTTTCATTGGTCATTAATGCTTTAGCCTGGCTATAAGAGAGAGAGATAATGGTTCTCGTTTCACTCATTCATTCATTCATTGAACAAGATTGAGCATGACCTTCTGCAGCTATATCCCTGTAGCACTTGTTCATCAAGGCAAGATATTCAAAGGATTTATATTTTATTGTAGTGACGACGTAACAGGTTACAAAGCTGACTTAGTAGATTTGATGGAGGACATTGTAAAATTCTTCAAGTGTAAAGACAACGTTGAGGTGCAGAAAATCCTAATGAACGCATTGATTGAAGTGCTGACAAGAGTGACCAAATTTTGGCTTGAAGAAGTGTTCCAACCACTAAGTGGAACTGAGACAATTCCTGCTCATTCTCGCTGTTATTGCTATAACAGAACGCGATATTTCAACACATGCCTGCATGACCTGATAACGTTCAGCCATTATGAAGAAGATGGTGTAAAATTGAAAGTTGACGTATTTGCTGGTCCACCATCCGTCAGCATCAACGTGGCGGCGCTGGACCGAGATGACACTGCTAAGTTTCGAGCATACTATGTGAATCTTCTGCGTTTGTACGCCCAAATGTCATGTTGTAGGTGTTGTCCCCTCTCGATGGACTTAATGAGTGATCTTAAACAGTTGATAATTGCAACGAAACAAACCTTAAGTGACATTGATGACTATAAACTACCATCTGTCAATGTTTGAAGTGACATTGTGTATTACATGTATGTATTGAGCAACAATGCTATTTGTAGTTTGAATTATCATCATTGTATGTATTAAGCAATAATGTTATTCGCTTTCTTCTCATTCATTGTTGTAAAAAAAGAAATATGGTTGTACAAAGAAAACGACGGTGTTTTCCCCGAAAGAAACGGTCATTTAAACCTTCAAGTCAGTTTAAGAAGGCATTGCGGAAATTGAATAAAATACATAATAATCGGAGGAAGTGTGAATTAATTCAAAATTCAAGTGATGACTTCATACGTGATTTGGCCTTTACAATTCACAAGTGTCTTCCAATATACAAGCCTTTGTTGAATCCTAGGTCTATCAAAAACATTCGCAAATTTTCGAATCCTAGGGGTAGTGATAAAGTCAGGAGAAATATGATTCAACATGGAGGTGGTGGCTTTATGGATATGCTAAATGACATCAGTAATAGTATCTCCAAAGTGCTTGACAGTCCTCTAGGAAGAATTATTACAGGTGTTGCATTGCTGGCATAAAGCCAACAAATCAGAAGTCGACACGTCATCGATTACTCATTGACATTGATTGAAGGCTATATAAGATAGGCGTGCGAGCTTTCAGTAGTCATTTTCAAGTGATCATCCGTCAGTGTGAGTACAACAACAAAATGTCTCTTAAAATGCACATAATTAAGGAAGAGGGCGTCGCTGTTGATCGCGATCTCTTGAAATTTAGACCAACGCGTAAGGTTCAAGGAATTGGAAACACGTTTTATTTTCAAACGCTTAATTATGGTGATGATGGATTATATTTACAAGTTCCATTTTTTCATAGCAATGGGATGTCATCGTCTAGCTACAGCAATCTAAGACAAATGCGTGTCACATTTCCTAAATGGCAGCAAACTATACTAAAAATGATTGATTCATTCGCAAAGGAATGTGTCGAACTACCTGACAGTGCTCCGGTACATTGGAAGAAGAAGTTGGAGGAAGGGAGTGGATTCAAAGATCTACCTGAGTTTGATACTCTCTTCTTAAAATTATCTGACCATTTCCAAGCGTTTGATGTGCTGTCAAACCCAATGGATTGTGATGATCTCAAGCGTGGGCGGTACATGGGCTTGGTACACGTTACTGGACTTTACATTGGCGCTCATGGTTCAACTGGTAAATTGGCTTCTCTTCAGATGAAGGTTCTACAATTGGTTTATGAACCATTACCAATTGACAAGTGCTTAATTCATATTGAAGACATTGCTACACCAAGTGAGCCGAAAGAATCAAACGATGCAAAAGAAGCCAAGGAGGTTGATGAAAGCAAGAAAAGGACGCGCAGATCGAGGGACAGCATGAAGCTAAAACTGAGGCGACAGGATGCACAACCTGACTTGAAGAGTTCCTTCGATTCTACTCTCGATGAAGACACTCAAATGTGGTAAATTAAAACAACTGTTTATCGTTTCAATAAAACTTGTTTGGAAATAATTTACATGTTTTAAGTTCTAACTAAGCAAAATAATGGGTGTTAGTAAATGATGATGATGATATTGAATGACTCTGAAATGACAGATTTTCGACTATTCACTGACCGTACAATGTGTGTGGCCGGACCAAGTCAGTCTGGTAAAACAACTTTTGTAACTCAGCTACTGCAATACAGAGATGAGATGTTTAATAAGAAAATAAAACAGGTTAAATGGTACTACGGTATTTTTCAATCAGATCTGCATTCTGCACTTCGACAGCAGGGATACGAAGTAAAACAGGGGCTACCACCAACTGAGGATATCCGAGCAGGTGATTTGATCGTGTTGGATGATCTACTTCGCGAAAGCAAATCTTCAAAAGATGTAACCGAAATGTTTATTCAAACAGCACACCATAGGCAAGCTTTTATCATCTACATCACTCAAAATATCTTTGATGGAGGAAAAGAGCAGAGAACTAGAAGTCTTAATACACACTATTTGGTGGTTTTCAAGAATCCAAGAGATAGTAGTCAGATACATCATTTGAGTCGACAAATATTACCTCAGCAGCCTAAAACTCTTTCGAAAATATATGATGAAGTGACGAAGAAGCCACATGGCTACCTCTTCATTGACTTAACGCAAGAATGCCCAGAGCGATTTCGATTTCGAACTAATATTATACCAAACTCTGGAGATGCAATGATAGTATTCACTGTCAACAGTTAATTAATTGGACCAATGACAGTTTTAAGCAATACATATGTGCTTCAGCTACTATGACATTTTCAATATGAGTTTTTCAAAAATGGTTGTCATTCCTCAAGAGGAATATCTACAGCTATCAATGACAAGAAATATTCAGGAAGCTAAAAATGTGGATCAGCCGGTTACAGATCAACTTAAGCAATTATCTCAACAGGATAGGGAAATTCAAAAGATTGAGGATCCTTATCGACGAATGCAGTTACAGGCTGAGAATTTAGAGGAAAGACGACATATTAGGGAAAAGCTGCGCAAATTCATAACTCTTTCAACTCCTCGAGCATATCGCATGCGAGCTGAAAGGTTGTTTGATTTTATTGATCCTCACGTAAAGTTCAATGAGCGAGGAGAAATAATAGAAGAAAACGGTGATGTAATTAGGAACAGTCACATCGATGATCTTCTACAATATGCTGTGAGAGATGTAAGGCGAAAGCTGGGTGCTCCACAAGGATGGGAATACTTTCAAAAATTGCTATCTAATCACAACGTCCCCCATAATATAATCGGAGGACCAACTATAAATGAACTGAATAAAGTGTTGGCAACCGATTCTTCAAAAGGAAAAGTAGTTACCACAGTCAAGCGAGAACCCATTGTTTCTCCTGCTACGTCTCCAACTCCGAAGAGAAGAGGGAGACGCTCAACACGAACACCGAAAAGTTACAGCAAATATTAGGCAAATAACAGTGAAATTGCTTCCCATATCATGTCTATGCAGAAAATTTGCTGCTGTTTGAAGTCTGCGCTCGATAGTAAAGGAGAAGAGGGTATAGAAGTTGATATCAATTGCGTTAGCAGTTGCTGTGCAAGTAATACTCGAGCGAGTCGCCAGAAAAAGGAGGATGAGCGCAGCGGAAAAACTGAGACAAATCTACTACGATATCAATCATCCCGCAAGCTTCAGTCGTCCGAGCGTTTTAGCCCGTGCAGCAGGTGTACGAATAGAGACAGTGAAGAAATGGTTGAAGAGTCAACCAACCTACACGCTACACAAGGATGCGAGGAAGCGGTTTCCAACTAGGAGATATGTTGTCAATAATATTGACAGTCAATGGCAAGCAGATTTGGCTAATATGCAGCAGATATCTCAATACAATGACGGTTACAAGTACATCCTAACCGTAATAGATATCTTATCACGATATGCTTGGGTTCGCGCCTTGAAATCCAAGAGAGGAGCAGAAGTTGAGGCGGCTTTTCAAAGTATTCTAAATGAAGGGAGGATCCCACAAAGAATACAAACAGATCAAGGAAAGGAATTCGAAAATTCCCACGTTCGTGGTCTACTTGAGCGATATGACATTGAACTGTTCAGTGTTAAAAGTGCTTACAAAGCTGCGATGGTTGAGAGGTTCAATCGTACACTCAAGACAAAGATATGGCGGTATTTCAGTGCTAAAAATACACATGTCTGGATAGATGATTTACAGAAGTTCGTGAGAAATTACAATGAGAGCTATCATCGGATTATAAAGATGCGTCCAATCGACGTCACTCGGGATAATGCTATGGATTTGTGGCTTCGTCTGTATGGCAAGGCACCAAAAACAACTACCGATAAGAAGAAAATCGACGTTGGTGATAGAGTTCGCATCTCTAAAGTGAAGTCTACATTCGAGAAGGGCTATCTACCGAACTGGACCGAAGAAGAATTTTTTGTTGATGAAGTAAATAAAAAATTTAAACCAGCAATGTATAAGTTAATAGACTATCATGGTAATCCAATTGAAGGGAAATTCTACTCATATGAATTACAAGTGGTTGATCGGAGTGAAGAAGTGTATATGATAGATAGAATAGTTAAGAGGAAAGGACATGGTAATCATAGAAAATATCTCGTCAAATGGAAGGGATATCCTGACTCGTTCAACAGTTGGATAGCCCATCAAGACTTGAGAAATGTGGAAGTAGGAGACATTAGAAGCTTTTAAGCTAATATTGGTGAATGACTACTGATCCCACATTATATCCAATAATGTCGTCTGCTGAGTTCAACATCATTCTCCCGAGCAACAGCAATCCCAAGATATTTCCAGAGAACAAACCATCGGAGTATTCGGTTGAGTTTGCCAAGCCTCTTTATCTGAGTGGCCCTCACGAAGTCGCATTAACTGAAGTCACATATTACAATGATATTAGTTTGTTAACGAATAATTATTTTGAAATACACACGGAAGTACGTGAAAAGGATGATTGTTTTCGCCTATTTCAGAATGGTCTACATGGAACATGGGATTTTCATCATCGTACTTTACATCCTTTCTCACCATCGCTACCGTCTGTCAAGAACATGATCAAAATTGAAAAGGCATATGCAACGTCTTCCTTCAATTCTACAGTTCCCACACTCAGCTTGCAAGATACAGAGAATGAAATTGGTAAAATGTTCCGACGAATAAACGATCTCTTCACTCTCACTTTAAATAGATTCTTCAAGCCAGTTGTAAAAGGCTCAACTAAACTATTGAAAGAAGGGAGGAAGCATGTTCTGCTAATATTAGGTAGAGATTTGGCACACACTCTAGGGTTTCCCAGAACTACATTTTCATCTCTACATTGGTATAATGGACTTGGATGGAAAGCTGAGAGAACAGTTAGTGATTTTCAATGTAGAATTGCACCGTTGTATGCACTACAGAAAAGGAGTGTCCGCGTCAAGGAAAAATTTGAAGTTATTAAAAATATTGAAGACGTTGCAAGAAAGTTTCAAGGATCAGTGCCAGAAAGTTTAATGACTTGTGAATATAAGAAAGAGAAAGTAACTCTTTTTACTGCTGAAATGGAGGTAGAATTTCTTGTTTTCACTAAAAAGATACCTTTGGAAAAGTCTAATTCCGCTGTTATTGAATTCGGATCTGAAATTCAGAGACTATTCAAGCATCCTGATAGTCCACCGTGTTTGACAGAATTAAATGATACATATAAGATTCAGTTGAATTCCAATAAACTAAAGACAGCAACAAACGACGCATGGCACATCAATGTATATTCCGATAAAATACTGGCTGACGAATTGAGTACCTCAACTGAGCTAGTAAGGAGTGTCAATTTAAACGTTGAAGATCTAAACACACCATCGGAAATTTGTACAAAACTAAATGAAAATGGTGCACACTACCTCAACGCAGATGAGTACTTCTTTTCATATGATCCCTTAAAGAAGCGAATGGTTTTAAAAGTAGGGAGAAATTATCTCATTAAGCTAGACAAGATGTTGGCAACAGTTCTAGGGTTCTCAAAATTCACAATAAATGAAGGTACAACCATTGGTAATTCAGCACCTTCATTAGAGAGAGACATCAGTAACTTATATATTTACTGCAATATTGTTGAGTATACTAGAGTTGGTGACATCGAGGCTCCATTGCTACGCACATTTCCCCTATCATCCGGCCGGAAGCAGTTAATCAATCGTGAATTCATCAACAAAATGTATTTACCGATCAATCGAAGTGTTATCAATAGAATCGACATTTCAATTCATGATGATGCGGGTGAAATTGTTCCATTCTATGGTGGTGTTACTGTGCTGACACTACATATTAAGAATCGAGACTAAGGCTTTACGCTATTGTGAAATTCTTCAGAATTCAAATTTACAATGACAGGCTTTTATAGCAGACCATCATATCAAAGCGGATATCCCGTATTTGCTGGAGGTAGGCGACAAGTGGGAGGAGGAATATTTGGTGCATTAAAGCGTGCATTACTTCCTGGACTTAAACGCTATGCGTTGCCAGTGATGAAACGCGTAGGAAACAGAGCTTTAGATTTTGGTGCAAATGTTGCTGCGGATGCACTCCAAGGAGCGGATATAGGAGAATCAATGAAAGTCCGTGCTCAGCAATCAGCTATTGATGCATTGGGTGACCTAACAAAGTCGAGACGACCTGTTCGTAAGAGGCGCAACAAGACAAGACAAGTTGGATCCGGTCGAGTTACTAAGCAAAGACGAAGAGTTAGGAAATCTAGATCGAAGCTTCCTGTGAAGAAGACAAGAAAGCGAAAGCGAAAGCGGAAATCGAAATCAGTTGGAAATAAGTCGAAACGAAGGAGATTAACGTATTTCTAAACTGAGCGAAATGCAATCGACTATCAATTCAGCTTTGTGCTTTTTTGATACATCACCCCAGCAAACTGACATCATTTCGTCGAGAATTGTTGACTATTTTCCCTCAACAAATATTGTGGGTAATGACATACCTATTCAGTTTGATGTTACTGCTAATGCTGACGACTACATCGACTGTCAGTCTATTGACTTGGAATTGTGTGTACAAATTAAAAAAACTGATGGTACTAACATTGATTCTAAGGACAAAGTGGGGTTGATTAATCTCCCAATTGCCAGTCTCTTCTCAGATGTCACTTTATCACTAAATAATAAGCAGATTGAAGGAGGAGATTCATCATATCCATATGGAGCTTACTTATATACATTGACTCAGTTTCAAAACCAGGCCAAACAAACGCACTTACAAGCTGCTGGTTGGTTTACAGATCAGTCTGGTAAGTTCGATGATTTCGCTAATAATGGTTTGAAAAAGCGTGTGGAATTAACTGCTGATTCAGCTGAACTACATCTAAAAGGTCCTGTCTATCTTGATTTTTTCCGTCAATCGAGATACCTCCTATCTCAAGTACAAATGCGATTGACATTTGTTCGTGCTAAATCAAAATTTGCTTTGATGTCATTCGGACCTGCTGCATCCTATGATGTACACATAATGGAAGCTGTCCTCAATGTAAGGCGAGTAAAAATGAATCCCACAGTCATCAATCAACATGCTGTAGGACTGAAGAACCACAATGCTATATATCCAGTCAATCATAGTGTACTAACCACTTTTACGATTCCGGCGACTACCTCATCTTTTGATTATCCCAACCTCTTTCCAATTGCCCTACCGAAGGCGGTGTACATCGAGTTTGTAGAAAATGAATCATTTTGTGGTAACTTTCAGAAGAATCCGTTTCATTTTCAACATTTTGGTATCACGAAACTCGGTCTATTCGCAGATGGCAATTCAGTTGCTTGTAAGGCCTATCAACCGAATTTTAAGGAAAACAATTTTGTTCGCGAATATTGCTCTACTTTCATGGCACTAGACATGTTCAACACTGACGATTCAAATGGTATTACGATGGATATGTATAAGAATGGCTACTTCTATATATTATACAACCTCAAAGCAGATTGTGATATAACTGGGGAAAATGTGGATGTTACAAAAGCTGGTAACCTTCGATTGGAACTCACATTTGCGGATCCTTTGAAAGTTCCTGTAACGGGTTTACTTTACGCAATCTATGACAGCAGCATTGAAATTACTAGATTGAGAGACGTCTTGGCCAACTATCAGAGATGAGCAACCTCAGTAATGTGGAAATCTTAAACTTAATGAAGAAAGCTCATCCCTATTCCAAGAAATTGTTTCTCAATGTATTCCCAAGAGATGAACTACCTACATCAATTCAGTCATATCCCTGTTCTCTGATTATAAATACAGACACGGTTAATCTTCGTGGTAAACATTGGGTTGCCGTGTACATAAATCGCAATAGAGTAGCTGAATATTTTGATTCTCTCAATCAGCCGCCATTACATGATATATCAATATGGATCAATAGATTCTCATGGACTAGAAAGAAAGTGACATCGTTCCCACTCCAAAGTAATAGATCCCTCATGTGTGGGGGCTACGTACTATATTTTGTTAATGAACGACCTTTGAAAAGTGACTATAAAAGTGTTATTCGATTATTCTCTAGAAATTGTGCTAAAAACGATGTAATTCTCAACAATTATATGAACTCAGTCTTGTAATAAATTCATTATATATGCAAAATTTGTTTTATTTCCCAGAGCGTAATGTTTAGAGGGAGAGCAAAGTTTCACAATTGAAATGTATATTTACAAACTATTTACAACAGTCCATCAACTTTTTACAAAATAATTTTTCAAATCACTTATTATTTGGGATACAACTTTCAAGTCTTTAATGCCAGTTATCACAACTTTCTCATTGTGGAGCACGTGAACGTGATAAGGATGCCAATTTGTCATTTGCGCAGCAGGAAATAACTCCACCTCATAAGTAAGATTGGACGTAGAGGAAACTTTGCGAAAGTCATAGCGATAATTCAATTCGCATAACACTGTCATGGTTTTTACTTTCCAATTAGGTAATTTATCCCGTAATAGTATTTCCAACACGGAGTGTAGGTAATTGAGATCACAATCATCGAAGCACCCAACACACTGCACTGTTCCATTAGGAAAGAAAAGGACAGTCATAGATTTCTCCTTCCTCAAGATTCTCTATGTCAACATTGTGGGTCGCCCCAGATACAAACTCGTCGTCGGCTTTCGCCTCTTCTTCACTATTAGCCATTGCTTTCTGTTGGGTATGTCTCGCTCGATTTGATGTAGATCGAGTTTTGAGTTTGCTTTTGTAACCACCATGCGATTCACCACTTTCATCTGACTGATGTCGTCCATCTCTGACGAATGAAATTATACTTGGTAGAATCTCCTTTATAAAGGAACCCCATGTGACGTCACTAAAACGAAAAAATCGATGATCAACGTCTTTCCTCTTGGATGAACATACGTAAAGTTTGACAGTTGAATAATATTTTATCCATACCTTTTCATCCAGAGGAATCTTCATCCGAGTATCATGTCGCTCAATCAGATTAGCAAAATCTTTAAGTGAGGGCAATGCGTCACTACTAATAGAAACACCACGATGATTTCTACTATTTGTTACAGAATGTCGAAAAACTATTTTGCTTGAATCTGTTAGGTGAATTTTTTGTCTGTCACTTAACTTCCATGTTCTGATATAATGAGGCATATTCTGAAGTTATTCTTAATGTAATTATTATAATCTGATAATTGCCTAAAGTTAGTTTATGTTTGCAAATCAACATATCGGAAGGATGCTGAATGCTGTTATGTATTCAAATTCAATTTCTACATATCGGAAAGATGTAGAAATGTACACTCAAATATTTACTACCTACGTGTTATTTTTTTATGGATTCTACCGTTGTTCTATCCGCTATTCTACATCACCTGCTGTGGGAAGACATTTTCGTCTTTTTGACGGAGGAGGAAGTCCAAGGCTATAGTGTCCATATGGTAAAGATAAGTTCTTATTTATCCAGCAGCGCTTATCTTCCCAAAGTGAGAGCCCTCGCTTTCTAAACGTTTTTGTTTCAACTATGTGGTTTTTTGAATTTATGACGGTTATTTGCTCATTGGTATCTTTCTCAGTATAGTAAACATTTCTATAGTCACTATGTTCTATGCGTCTAACCACTGCTCTCTGTATACCCTTTGCTCGCCTAATGCTATGATGTGTTGAATCTAGAAATTTCATTGAATACATTTTTGGTTTCAAAAGAACCATCTCCTCAAGCAACTTTCCCGCGCACTCATCCTTAAAACAACCGAGTCTAGCCTTGTTTGTAATTGAATATAAACGGTGATTCACATCATAATTTGAGGAATCAAATTTTTCACCGAAATACAGGAATATATCCTCTAGACGAACAGATGGTGAGGTGTATAGACAAAGGAAAAAGCTATCGGTATCACATCCACAAAGACGTGCTCTATTTATCAGTGGACATCTAATTAAATCTTTATAATACAACTGGTACATTTCTAATTTACTATAGTCAAGAACTGCTTGACCAACATAAATTAGTTTATTTAGAACTATTGAAGGTTTATACAGTTCCATACCAACTAAATCTTCATCGAATATCTTATGCTGGACATATAGGGGATGATTGGCCAATTTAGATAGTTGCAATGTTGTATTTACTAATTTGAAGTTCCTCCGACGTCTCACATTCTCCATAGTCTTACCAAACAGGGAGTTGTTTTTTAATTTATAAAACGCTTTTTCAAAATCAGATTTTGATTGAGCTCTTTTCTGCGAATTCATATCAATATATTGTCTCAGCCACGATTTTTGTGTGAACTGGATTCCAGCATGGACCTTCTTTATCCTCATTCCCATAGAGAGGTAGAATTTTAGAATAGAGTAATGAACAACATAATTTTTTCGATCGAACTGATGCAGCAACAGTTTCTTTGTGCTTGTGAAACACATATCTGGTCTTAAAGTTTCATAGAAATTTTTCATATATGTAGAAACATTTTTTGCTCTACCAATTGCATTTCTGGAGCTAATGGAAATCAGCCGTGTCATCGTGAATGTCTGAAGGATATTCTAAATCCAAATCAAAGACATAACCTATATCAGCCTCATTATCAATATTTTGAATGTTTTCCTCATTTGAGAAGTACACTACTTGACCTTCATCAAGCCATTTGAAGTTTGAATGTGGGAGATTCTCACTTAGCGACGAACCGTAAAGGTTGTTGACGTCTAAATATGCTAAATGACGGCTCTCTTGTGGATTGTTTTGCAACTCTGAAATACGAGCACGCGCTCTATGAATATTTGTAAACGTCATACCTCCTCGGATCCCCCTCTCAAAAAGATTATACATGCTCTCATCTTGAATGTAGTGTGGAGGATCATTCGAAGCAAAATTCAATGCTGATGTGAAGCTAAGGTGAGGTAGGCTAACAAAATGAACTGGATCTACTTGATCTTCATCCTGACTTAATTTCCTAAATGTCTCAAAAATGTCTGCCAACAGCAAGACATCTAACTTGAGGTATGCAAGCATGTAGTCTCCAAATGTTTTGCAATTAAACGCATTCCATGCTTTTTTCGCGTGCTCATAACCTATATCGTTGCAATGCTCAAGAGTAAGATCGTTGTAAAATTCCCTTTGAGGAGGAAGACAGAGCTCCGTTAGAGTTGCCAAACTACTAAAATATGAGTACGGAAACACTCCTTTTTCGTAAAGAATATCATCAGTTAATTTTGGAAATTCATTTCGCAGCGCTTCTACATGTTTGTAGACTTTCAGACTTTTGGCTAATTCAGCAAGCGATGCGCTCAGAAATTGATAAGAGTCCAAAAATTTCATTTTGAAATATACAGGCTTTCCATTATATTCGCTTACTGGAATTTTTGATGATAGAGTAATATATTTCTCAGCAGTAGCTGCAATAACATCTAACTTCCAAGATTTCTTTTTACCAATTGCTTTATAACAAACAATATGGCTGTCATAGTTTTTGAAATTGTGAAAGAAAACAGGAAGCTCTCGTCGATTCAATCTTAATCGCAAATTGCACTTTGAACATAATGCTTGCCTGTACTTTCCGGTTATGTGATCGTGATCACGAACTTTTGATATATCTTCACTAAATTTTATCTTACATTTATTGCAATTTTCTGTATTTTTATGAGCAACATCTTCCACTGCTGTCAATCGCATCGGCATTCTGGTCATGACATTTTGATTATCATATAAATTTTGGACAACATCTTCTAAATGATTTAGGAACTCAGCGATGCAATTTTCCCCTTCAAACAGATAATAGGTGTTATTGTAGGTTGACTGAAGTGCCTCATGCCAGACGTGGTACACACCTACAGCCGCAGGTTTATGAATTTTGTTTTCTATTAAACACTCGATATCGGCGTATATGACTAAAGGTGGACTGAGTTGGTGCTCAGTACTACTTATCTGAACTTCTAAATGTTTGGGCATTTTTTCTATTTGCGCCTTACCACGACTACAGAATTGAAAATGTCGTTCTAAAACGCTTCTCTTTGAAAAGGATTGAGTGCATCTTTCACAAAAAATCTTGCGACTTGTGTAAAATTTGCTATATAACCTAGATAATTTTCGTATGCCGCAATAATGGGCAAAACCGTTATGTAGCACTAGCAAAATATTAACGGTTCTTTTGCCAATGAAATTGCTGTTGTATCTTACTCCCTTGAGACCATTTTCATACAAGTGGATATTTACTTTTATATCATTGTTTTTCTCAAACTTAGGAATGTCCTTTATTGACACTGGTGTGGAAATGCCATCCATAACCAATTCAGATGTCCACTTTCTATATGAGTTTACCTCGTTTATCTTTGAATGAGTAACTTCATCGTAGTGAATGATTGACAAGATAGAATACATGAAGCATTCATTTGAATTTGAATTTACATTTATTACAGCTTTAGAACTTCTTAACTTTTTAGGTAAAGTATTCATTTTACCACCCGATAGTAGAGGAGTTGAAATTAAATTGAATTCTACATTTACTACTTTATCAACAACCCAATTGCTTCCTCTATTTGCAAAAGTTGAAACATGATTTGATAAACTATTTAAATTATCCTGAAACCATGTGTCAAAGTCATATATATAATTTGATGATAATGAGGTGAAGTGCGCGAGAAAAGTTTCTTCCTCTTGAGGATTAGAACGGACATAGCGAATTTGAGCAATTAATCGACCACGTAGTTGAAGACTAGTTCGCAAGTCATTAACTAAATTTTCTAGTAAGGTTCGCATGTTGAATAAAAAAGATGTTACATCTACTGTTTGAATGGTTGGTGTAATGTCATACACGCGAGCACGTCCGCTGAAGGCGCTTTCACTGAGGGTGAGTGTTCCATAATTATTGTGACTACTCATTTCAATGTTCATATCATGTATATTATTGTGTTGACGGAATCTACTTGTGCTATTATAATTCTTACCACAGTGAGAGCAGCAATGCCTAAAAGCTTCATCATTATTTAAAGCGCTATCTGGAATGTCCCTAACATGACTACTACAAGTTGATAAATTAGTATTATTTGTTCCTATTCCTTCTTGACTGCAACATACGAGATTGTGTCTTTTTAAATTATCTTTCCTACTGGTTTCATATGGACAATTACTACATTTATGCTTTATTCCTAGCTTGCAAAATTTTTCATGACGCGTTAAATTGCTAACAATTGTAAACTTCTTTCCACACTTAGAGCAGACAACCATGATGATCGTTAAGGATTAACAATTTGCGTCTACTTATATACTGTCTACATATATTACGTAACCAGTGACGTCGACCAATGGAATTTGTTCTCAACCTAAGACTTATATTTCCACTTAAATACATAAATAAAAAGACATACAAAGTGTACAAGTAATTTTTTTTAAATAAGAAAAATTCAAAAAGAAAAGTTACAGCGACTGACATTTAATGATATCACTATGCGTCACCTTGACGTGGGCACAATGTCCATGACACCTTGAGAAGTCATCGACATGTGTCATGCGCACTTTGTTAATGACTGCCGCTTTCGATAGCTCAACGTGCATTATTGTTTCACGCTTCGCTATCGATTGCGACAGTTGCAGGTTAGCCTGCGATATGTTGCGGAACGACTCAAGCAAAGACTTGTAGTCAGCGCGAAGAGCCGTCTCGCGTTCCTCTTGTTGGCGCAACTTACGTTCTAGGTGACGCACTTTGTCCTCCGCACTTTTAGACACAGGTGCGGGCACCTCGACCACTGAATCGACCGTCTCGTCCAGGTCAACGTTAAATAGGGGATCACAAGTTGGGAGAGAGTTGGAGAGGATCACAGTAGGAGTTGGACTGTTGGGCATCGGCGTAGGAGCAGGTGGAGACGATGGGACCCAGTAGTCATCGAATGTTGGTTGAGGTGGAGTTGGCTGAGGTGGAGTTGGGACGCGGTGCAGAATGGGAGAGGGTGGGAAGCTGACCTCAATGCTCGGTGAGGCTCGAAGTTGGGAGAAGGGAATCTCCTCTTCCGGAACAAGTGTCAACTGTTGCTGGAAAAAAGAGAGATTTGAATTAACGAAAGGGACATAACATTATAGTTTGAATTATTAGCCTATTCCTATGATTGACACTTACGTTTTCTTCATCTGAAGAAGACTCCCGGATGGAGTACGGACGCTCCTCATTCTCCTCCACTGAGGTCGTAGTGGCCGGAGTCAAGCCAAGGAGGTTGTTCCGGCTCTTCTTTAGAGAGAGCGATCGGTAGCTCTACAAGGGAGAATACATTTTAAATTCCTCTTGAATTTGAATGTATGCATGTGTCCTAAGTTATTAATCTAATCATGTTATTTTATATGACTAAAATAATTGTTGTCTATTACTTACTCTCTTTGAAGGCGGCGTAGGCTTCGCAACCCAGCTGCTACTTGCGGGCGTACTAACTACTACCTGTGGATGGAAATGAAACATAGTTAAAGTGTGAAGAAAGGAAAATACATACGAATAGATAAAGTGCTGAGTTTGATATTTCAAACTTACATTCCTTTCCGGAACTGATGGCTTCCGCTCGACTTTTAACTTCTTAACTGGTGGCTTATTAACAGGTGGCTTCTTGAGCTGAAATAGTGAAAAGACATGCACATTATTATATATGAAAAACAAACAAAACAGAAGTCAACTGTCCCTATCACTTTTGGACTCTTGAATTTTTTTTTGCTTTATGTTACTGCTAATATTCTAAATATGAACTCACCTCAATATCACTATCCGAGGACTCGGAATCGCTGTCAACATATTTTCGGGACTTGGGTTTCGGCTTCGGCTTCGGTTTTGGCTGCTCACTTGTGGACTCCTCAACTTGGCTTAGGATGCCCTCAATAGGTCGCTCCTTCGCGAAGAGCCTCTCCACTCGCCTCTTCTCCTCGAGGCAAGTGAGGTTTCGACCATCCCGCCCGTTTCTCAATGCGCATTTGGTATGGGTCTTGATGAATTTTTTAGGATTCTCGCCTTTTGCCTCCATGTCTGTCCGCACATAGCTTTTACAAGATAGGCAGTACAGAAAACTGCAATCCTGACGTATCGTGCATTCCTTATGCTGACTTTTCATAGAATGCCGGACAGCCTGCTTACAGGTTTGGCAATAGTGAAAAATCAGACGTTGTCGTGGCAAGCAACTGGGACGAGGCATGTCTGTAAGAAAAATTAAATCCATACTTAAAACTTACTAAATTTGGTTTTAGAACTTATTAATGTACCTACTTATGAACTTAGAAAAAAGTAACATGTAAATTGTTCCAAACTCACATCGTGGTAGTGAGTATTATACGTAAGAGAATAGCTAAAGTCTTTAATAAATTTCATAAACACAACTTTAAGTCTATTAATTTTGATCAAGTTATTTTCTATCTCTTAAGGTTTAGAACTTATTAATGTACCTACTTATGAACTTAGAAAAAAGTAACATTTAAATTGTTCCAAACTCACTTTAGAATATTGATTAAGGTTTGAAAGAACGGAGCTGACGTCTTGCTAGGCAGGCTGATAATTCAAAAATGAGTGAAGAACTGGCTTCAACACTTTCTTTATATATGAAAGGCACAAAGCAACTACGAACAAAGACCTACTGACGTCATGCCATTGAGATGATATAGTTAAACAAAATGTATTCATTTAAACAAGATTCAAAATCAAACAGCTGATAAAGTGTAACATTAATAACTTGACATTAAATTGTAACAGAGTTTATTAATTTGATCAAGTTATTTTCCATCTCTTGAGGTTTAGAACATTAATGTACCTACTTATGAACTTAGAAGAAAGTAACATGTAAATTGTTCCAGAGTGATAAATCTTAATAGAATTATCACCCAATCAAAATTTCGAATTTCGCGCACTTATCAAATGATCCATTTAAACAAACCATATGGTGAACACATGAGGCATCAGCTGAGGATGTTTATGTGGTCATCGCATTTTGAAATTTTGCGCACTTATCAATTGCTGCATTAAAACAAGACTGTGGAAGATATGCGCCTCTGGTTAGGGTTAGGGTTAGGTTAGGGTTAGGGTTAGGGTTCAGTTGAGAAGAAAGAGTACCTATGGCGCTCGGAGCCCATGGGTAAATAAATTTTCGAGTGCGCGTAGCGCACGAGAAAATTTATTTACCCTATAATCCGAAAAATTTCGAGGGCGCGAAGCGCCCGAGAAATTTTGAGGCCCCCCCCCGCGGCGCGTCGTGTATGAAGTGTATGAAGGTCAAAGGTCAGGTCAGGTCAAGGTTGAGGGTAAAAGTGTTAAGTATTGTGATAATTTTGAGTTGTAAACTTTAAGTTTGGAACTTGGTCAAAATCTGGAAAATCAGTCATTTTTCGAGAAAAACTTGGAAATTTTCCATTTGCATACACGTGCATACAACATGGATTTTTTAAGCAAATGGGTGCATACCTTATATAATTGGAAAGCACTTTTCATTGTGATTCCAATGGTGTATTGTATGCATCCTGTATGATACCTTCCTGACGAGCTACATGCGTTTGAAAACTAGATTGATTTTGCAAAATTTTAAAAAGTCAATTTTTTTCCATCGTTTGTCTATCTTCAAGGCTGTCATACAGCAAGTTTTTTTGAGGAAGTGGGTGCATACCGTATATCATTCGAAAGCTCTTTTCATTCTCATTCTAATGGTGTATTGTATGCACTACGTATGACAATTTCCAGGGGAACTACATGTCGTTCCATCCTCATATGTAAGTAGATGTTATTTCAAAACTTTAATCCCAACTTCCACTCAAATCTTGGAGGCAATACTCCTTTGAAAAGAAATCAAAACACCAATTTTGTACTCATAATAACATTGATATTTTGAAGATTACAAAAAAGCGTTACGATACAGAAAGCTAGAGAGTCTACAAATTGTCCAAGATCGGGAACGGTGGTATCTTCCGCAGGTCCACTTGCAGACTGACCTTCGTCTTTCGCGGCGCATCGGGACATCGCCTCGGAGTTTCTGATTCAATAAAGGAGAACTCTATCAAGTTCTTTAGCTTCTCGTCGTCAGGTTCAAGTCTCAACTTCAGCCGCTTTGTGTGCACTCTTTCTGGAGCGTTCCACACCTTAACACTAATGCGTGCTTCTATCGGTGGTGTTGTCTGATCTTCGCTGACATGTGAGTCAACCAAATCGAATATGTTCGATGTCGATCCCTCGGTTGGAACAGGCGATTGAGGTGGTGTGTTGGGGCCTACCATTTTGACTATCTCTTTCAATTTCACAACAACTTCAGGATTGGAATTGGTACAATTTCAGGACTTATATACTTTCTAAACAAAGGAATTCCCAACAGCCAATCAGAATTGTTCTAATTCTCCCTCCTTTGGCTATATAAGACGTGGGATAGTTCCAATTGTTATCTGTTCTAATCCTCACTACTACCATGGCAGGAAGCTCAAACAACATTATCTTATCGGGGAACACAACGGAACCCATTGAAGGCGGTAAACTCGATACGGTGATTCGAGAAATAAAAGATAAGTCCAGGAGTGGTGAGATATTCTTCTCTGGTACCTCCTCTGGGATATTCCTCATTGGTGGAAAACTGGATACGGTTATGAGACTATCATGTGGTTGTGAAGTATACTTGTGGAGAGTACTTGTAGTGACGGCCCTGCAACTTCGGAGCAGTCAGCCAGTCGTTTGCCCCGTCCACATGAAGGAGCATGACTACTCAAATAACACTGCTTTCCATCAGTGGGGAGAGGGCTTTCTCTCTGAGATGGCCATCATGTACCCTAACGTATTTTCGCATATTTAATTAAACATACATAGTAAATGTTGTCTTTTTCACTTTGTAAACTATTATGGAATTTGGGGAATTATATTATCAATATTTGACAAAAGAACACAAAATAGAAATGAAGGATTCAATGGTCACAATGGACACAATGGTCACAATTGTCTCAATCGAACACAAACCATAATGATAATAATAAACAATTCTCCATGCATATAATATATATATATATATATATAGATAGATAGATAGATAGATAGATAGATAGATAGATAGATAGATAGATAGATAGATAGATAGATAGCCTTCAACATAATCATTCAAAAAATAACAAGTTCAGCATTAGAACATCTGCGTACTCATCCTCAATACAATTAGAACATTATGTATTCATCCTCAATACAATTAGAACATCTGCGTACTCATCCTCAACACAATTACAACATTATGTATTCATCCTCAATACAATTAGAACATCTGCGTACTCATCCTCAATACAATTACAACATTATGTATTCATCCTCAATACAATTAGAACATTACGTACTCATCCTCAACACAATTAGAACATTATGTATTCATCCTCAATACAATTAGAACATTATGTATTCATCCTCAATACAATTAGAACATTATGTATTCATCCTCAATACAATTAGAACATTACGTACTCATCCTCAACACAATTAGAATATTACCTACTCATACTCAACACAATTACAGCAATCCTCAACGTTTCAATCCTCACACTTTGCCATTCATGTTCAAATTAACAACTCTAGAACATTTAAATGTACCTAACCGAACTCACATCATCAACGCATTACACTATTCTCTTCACAAATAACACAAAACAGTACACTTGTGTTCGCAATCAACACTTCAAATAACAGACGACTACAACCACAAGATCAAGTTTAAAAACAAATCGGTACATTAGGTTCAAATTCAAAATGTACTGACCCTGGGACAGTATGAGCCCTTTTAATACTACTCATGTAGTGAATGATCATCAATATCTTCGAAAATCCTTTTTTGTCATTTTCATGCGAATGCTTCGAAAATGATCATTCAAGTCATTGCAAGCGTCTGAAATTGGGTAAATTGGCGTGTTTTTATGTAAGGATGGAAAGACCGATATGGAATAGTGCTTCCATCCTATTATAACCTATTTATAACCTATTTTAATTGGAAAACTTGAATTTCGGTCGAAATGATCGACCTTGGCCTAAGTAAGTTGGTTTAGACGTTGGCCTTTTGACCGTTAGTGTACGCAATTGCGAGGTCATACAGCAACCCCACGTACATTTGGTCTAGGATTTAGAGTACTTATAACACAGTAAAACTCTTGATAAAATATGACATTTCATATTTTGATTGGATGAAATCTATGAAATTTCTTCATATGCTGTTGGAATTCGAAACTGTGGATAGTTGTTATACGTTAGAGGGTGCTACTGGACCCCAACATATTAAGTAGAATTAAGTTGATTCATTTTTTCCATATCCTCTCAGCATAAATCAATCACAAATGGCAATAACAAGTCTATGTGCATATTTATCACAAAGTGTTTAATATATAGGTATACTTATTAACTTACGTTGATTTATCATTTCAAAGTATACTGCATGGACTACTAATATACTATAATCATTATAGGCTATAAGTAGCATTGCAGGCCTATCTACAGTTTACAAATAAATGAGTGAGTCCATCCCTACGTTTGCTTTTGGTATTCATCAAACTTCAAACCTTTCTCTTGCTATCGTGATACATTTTTTATTAGAAATTAAAAATGTACGGAAATAAAAAATGAAAAAAAATGAATTAAATTATGAATAAATTCTTCGGAGAGCAACATTTCCCGGTCTTCGATATCAGATCAAGCAGCAAATGAGTCTTAGTGGTGTCCAAATACCGGCTACCTCCTCCACCACCAGGGCGAGTGAGTGGGCGTTGCAAGACATGTTCTCCTTTATTTGTGCTGAACACACATAATCGGTACGGTACAGAAATTTCAGGACTGTTGACATTTCGTTGGAACTATGTCTGAGCAAGAATGAAATATGAAAATTTTTAGAAAGCGAGCTGTTCTTCACTTTGAGACTTGACTAATTAGCAGACGCATTGATTGTTACACTCCTGACAGGTTGTCCGAAAACTTCAGTCACCTTTGTGATTTCATCTTTCTCTGCTGTTCTAATTTGCATGTATTCCTTGTAGGCCTATAGTCTGCCTTGCCAACAATAATTCATCCACCATCGTGCATGCTCTCGCAACACACCGGCATGTTCTGATTGGGCGAGGATTGCTGATCGAAAAGTACTCAAAGATAGATCACCCTGCTTTGGTTTCAATGCAGAACCTGCACTCACACTTGCAACGAACGGAAAGCCATGAAAAAATGAGAAGGCACCTAAAGTTACTTTACGAAGTTAAAATCCTGCACGAAGATCTCTGAAATTAAGTATGAATCGCTGGCGAGGAACCCAGATAAAAATAATAGTCGAATAATCAAAACATACAAAGTTTTATTTCACAGTGATCAATGATCTTAGATCGAAATTTCTTTTGACTCGTTCGTAGATAGGTAGCAAAGCAGACATCATCTCGATTTGCTTGCTAAGAAATTTATGAACGCCATCAGTTTGAAACTCCACCAGTGAGTGATGTGCATGTTCCATGTGATTGCGGAATGATAATGCTACAATTGTTGTTCATGAAGAAAATTAGATCCAGGGTGATAATCTGACCACATGAAACCATTTGACCGGAACCGCTACATTTGGCTGATTGCAAACAAATAATATTAATTGGCACCCGATCTCTGACGGCCTGGCAACCATGGAAGAGCCATTTCAATACAAGAGCATTCGTCTGAGTTCGGCTGTGTTATAAAAGTAATACATTAGTTGATAAAGTGATAGAAAAGAAGTTGTAGTGAAAAACATTGTGTTACAATCCATTCATCAAAGGCAGCTGCCGGATCATGTAATGTTTTAAGTTCTACTGAATTTCAAATATTGGATGTCAGTTACTTTATATGAAGAAAAATAGCATATAAATTAAGTGTCTAATCCTGTGGGGATGGGGATTCTTTGGGGATACCCACAGGTTTTTCTATGGGTATGAGGTGGGGTGGGGACTCAAATTTCAATCCCCATGGTAACCCTGCAAACTACACATCATCCATTTCTATTTCACATAATTCCAAATCGATTTCAGTTCTGCTCAAATGAATTTCAGACATTTCCTGATGAATTGAAGATTCTCCAATTGAATTCAAGATCTTTTCAAAGTAAAGTTTTTTTACAGATATCCGAAATTCAATTAGAGAAATCTGAAATCCAATCCATCTAATGTCAGAAATTCATTTGGAAAGATCTGAAATAGACATGGAAAAGGTGTAGTTGGTTCCAAAAGTCAACATGCAGGGATAGGCAAGTTTTCGGTCTTTGAATATGACACAGTCTGCAAAACAATGATTTAAAGCAAAAACATCAATCACCGAAAAAAATTTCAAAATTTTCCAACAGTGGAAAATTTTCCATTTGCATCGCTTAGTATACCGTATCTGTCTGACTGTAGCAAATACAATGGCAATGTGTTCTTGATTTCATTGAAGTATAAATAACAACTTTGAAATATTAGTGAATTATGGAATACTGTATTCCATAGCAATGAAAATGAATATGAAGTAATCCAATCACAATTAGGAACCAGTTAGACTAAGTAAAAAATGCAACGCTGTCAAGAGATTGAATTGTTTTCATTTGATAGCAAGATCAACCAAATTAATTGAATAGCATAGACTCCTATTAAAGAGAACTTCTGAACGTTGTATTCTTTTCCAGTATTAATTGAATGACGATATACCAAGCGCATATATAAAATTTGTTCTACAACACATTTGCAATTCTTAAACAATTACAACTCTTGCTTGGTGCAGACACCACAATATTATCTTGATGAATACATTATAGTGGATTGGGGAAACCAACATGAATTCTAAAATTTGATGAACAAGTTTATGTTTCATTTCTTGGATCATTTTGGGACAAAAAGAAAAATAGGTATCTCTTAGATATTGCTTGAAAATGTGTAAAAGCAATTCAAATCCTGAACTTGATAAGCACATCAGGATACGAGACGGTTCCCATAGAACACAGACATTAGGACTTAGGGGCCTATTTTGAAAATTGTGATGATATGTTTTCAGAAAATTGGGATCTTCTTTCAGGAGAGCCGTTTGCATCACGAATCAATAATATAATTATATTATAGTACGATCGATTATCTATGGCTTTTTTTAAAATTCTTGTCATCAGTTGAACATGACCGTGGCTAGTTGATCAATAACGCATTAAATTACATTTATACATCAATAATTTGACAATTTCCACAAAAAATCGCTCTTAAAATCTTGCTCCGAGAGATGAAAAAATAAAACGTAGGCGTTCTACGAGAGCCGTGAGCATTTTGATGCTTGAAAAAGATCAAGGAACTCCCAAAACATGTTCAATGCAAAGCATTCAATACTTCGCGTTGTTAGGTATCTTGAATATGTTAAAATGTGAATACTTGAAAATACACAATTTAATTTTCAAAAATATACGCTCAAGTGTGCAAAAAAAGACGAGATAATTTGCTCTCTACATCAAATATCTCTACAATTTGTTTGTTGATAATTTTTTATCGCTTCACACTAAAAGTCCCATTCTGGGAATCAATAATTTCCTAATACACGCAAGTAAATTTATGTACATCATATTGACTAGCTTCATGACGGTGGGCCTAACCTGCGACCACAACACTCTTTAATTGCAGTATTTCCGTAATTTATGAAAGGGGCATGCATGCAATACCTGCAACACCCTGTTTTAGAATAGCGTGGAATTAAATAGAGATTCATTTATTTCGAGAGAATGAGAATGGAAATCATAAAAACCACAAAGTTACACAAATAAAAGTGATAAGCAGGTCGATATGAAGTACACATTAAAAAAGCTGCTTGTTTGAAAATCAGTGAAGGAATTATGCTGTCATATGTGTCATGAAAGATTTAAGGCGACGCGTGGTTAAGTGGTGTGGAAGCATTTGGCGGCCAGCGCGCACTCACTACAGGAAGGCTCACGGTGGTCCTAAAATAGCCGATTAACAAAAAAATTACAACAGACATAAATGATACACCATTCTAAAGCTTATCGATAGTGAAAACTCATGAGGGCAAAATAAAAAAATCTGTCGATATCTTTATGAGTAGTATCACAAAACGTTTTTTTTGTATTTCTATAGCAATAAATCATCGTTTTAGCTGATTCTACAACTGAAATTCTGATCGAAATAGGGATCAATGAAGCAATATAGGCCGTTTTGTTTTTATTATAGAAAAACAGAGCTATAAAAACCCTTCAACCATTCTTATGTAGTACTATATTTCATAAGTACTGAGTTTAGGACATATAATTATTTTTATCAAAAAAAAGAATAATTTTTACCATATCTATAGTTTCGTTGCAGTCTACAATCATTATTAACTATGCAAAACTATCTATACGATATAATAACTATACAAATCGCACTATACAAACCTATCTATACGATATAATAACTATATAATATACTAGCTACACAAAATTGGTTTATTATCACTATCTCAGAAAATGACATCATTCAAGGGTTGATTTTTTATAGGCCATATTCCCTTTCCCCCTATTTTTCCGTTTCATTCATCTTTTATTTTGCAAAACAATCGAATTGATTAAAACTATGCGTCATATTATAACAAGAAATTTACCAAAACGAAAGCTTTAGCATAACATACATGCAATATTGCAAACTTATAAATGAGATTAGTTGTATTCTTGTACAGTTCGGAGTAGACGATCATTGAATCTTTCATGCGATTGTGGTACTTTATATCTTTGCCAGTGCTTATCGAAATCAGAATGAACTGATTCAAAGGCCTGTTCCGACCAAGTCCCAAGTCCTGATTGCTTCAAATCACAAAACTCACTGACATGAAAAAAAATCGAGTGAATTTTAGGAGTCGGTCGCAGACGAAGAACTTCAAAATTTTCACGGAGGGTAGAGATCCTGTCTTTGTAGTCATCACGAAGACACTGGCCGAAACAGCCGACGACAACGTCATTAAATGACCGAAAAGCTGCCACGAAGTCCTTGTGTTCATCCGGAACAATTCGTTCAAGTTTATCGATGTGGGATAGCAGCTTTCGGCACCCATTTCCGGCGAATGTTCCACCATGCATGGCCTCCTTTTCGATATTTAGACTTGATGGCCACTCAATCACCTCAGGCCATTTCTTCTCCAAGTTCGAATAGAGAAAGTTAACTGTTCCAAGCATGATGTGCAGTTCTGGAGGTGGCAATATATCCAAAACGCGTGTGTTATCTGAATACTTGAACATCGGCGCGTGCACACAATTTCCATAATCTTTCGCAGTGGCAGATCCTCTCTCCGATTCGACGAATTGCCAGTACTGGGTACGAATAGACCCCAAAGTACGAAGATTGCCTTCACAAAATAAATTATCCTTTCGTGAATCACACCAAGTACAGGGATGAAGGCATGAGTGGGACATAAGTCCAACAACAATATTTGCCAACTTGAGATCCATACAGAATGTGTAAGGAGGCAAAATCTCGGGCGTCGTGAGTAATGGGTAAAAGACCGTTCCAGGACACCATAAAATCAAAAAAATTAGTATCTTTAAAAACGACATAAATTCATAAATTTAGACCCTTTTTCAGGTTTTTAAGACTTAAATTCATGAATTTGGTTCATTCAAAAAGTACCATTTTTTTCAAAAATGGTACTTTTAAAAACGACATAAATTCATGAATTTAAGTCTTAAAAACCTGAAAAAGGGTCTAAATTTATGAATTTATGTCGTTTTTAAAAGTACCCAATTTTCAAATTTTTCAAAATCTCAAATTTGAGAATTACAATCGGGCGAAGCGCGAAGCCCTAGAACCTTCGGTTCGATTTTCACCCTTAAAATCATGACCGTTCCAGGACACCGAAAAAACAGAAAAGTTAAGAATCTCAAATTTGTGAATTACAATTTTTACCTTGAAAATCATGACCGTTCTAGGACACCGAAAACCCGGACACCGAAAAAATCATAAAAGTTAAGAATTTCAAATTTATGAATTTTATCCATTTTTCAGGTTTTTAAAATATATCATGTGATTTGCGGGACATCTGAGATGTCTTCCAGGGCTTCGCCGTTAAAAATATTTCTTTAAAAATGGAAGAAACAAAAGTGGAAGGAACTTCAGAAATGGATGAAACCGCAAGAATATATCCTTCATTATCATATGAAATGGATATTGCAAAACACAAAGATAGAGTACGCTATATGAAAGATAAGGAATATCAATTATTATTAAGATTAGAGCATTATAAAAAATTAAGAAAGAGATGGAGTAAAGTTAAGAATGTAACACAAGGAATTGGCATATTCTTAACAATAAGTTTAGGTACTTTAACAATTGTTATATCTTCAGGTGTTTTAGTAATTCCAGTAGTTGCTACAGCTTTAACAGGTACGGGTGTTTTTGCAACTTCACTTGCTACAATGTTAGAAAAATCTTTAATAACTAAGAAACGAAAATCATTAAAAACTAAGCATTTACATATTAAAGAAGTCTATGATAAACTACACTACTACTTTCAAAGAGTATGTGATGATAATGTTATTACGTTAGATGAGATTGAAAAATTTGATCAAATAGCTAATGAAGTAAATCAAATATCATTTCAATCACAGACAGAAAAAGTTAATGATAAAAATAAAAAGGATGGTAAAATTTCTAGTGATGGTAAAACTTTTATTGATGATAAAATTTCTAATGAAGAAAATGATAAAATTTTTTTAGAAGAGCTAAAAACTTTATTAGACAAAACTTTATTAAACAAAACTTAATACGAGAAAATTTTAAACGAGAAAATTTTAAACGTGAAAACTTTAAACGAAAAGATTACAAACAACAAAGCAATAAAAAAATAATTTGTTCAGTAAAATGTTTTTGCTGTATACCAATGTTACCACAAAATTCAAATATTATATTTTAAAAAAATAGACAAAATTAAAGCTGATAATAAAAAATAAAATATTAAAACATTATATTTGTATATTTTTATTACTCGGTAAACAATTGTTCGATAACTCTTTCATGAATTTTTTTATCAATATTAATTGTGATAAATCCATAATCTTTTGACCAAGCATTATTACACGATTGTTTAAATTCATCTTTATCTCTTATACATAAATCTCTTAACAAATCACTTAAGTTTCTTGCATTTATTTCAAATAGTATAAATATATTTGCATTCTTTCTAATAACACTTCTATCTAATGAATACATACTTTGTGTCAAATAAAATACACTACAGTTATTATGTCTACCTCTTGTGAAATAATTTCTTTGAACTGACTGATTTCTGTCATTAACACAATCATCAAAAATTACACAATGTTTCATTGTTTTATCTAGTTTACTAGGATCTTGCATATTACCACTATCATCTATTAATTGTATTTTTATATGCTTATTTTTATTGGATTCAACTAATTGTTTATTTTTTGCTGCTTCTTCACACCACAAATTTATTTCTTCTTCATATTCAGATTTTTCGTATTCTTCGAATAGAGAAGCAATTGCTGTTTTTGTAAGATTATTTTCAAATCCATATTTTAAAAATTGATAGACGGGTTGTTCTGCCGTTGTTGTATAAATTATAAGATTGTTATAATCCAAAAAATTTGGAGTCGTTAAAATTTTAAATAATAGATATGTTTTTCCACATCCTGATCTTCCACAAATAACTGACAAAACTTTATTAGATAAATTTGGATGATGATTAAATTTAAGTTTTTTTTTATTTAAAGACATTTCATTCATTTTTAAAGTAATAAATTCATCCATTATTGAATTAGTGTTTTTAGAAACAAAAAAATAAAAATAAAATTTTAATTTAAGTTTATTTTTTTGTTTCTAATAATAAGATTAATAAGATTAATAAGATTAATAAGATTAATAATGAAAATGATAAAAAAATTAAACTTCTCTATTGTAGCGTAAAAGTTTATACCTCTCGAACGGGAGTTTATACCTCCCGTACCAAAAGATCTATCATAATCTCTTCACCTCCAAAATTTATTTCCTTTCCTTTCTCATCAGTGATTCTAATGTTAATGTTGTTAATAGTTTTTCTTGTAATAGGGAAATATATTAATGTTTGTGGAAATACATTTAATCTATAACCAATGGGTACAGTAAAAGCTGGAAAACTGAATATTAAATTTGATAATTTACCATTTATATATCCTCCTTCAATAATGTCACAATGTACAACAATTGAATTTATTTCAGTTATTTTTGGAATCTTCTCACCTAAATGATAACCTTGAATATAAGTTTGTTTATTAAATCCTAATAGCTTTGACAATGATCTATCATGATTAAAATCAACTTGATGATTTTCGTCTAAAGTAAGAGAAAATTTATTAACTGCCGGTTCAACTGCAAAATGTAATTGTTTCTTATCTTTAAATGGTATACCTAAATGTCTCTTAATTTCATTTGATATTGTTTCAACTTCGTAAGAACCAGGAAGAAAAGTTAGTATTTTCCATGTTTTTCCTTTATCAGTAGAATATCTAAATTGATCATTCACATCTTTGATAACGTTTTGAATAGTGTTAAATGTGGAGAAACTAGTCAATGCAATTTGATAATTTTTATTTTGTTCCAAATGTAGAATGGGTTCTAAATTACAAGTGTGTGATGAAGTAGTTGTTATAATTTTTAACGTCGTACTAAATTTTGATGAACCCAAAATCTCTGTTAAATTTTCTAAATGATTATTAATTTTGTCTAAATCTGCTGAACACATTTTTAAACTAAAAAATTAAATAAATATTTTTTTATGAAATATTTTTTTATGAAATTTTTTTTTATAAAAATTAGAAACAACATATTTCAGCTACACTTTTATAATCCTCTTCATTTAGAATCTTCTTTTCTAACAGTCTTTTCAATATAGCATGAATTTCATTAAAACTAGAATTATGTCCTTCTTTTATTGCAGATATTAAAATATTTAATCTATTTAGTAATTCTTGTGGATCATCTGGTAAAAATACAGTTGTTTCTGTTTTCTGTTTTTTTGTTTTCTGTTTTTCAGATAAACCTTTCCCTACTTTAACTCCCGTTGATAATAAATTTTCTAATTGTTTATAACGTCTAAGAGATTTTACTACACCAACTCTGTCTAACATAGCTTTATATTTTATTAGATCTTCTACAGCATAATTTTTTAAATCTGCTCCTCTTAAAAGATCAACAAAATTTCTATCTAAACTAATAGGTTTTTTATCTGGCGTAAAAATTAATCCTCGTAAAGGTTGTGGAAATATTTCTTTACCACCAAGATAAAATCTTGCAAATAATTTTTTATCTAAAAAGAAAGTAGAATGTTCGAATAACATAGATTTTGGTAATTTTTTATCTATGTTTGCCTCTAATAAACCATAGTCATCTAATAGTGTTTTAAGTACAGGATCCGCTATATCAACACGTTTTTCATTAAGTTCCTTTTCAAGAGTTTTAAATGGCTCGACAGTTTTTTCATAATCAGTTTTTACTTCTTCAGTTAATTTTAATTTATCAAACATATCAGATTGAATACCAGCTTTTGTCATTCTATGTTGAAGATGATTTTCTTTCATAATATTTCTTTGTTTTATTAATTCGTCTAATTGTTTTATTCTTTTAAAATTATCAGCTCTAACTTTATCCATTTTTATATGATAATTTTATATTATTATTTTATTTTATTTTATAATATCTTATATTTTTATATTGTTATATTGTTATATTGTTATATTTAGAAAATAGAAATTTGAAAATAGAAATTAGAAAATTAAAAAGGTAAAGTAGTTATTCCATCAGGTAAAATTTTTCTTTTATCATCAAATGGATCTAATGCTAATTTATGTTCTTCTTTTAAATACATTTTATGTTTTTTTGAATTAAGTCTATAATTACATGCTGTTTTTATTTCATTATTAAATAATGCATTTTTATAATCTTGAAATGTTATTTGATTAGCCACTGATGCCTTTGAAATTCCTTTTAATGTTTTATGTGTTTTAATATTATTAGTTGTATCATAACAGTAACATTTAGATTTTAAAAATATAGCTTCTGTTATGAAATCTTCATTTCCTTCTAATTCATCTTTTACTTTACATAAATCAGAAGGATGAATGATATCTTTTATTTTATTAATTTCTTTATCTAGTGAAGAACCATATGGTATTGTTAATTCTAAGAAAACAGAATCGGTATCTGTAAAGTGTAATTTATAGTTTTTGCCATAAGCAGGTGCTAAATAATCATATATAAAACTATACATAAATAGTTTAGCTAATTCTAATATAGTGAAACCTATAAAATTAAACTTATCATGTTTTACAATGCTTCTTCTTAGATGTACAGCACATAGTTCATCACTAAATCTAGTAGTTCTTTTATATGTAGGTTTCCTTGTTAAATTTTGAAACCTATCTTTATCATAAACTATTTCAATATTTTGTCTATTACGCACATTTTCTAAAGTCTTACCATAAAATGCATTATTCATTAATTTGAAGAACACGTTTCCAAAATCATCTTTATTTCTTTTAGATATTTTGCGTTTTTCAATATTGAACTCAATATAATCTTTTAACCATTTAGATTTTTTATACACTAGTTTCCGGTGAATTTTTGTGAGAATCATTCCATGATCTAAATACCAATCTAGCATTCTTCCTTCAACAACATACTTTCCTTTATTGCTTTGTGTTAACATAAGTTTTTTTGTTGGTCTATATTTCTTAGGAATTAAAGATTTTTGATAATCTGAAAAATCTTCTATATTGGGAATTTTGTTTTCTGGACAGAAAGGATAATATTTTGTTGCATCTTTTATATAATCAGGGTATACTAAATCAACTTCATATATATAACCAGAATTACGATTTCCATCATATGTTTTTTGATAATCAAGATTATTACACCATGTCATCTCACCTGTTGGTAATTCTTGTATCATGCAAGAAGAATATAAGCTATTAAAATCATAATATAACAAATAGTTTTCTCGCATGAATTCATCAATTGCTTTTTCACGTTCTACTCCTTCTCGTTTCGTTCGAAAAATTTCTAATATTTTTTCTTTTTCTTCTGGAGATAAAGGTTTCATTATTCCATATTCTTGTGGATTTACTTTCTTATTATAACATTTAACATATCTATTACCTAAAACGGATGAAACTCCACCTCTAATTCCAGATTCAAAAAATAATAATTTATCATATGTATTTTCTTTATAATGTTTAAGTTTAACATTTGTATGTTTTAATCCTGCTAACCATGTTAAACCTGGTGTAGAATAACAATAACATGGATCTATTCCGTAATATTCTAAACACATATCACGAAAGTTTTCAAAAAGATCAGCTAGTATTAATACATCTATCTGTAGATATTTCATTGTATAATCATACATTGTTTTACAATTTAACTCTCTCCAATTTTTTTCAGCTTCTGCATAATCTTCTTCAGATAATTGTGATTGTTTTAATGTTGATTTAAATTTATTTATTGGAGGAAGTTTTTCTTCTTTCATAATTTTATTCACAGAATTAAAATCTCCAGTTATATACTCATACGGAAATATTCCTTTTAAAGGTTTTAAATTATATTTATTTAATATTTTACATTGTTCAGGTTTCAAAGTTTTTCCCATAACATCTAATGAATAAGGAGTAAAAAATCTAAATGCATCTAAAATTCTAATACAACCTAATTGCATTGAAAAATATTCTTCTTCTTGTTTACATAGTACATTTATTTTTTGTTGATGTAATTTTTCTGATGAAAATAAATCTTTCATTACTAGATGAAAATCATATTTAGAACCATTGTAGAAATATAGAGGAACAAAGTTATATTTAAATTTGTTAGCATTAAGATTACAAGAATCATGTGCTGCACCTCTATATAATCCATTTAGATGATCATGATCTTTTACTTTATCAATATATCTACCTCTACCAGTTTTATATTTATTTGTAAAACCTTTTCCACAGTAATAACAATTTATTTCATAATAAAATTCTTTTCTTTCTTCATCCGTTAATGGTATCATTGGTTTATTTGTTTCAAGCAATTGTGAAAAAAGTCCTTGTAATTCTTCTACTTTCTTTGTAAACATTTCTGAACTATCTTCACCATAGTATTGTAAATATTCTGATTTAAATAATTCAGGATAATTCGAATGAATGTACATTCCCCAACATAATGGTTTTTGTTCAAATAAATATTTTTCTTTACTTTGTTCAGTTGAACTTTTTCCAGGCGCACTTTTTCCAGGCGCACTTTTTTCAGAATTATAATTTTCAGAATCGGGTGAAGCCCTGGAACTTTCCGTTTGATTTTGTGTCATATTAACATTATATGCTTCAAAATCACAATAAATAGTAAAGGGTACTTTATTTTTAAAATACCATTTATTATATTCTAAATAATCATCTTTTGGAAATGTGTTTCTGACTGCTTCATTTTGTTGACAATTCTCCAAATGTCTATTCATTTCTTCTAAAGTTCTAAAACTTGTCATACATTGAAGACAAGGAAAATTTTTATTATCTGAAGTTTTTGTAAATATAGAAACATCTTTACACAATATAAAATGTCCCTGATAATATAATATATTCGCTTGTGCTGGTTGTTTTGACTGTTCTAGTTTTTCAAATTCATCTTTATATATTTCATGTGTTTCATTAATTTCTTTTGTAATATTAAATGTATTTTGATAATAATTTTGATTTAATATTTGTAGCTGATAAATATATTCTTTATCATATTGTTCTTTATATTGTTGTAGACATTTTTTTAAAGATTCATTTATTTTTTGTTTGGTTTCATTTTCTTCATTATTTAATTCTTTATTATTTAATCGGAGCGAAGCTCCTCTGGCTTTAGCCGATTCTTTATTATTTTCTTCATTTAATTTTTGAATTGTTTCTATCTTATTTTGATATTTATAGTGATATTCTTGTAGTAACATTTTTATTTGTTGTTGATAATCTATTTTACATTTTTGTAAACTTTCATTTAAATTTTCTAATTTTTGTTGGTATTCTGAAGATAAAGATGAATATTTGTAATTATAATCATCAGTACGTCCTTTATAATTATTGTGATTAATCATTATTGGCGTTAGTGTTTTAACAAGTTCAAATTTTTCAGTACATATTATATTTCCTTGGTAAAAAATATTATGATGCATGTAATTTCCTCTATCATTATATACTATTTCTGATTGACATAAATTTTTATTATTCAAATAAAATTCTTTTGAATTTGAGTAAAGTGGAATAATTTTACCAATAGAAACATAATTCACATTTAATTCAAAAACATTTACTTCTATTAAATTTTTATTCTTTTTATGAAACTTTTTTAACTTATTATAATCATATGGAAATTCATCTAAGCCATCAGAAAGATCAAATTCATTTATGTATTCTTCTTTATTGTAATGACTTAGTCTTTCTTTATGATATTCTGCAGGATGTAAATGTGCTATAATACTCCACAGAAAACAACGTTCATCTTCATTTTTTATGTTGATTAATTGTGGTGAACTGAAAGGTAAAGGAACATAACTACTACCAGTATTATTTTTATATTTATCAATTACTATTTTCTTAGATAGTATTTTAACAAATCTCCAACCAGATTCACGTAACTGGGCTTCAATTATACAATTTTCTAATTTAAGTATCATCGATTCAAATATGGGTTGTATATCATTTACATTATGAATTTCTTGCGAATTTGTAAAATGTCCTTGTATTATTTCTTCAGGAATTCCATCAGGTCCATTTTTTGTATAAAGTACTTCTACATTCATATAACATTTGAAAGATTTCTTAAATATATTATAAAAGTTGGTTAGAATATCAGAAAAAGTTTTATCAGTTTCATTATATTCAAAAGACTGATTAAATAAATATTTTATATCTGTTTCGGGTGAAGCCCTAGAACCTTCAGTTCGTACGGCTTCATCAAATTCATCTATTTCGTTAAATTCATCAGTATCGTTAAATAAATATTTTATATCTGTTACGGCTTCATCTTCACTATTAAAAAATTTTTTATATTCCGAATGTGAATAATCATCAAACATTTTTTTAACTTTTATATCAGTAGGCAATGTTTCTAGATAATTTTTATAACTATTTAATTTTAATATATTTCCATCATCAACTCGTTCTACATTTTGTAAATGCATTTTACTTTGTAGATGAGATTGATAACTTCTTTTTGTTTGCAACTTTTTTTTACATAAGTTGCAATAAAATTTATCCATTTTTTTATTTTTTTAGAGAAAATTTTAAAAAAAAAATTATATTTAATTACAAAACAAAATGTTTGAAGATTATAAATAAAATTATATTTATTTATAAAAATAATTATATTTAATATCTTTTTTTACATAAAAAATAAAAATGTTTGAAGAGTATAAAATAGAACATGTACCAGTTTTAAAAAACTATAGACATCCTACAAATCCACTTACACCTAAACAAGAAGTTAAATTCTATTATCATCATAAATATATGCAATTTGTGAAAGACTACAAAATAAAACATGGTATACCTAAATACGCTAAAACAAATGATTTTCCATTATGTCTTCGAAGTTTTAGAGTATTCTTGGCTTTTAATAATTTATGGTGGTTAATCAATAAAGATAACTTAACAGTATATGATTTAAAAACATTACAAAAATTAAACATTCCTCCATATATTTAAAATATTTGTATAATTAAAAAAAAAAAAACAAATTGTATAATTACAAAGCAAATTGTATAATTACAAAAAAATATAGTATAATTTGTTTAATTATTAAGTATTTCACTTACACCATTTATTAATGGTTTTATATCATTATATGTTTTTTTGGCTTCATCAAATGTAGATTTAGCATCAGAAAATGTAGATTTAACATCAGTTATTATTGGTGTTGCTTTTCTTAAACCGTTTCTAACATCATTGATTGCAATTTTCAAATAGTTTAATGTTTCATTATCTTGTAATCTTTTTGGTATTGGTATACCAAATTTTGCATTTAAATAATGATCAAAATAAAAATAAAATGTATCAGGAATAATTTTTAGTGGTACTTTTGCTTCAGACTCTAAAAAGATAATTATTTGTTCTATAACTTGATTTGATAAATGTTTTGCATTTGCATATATTCTAATATCAAAATCTTGAGAGTTATTATAGATTTCATGTTCGGTATCTACTAATATATTTAAATCTTTATCATATACTTGCATATGTTCACTTATGGTGTCAACACGTATTATTCCATATTTATGATGTGTATAATATGATAAAGGCATATTCATTTTATAATTTTTATTAATATCATTAAAGAATGCTGCATTATTTTGTGTAGTTGTAAAAAATGTTTGAATGTTTTCTCTAATCTTATTATCTACATCACAAGCTTTATGAGCTAATACAACTATTTGAATATTTTGATGTCTTCCTTTTGTAAATATTTCTGACATATTTTTTTGTTTTGATAAACTTGCAACATCATCTAAAATTAATAAAGATTTATTTTCAGGTGTACCAGCAAAACTTTCCATATCTTGTAACTCATCTAATTGTTTATCATTATAGACGTTTGTAAAAGTTGGCCATTCAGAAGTATGCATACAAAAAATATGTACTTTTGTTTCATCCTTATAATATTGGTTTATATATTTTTTAATAAACGTAGTCTTACCACTTCCAGTTTTACCGTAAACAATGAAATGTAAATTTTCTTGATACATTTTACCTTGTTTAATATTTTTATTATTAGTTTTATCCTTAACCTTATCCTCCTCAGTCTTCCATCCTTTAAAAGTTTTTATTTCTTGTTTATAAAAATTTATTCTCTTTTGTTCCTCTGTTAGAAAGTAACCCCATTGATTTCCAATACATATAACAAGATGATAAATAAAAAATATTAAAATACATGCTAACAATATTTTTATACAATGAAATTTTAAAAAATTCCAAAGACGTGTAAGATCTGATTGTGGTATTTTTTTATTAAGAGATGAATTAGGGGGTAGTGGCTCTAAATATTTTTTATCTATATTATTATATATATTTTTATCTATATTATTATATATATTTTTATCTATATTATTATTATATTTAGTATTATATATAGGATTTTCTACAATATTATTAATATCTTTGAGATTCGGATCTTGAGGGGTTAGTGTATCTTGAAACTCAGTGTTATTCATATAATTATTTATTATTTCGTTTATTGCATTAAGAGATTTATGACGACTTAGATTACTTTTATTACTTTTATTACTTTTAATTATAACCGGTGAATATAAATCTTCCAAATTTTCGTTTTTATTCATTTAATATTTTTAAAATAAAAATTTAGGAATTATTATTTTTTAATTCCGGACTCGCATTCTTAACCTCTGTAGAACCTCCGGAATGTGTCGGACTTTTTGTTCCTATACTCAAAAGAAGTATGTTCCGAACCTCTCCTCTCTTCCGGAATGCTTAAGAATATTTTAATAAAATAATATTTTATTCTTTATAAAAAAATAATATTTTAATATATATAAGATTATTTTAGTTGAAATACAACTATTTTAGTTGAAATACAACTATTTTAGTTGAAATACAACTATTTTAGTTGAAATACAACTATTTTAGTTGAAATACAACTATTTAAATATATAAGTCTATTTTAATAGAAATACTAATATAAATTATTATTTTGATATAAATTATTATTTTGATATAAATTATTATTATGTTGATTATTATGTTGATTAAGTTTTGGACATAGTGTTACATGTCGCTGAAAATTTTTCTTTAATATAATTTTTTGACAACCTCTACATTTAACTTTTTCTTTTAAACAATCCTTACACTGATATTTACTATCATAAAACTCTGTCTTAGGTTTAGTAATTTGACAACTTGTACATTGTCTTGTAGAACTTATACAAGAATTATAATGATTAGTAATTCCTTGAATTGTAAAATATTTATTACAATTACGACATAACTGATCTTTTAATTTATCTTTTTTATTTTTTTTAACCTCTTCTGGTTGTTCGCATAATTTTAAATGACGTGCAAAATTTTTTGATGTTATATTTTTATTACAACCGGAACATATTTTTTTGTTATTACTTTCAACAAATTGATTTTTATCAATATAATTATTTTGTGCTACATTATTATTTTGAACAAAAGGATTATTTTGAACAAAAGGATTATTTTGTGCTACATTATTATTTTGAGCTACATTATTATTTTGTGCTAAATAATTATTATTATTTTGCCTAGGTGTATTTTGCCTAGGTGTATTTATTCTAGGTGTATTTATTCTAGGTGTAGTTATTCTAGCAGTATAAAGATTTTGTTCTTTATCTGAAATAAATAAATGCTTTAATCTTTGTAATGGTTGCTCTGATTGAATATTATTATACTGAATACTATTATTAGGTTGAATATTATTATTAGGTTGAAATTGATTCATATGCATACCACATGGTGTGTTTTTCATATGAGAATATAATAGTGTTTGATTTAAAAAACGCATATTGCAAACTTGACAAATTTGAGTCATTTCCATTTTTTTATTTTTATTAGGAAAAATTTTATTTTTATAATTTATGTATTTTTATAATCAGAAAAAATTTTATTTTTTATAATCAGAAAAAATTTTATTTTTATTGTTTAAAAATGATGTTACCAAATGTTGGTGGAGGTGCATATATACCGAATAATCGTGAATCAGAAATAGAACTAGAAAATTATATAATGAAAACTGGAGACGTTTTATCTGGTCCATTACATCTTTCTATTCTTCCACAACAAAATACAGAGTTAACAAATAAACAATATGTTGATACGCAAATCAATGAATTAAAAGAAAAATATATAAACGATGTTTTGGTTCCACTGATGAACGAATTAAAGTTGCTTAAACTTAATGACAAATCATTAAACGAAAAATTATTAAAACTTGATAAAAAGGATAGAGAGCTAGAAGCAGATATAGCAAAACTTTTTAAAAAGATTTCTGAACAATCAAAAATTTTAATATTACTTTCTATAAATTTAAAATCTGCAGTCATTAAAAATAAACATCAGATAAAAATGTTAAAAGAACAATTAGAAGATGAAATAGAAAAACTACCTGAAAGAATTAAAAAAAATTTAAAGCAGTTACAAACTACATTCCAAAAAAGTGTGAATGAATTGAGTTCTAAAATTGCTCAACAAATTAAAAAAATAAATCAATTAAAAATTGAAGTAAAATCACTTAATGAAAAAGTTGATAAAATGAAAACTCTGAAAATCAATTTAGAAAATGAATTAAAGAAAAATTTACAAGAAAACTCTAAAGAAAATAAAGAACAGTTAGATTCCGTTAAAAGAAAAGTAGATGGTCTTAAAGTTCAATTAAATGCTTTAAAAACAGAATTAAAGAAAAGTGAGAAAAAATTAGAAATGACTGAAAAAGAAATTAAAGTACATCACACGCTTCTTGATGCAATAGATAAAGTGCAACAAGCAATTAATAAAGTTATCTCGAAGTTGTTAGATATTCATAAACGTAAATCTTAGTGTAAATATTAACTTAAATATTTTTTACTTACAAAAAATAAAAATCATAAAAAATATAAATATAATTTTAAAAATATAAAAGTATAAATATAATTTTAAAAATATAAAAGTATAAATATAATTTTTAAAAAAAATTTAAAAATATAAAAGTATATAATTTTAAAAATGGATAAAATTAGAGCTAATAATTTTAAAAGAATAAAACAATTAGAAGAGTTAATAAAACAAAGAAATATTATGAAAGAAAATCATAGAATAAAAAGAATGATTGATGCAGATTTGGTTCCTGATAAAGTTAAACCAAAAACCCAATCTGTAAAAGTTAAGAACAAAAAATAAACATTTTTTTTATAATGGACATCGGTTCATGGGTCAACGGAGATGTCTTCCAGGGCTTCACCTGTATTTATATTTTTCCCAAAAGTCAAATTTATTACTAAAAAATGCCTATAATTTATAAACACAATCTTAAACAATTTGCTTCAAATCAAAAAGTTGCTCATGAACCACGTATGAATCCGGTTTACCATTATGATAATAGAGAAACCGTTCAAAAAGAAGGGGATGGCATCTTTTCTGGTATTGGTAGTATCGTTAACTTAATTAAAAATAATAAAGATTTGATTACATCTGCTGCAAAAGGAGCAGCTGCTATAGGTAGTACAGCTAGTGCAATATCAAATGCTGTCAAGTCTCAAAACGAATTAAAACAACTAGAAGCTATTCGTAAACTCAAGAATGATTCTGAAGAACTAAAAAAATTAAAAAAACTTTCAGATGAAACAAAAAACAAAATTGCTAACATAGCTGTAGAGGGTGATAGTAAAAATAATAAAAAAACAATTGAAGAAATAAGAGGTAATGGCATTCATAGCGGAGCTGGTCTAGCAAAATTCTAAAATTATATTTTAGTAAAAATTTTTTAGTAATTTTTTTTTAGTAAAAATTTTTTAGTAATTTTTTTTAGTAAAATTCTAAAATTATATTTAGTAAAATTCTAAAATTATATTTAGTAAAATTCTAAAATTATATTTAATAAAATTTTTTTTTCTATCTGTGAGAAAAACAAAAAGTCAAATTATCTTTTATAAAAATGTCTTCGCTTATCGAAAATAAATTTAGATTAGACGATCCTCCGTTCGTCAGTTATAATCAAAAAAAGAATGACTATATAAGAGTTGCTATGAATCCCGGATCTTCCAGTAGAGTAAACACTGGAGGTGATTTAATTTTTGAAGTTGATAATCAGCAGAGTTATTTATATTTACCTGATTCATTTTTACACTGCGAATATTCTTTATATAGTGATGCTAATTTTACAACACCATTACCAGATACCGATAATATTACACTAGAGAATAATTTTTTCCCAAGTTTATTTACACAAATGCGTTTAGATGTTGCAACTCAAAATATAGAAACAATAAGTGATTCTCCAGGTGTAATTGATACAATGCTTAGATTTATAACAATTGGTGAAAATAATAAAAAGTATGAAATCGAAGGTTGGTTTCCTGATACTAATGATGGTATAATTGTTGATGATTTAACTCACGCCGGAACAGATGCCGCAGGAATTGCGAAAGATGTAGAAAATATTGCAAAACATTTAAATAAAACAAATAATGATGCATATAAAGAAAGACGTGAATTTAACAAAAAAAGTAAACAGACAGTTAATTGGCCATTGTCTCCATTATTCGGATATTTAGATTATGATAAAATATCATATCAATTAAAATTTAAATTAATAATTCATCGTACAGTAAATAATGAATTAATCTTTTTTGGTAAGACTGGGAAAAAAGCATATTTAAAAATTGATAGACTTGAATGGTGGATTAAGCATATTACTCCTAGTTTAGAGGTTGAAACAGCTATTGCAAAAAGATTAAATACTAACAAACCAATTCCAGTAAATTTTCTAAAGCGTACTGCTAGTTCAGTAACTTTTTCCGAACAAAGATTTAACTGGCATTTTACTAGAACTGCGAATACCCCAAGATATTTATTACTAACATTTCAAAGAAATAATTCTCCAAGTTTTGATAAGAACAATAATATCTTCCATATTAATACAATTCGAAGTTTACAAGTTTCATTAAATCAAACTCGATATCCAATTGATCCATTAAGATTCGATGATACCAATAATCAATTTATGGAAGGATATGATTCTTATAGAAATCTTTGTATAGAATTTGGAGTTGAACCACAATTAACTCCTGGAGATTGGAGACATTTATATCCAATTTTCTGCTTCGATTTAAGTGCACAATCTGAAGATATTATTAAAAATGGTTGTGATGTAACAATTAATATTGAAAAGAAAGATTCCACAACTTCATTGATGGCTTATGGTTTATTGCTAGAAGATGCAAAATATTCTATTGAAATTCTTAATGGAAAGATGGTTAGGATCGGCTAGTAACCTTAGGACCTTTGGTCCGATAGGTTAATTAAAATTTTTTCATAACTAGAATAGATTTAAATTTTTTGATAACTTTAAATTCTTAACTTAAAATTTTTTATTAAAAATGTCGCAAGCGAAAAGTAATATTAATAATAAAACTGTTGAATTAAAATTACGTAATATTGTTGACAAAAATACCCCTAAAACTATTACGATTAATAAAAAAAAGTATTACATAAGTAAACCAATGATAGAGAATATTAAATTACAAGAAGAAAAGAATGGTGGGATTCTCCCATTAATTCCACTAATAATAGGAGGCATAGCTGCAGCAGGAAGTGTTGCAGGTGGAACAGCTGGTATTGTCCAAGCAGTAAATAAAAATAAATCAGAGAAGGCAGCATTAGAAGAACAAAAACGTCATAATAGGGAGTTAGAGAAAGTTGCTAGGGGTGAAGGGACATCGGTTCATGAAACATCGGAGATGTCTTCTAGGGCTTCGCCCGAAGGAAAAGGAGTAGTAGATAATTTTATTAGTAAATTAAAATTAGTTGATGAAGGAAAACGAGTTCTTAAAAATATTCTCCACAATGTTGATGATTTAATTGAAATTAAAGAAACTAAAGATGGTTCTGGAATATATCTAAGTCCTAGTATGATTCGGTAATAACCTCAGGACCTTTGTTTCTTTTCGGTAAAACAATTTTTTTTTTATCTTCTTAATTTTTTTTTATCTTCTTAATTTTTTTTTATCTTCTTAATTTTTTTTATCTTCTTAATTTTTTTTTATCTTCTTAATTTTTTTTTATCTTTTAAAATGAATACTAAAAATTCCGAAAATTTAATTAAATTAAAAATTTCTAATTTAGATTTATTGAATTATCTATTAAACAAAAATAAAAACTCAAACTGTAAAATTTATGAAGGTAACGACGATAAACAAAGTTTGGTTACTACCTACGTTGGTGACAAGAACAAAGTTCCACACCACTTCGGTGGTGATATACAAAAAACATTAGAAAACTTTCCTGGATTTATTTGGAGTAAATATTCGAAAGAAAAACATCTTCCTGGTCATTCATATACTGGGCCAGGAACTCGATTAGATATAAGACTAGATGAGAATAATAATCCGAAACCAGGTGAAGAACCAATAAATAGAGTAGATGCCGCCGCTTACAGGCATGATTTAGCTTATCGAAATCATGATCTAAGTTCTCGTCATGCAGCTGATAAGAAGATGATTCAAGAATTAGATAGTATTCAAAATCCTACATTTAGAGAAAAGATTGAAAGAATGTTTGTTAAGAAAGCTTTACAAGCTAAAATATTATTCGGTCAGGGTTTAAATGAAACGACAGCAAAGCTGTCTGAGAGCAACGCTCGAAATCATAATTCAGACGTTTATGCATCTGAAATTCATAAAGAATATAGAAAGCCTAAATATTTATTAAAAGTAAAAGTATTTAATAAAGATGATATCTGGAGTGCAGATCTAATAAATATGCCTAATGAAAGAGGGTTTAAGTACGCATTGACAGTTATAGATTTATATACACGATACGCTTGGGTAAAACCTTTAAAAAATAAAAGTGGTCTTTCAGTTAAATATGCGTTTGAAGAAATCTTTAAAGAAAGTAATAGAAAGCCAAAAAAATTGTTTGTTGATAAAGGGTCGGAATTTTATAACCGAAACGTTCAACCACTATTTGAAACTGTTTATTCAACTGAAAACGCTGGGAAGGCCGTAGTGATAGAAAGATTCAATCGGACGTTAAAAAATAAAATTTTCAAGAAATTTACTCAGCAAGGAAATCAGAACTGGTTAAAAATATTACCAGGAATTGTGGAAGAGTACAATAATAAAGTTCATTCTGGTATTGAAGAAACTCCAAAGAATGCTTCTGACGACCCTGATTTGATACGAAAGAAAATATTCGAGAATAATAATTTGAATGAGAGTAATCCGAATTTGCAGAAACTTAAGCCGAAATTCAAAATTGGAGATAGAGTTAGAATATTTAAATATAAGAACAAATTTGAAAAAGGCTTTGTTGGCTATTGGACTAAAGAAATATTTGAAGTTTGCAAAATAAATAAAACTTATCCGATTACTTATGAAATTAAAGATTTAGATAATGAGGATATCAGAGGTCGTTTTTATCAAAATGAATTACAGAAAACAGAGCTTTAACCTCTAGGTGGCGCTTTAGCTAGCTTCGCTTGAGTTATAGATTGTTAGGCGTAGCCATAGAACCTACGGTTCGTTTTAACTCTAACATAATATCTAGAAATGGTACTCCTTTTTGTAATTTAAATAAAACATAAAGACATAATTGTCCACAATAAGTTGTTCCCGGTTTTTGAATTTGAAACGTATTGTATGTTCCCGTTCCAAGTAATTCTTTTACTTCATTTGTAGGTGGAAGCCCGTATGAGTCAAAATAATAATTATCTCCGTTTTTACTAAAGATACCTGCTGACCAATGTACGCCGTTTTGGTCTGAAGTGTGAAGATTCGTTATGAAATTTACAGTTATTGATGGAACTTTGTTCCGGGAACTGAAGGTTCCTGATGGCCTATTTTTTAGGAATTGTAATTCGTTTCTCATTAGAACATGAAAATTCTTTATTCCTAATTCATTTGCGATTTTCTTTAGGTCGAAATTTGTCGTAGTTTGCGTTCCATATAATTTAAAAAACTCATTTATGTTGCTCATTTTATAATAAAAAAATTTCTTAAGAGACCCCTAGAAGTCAGAAGGGGGGGGTATTGATTTAAAACTGGTCTCTAATGATGTCTTTCTTTACTACTTAGTCAGAAGGGGTATTGATTTAAAACATTTTTATAATGATGACTTTCCTTACTACTTGGGGGGGGTATTGATTTAAAACTGGTCTCTAATGATGTCTTTCTTTACTACTTAGTCAGAAGGGAGGGGGTATTGATTTAAAACTGTTCCACAATGATGACTTTCCTTGCTACTTAGTCAGAAGGGAGGGGGTATTGATTTAAAACTGGTCTCTAATGATGTCTTTCCTTACTACTTATTCGATTTTGAAATTATTTAATTTAATCTAAATTTAAACGTTACATTGTTGCATTTTATTCTTATGAACTCTTGTTAAGAGAATATTGATTGTTTTATCTGTATTAAGACATTAGTAACATCTGTTACCAAATTTCTCAACATGAACAGCTGCTAGCAGTTTAAGCTATTCAGTATGAGAGAATTCTTTGTGACCCGCATAACTCAACTTTTCACTTGAACAGCTGCTGCCATTATTCCACGTATTACTGCGTGTATTCATTCATTCTGCGAGCATTCTACGAGACTGTGACTGCTTACGAATCATCTGTGACCTTTATCTATTTTGGTCAATTTCATCAGCGACTTTCAACAATTTTATTTTTTATCATAATTAATTCACTACGTTTTAACGAAAATGGCACGTTCAAGCATCGCCTTTGCCGATTTGAAAAGAAAAATTTCAGACACTATTGTGAACGAAGATCAACGGAAGAAGTGTATTGAGATGCTAACAGAATTTCAGGAGAAATATCTTAAACCAAGGGAGGAAGAAGACATCCACGCATCAAAAACATTCAGAGAATTTTTAGTGATAAATCGATTTGAAGACACATTGCAAGATAACGCCATCAATATCAGTTCAAACTATAATTTTGAAGAAGAAATTCAAAGAGACATCTTGGCATCAGAGCTAACTAATTATTTAGCACATTTAAGAAGAGAAGAAGACATTTCGGTGAACAATACTGTGAAGTTATCGCGTATAAAAGGAAGAGCTTTGACTGCAATCCGGGGAAGTGGCCATGTTTGTAAACAATTAGGTTATTCGAGAGGCTATAGCATCTTTTTAAGAAAATTTTATAAACTATATTTACGATTTCCGTTTATTAAGAACTCGACGGAATCTATATCATTTTTCAAAAGGAACTTCGCTATTATTGACTCGTATCTTCGCCATGGGAGACACCGCCCAACCCTTGATCAAATTTTAAACTCAATCAATTGAAACGGTAAGCTACTCGCAATGGATAATAGTACTATGAGTATTACCTTATTTCTATTTACGAGAAACAAATGTATCATGTCATAACACATTTTCTAGTCAACATATTTTATTCGTTGTAAACGATGCTACTTGTCCTCATTGGTTTTATAGTACTATGACCCTTCCCTTATTTCAATTTACGAGAAACAATTGTATCATGTCATAACACATTTTCTAGTCAACATATTTTATTCGTTGTAAACGATGCTACTTGTCCTCATTGGTTTTATAGTTCTATGAGCCTTACTTTATTTTACTCATACAGAAACAATTGTATCATGTCATAACACATTTTCTAGTCAACATATTTTATTCGTTGTAAACGATGCTACTTGTACATAGTACTTGTCTGTGATGTGAATAAAATATTTCAAAGATGGAAATGTGTTTTCATTTTGTATCGAGTTAAAGTAGTAGCAACTACTGGAATTGTAAGAACGCCAGATGAAATGACAATTATTAAAGCATTAGTCCATCTCTTTCTTAATTTTTTATAATGCTCTAATCTTAATAATAATTGATATTCCTTATCTTTCATATAGCGTACTCTATCTTTGTGTTTTGCAATATCCATTTCATATGATAATGAAGGATATATTCTTGCGGTTTCATCCATTTCTGAAGTTCCTTCCACTTTTGTTTCTTCCATTTTTAAAGAAATATTTTTAACGGCGAAGCCCTGGAAGACATCTCAGATGTCCCGCAAATCACATGATATATTTTAAAAACCTGAAAAATGGATAAAATTCATAAATTTGAAATTCTTAACTTTTATGATTTTTTCGGTGTCCGGGTTTTCGGTGTCCTAGAACGGTCATGATTTTCAAGGTAAAAATTGTAATTCACAAATTTGAGATTCTTAACTTTTCTGTTTTTTCGGTGTCCTGGAACGGTCATGATTTTAAGGGTGAAAATCGAACCGAAGGTTCTAGGGCTTCGCGCTTCGCCCGATTGTAATTCTCAAATTTGAGATTTTGAAAAATTTGAAAATTGGGTACTTTTAAAAACGACATAAATTCATAAATTTAGACCCTTTTTCAGGTTTTTAAGACTTAAATTCATGAATTTATGTCGTTTTTAAAAGTACCATTTTTGAAAAAAATGGTACTTTTTGAATGAACCAAATTCATGAATTTAAGTCTTAAAAACCTGAAAAAGGGTCTAAATTTATGAATTTATGTCGTTTTTAAAGATACTAATTTTTTTGATTTTATGGTGTCCTGGAACGGTCTTTTACCCATTACTGTCGTGAATTTCAGTAAATTCCACAATATGAGGACATTTCGGTAAGATTCCTGTGCCTCAGGAACAATTGCTAGTATGAACAACTTGTTTACGCTTGTGTCCTTGAGACTTTTTGGTGCAACACCTTCGGAGAGTTTACTTCTGGTCGGCGTCATGGAATCACGGTGATCGGAGGACGATGATGACAAACGGACAGTCAAACAAATCTTAAGAAATCCACCACCGGAATCGATCCCAACGATCGATTCAAAATTATTCTCCGGAAAATTTCGATGCGACGCGATGCGATCTGTCAGTGTGCTCACATCACAACAATAAATAACCGGAACACCGGATGCTGTTGGCCATTTGGTTGAGGAAACGACGTCAAAATCACGAATCTCATTAAGAAAGTAACTGTCAAGTTCATGAGCCTTCTGCTGAAGAGTTTCTCTGATGAATGGTTCTGTCACTTTTCGCGTCCCAAATGCAGATCGAATATGCTTTCAAGGAGTTTTTGTTTGATTTGTTGACAAATGCAAGTCACTCTGAATTTTGTGGAAGTCCTCTGCTGTCATCTTTTTCTTTGGAAGTCTTTTGCTGTCGGAGACGGAAATGGATAATGGTCTTCCTCTTTCAGCCGACAGGGTACAGGAATCATCATTCACTTCACACTTTTGAATCTTGCCTCGAATAATTGTTGAAGCCAACTTTTCTCCGGAAGATGAATCGCCGTTGTTGGGACCTGTACTAGACGCAAAAGATAGCAGATTCTTTTGCCACTGGCTCTGGGTACAATGGTGGGGATTACCCCTGGCGAATTCTGAGAGGCAGATGGTGCATAAAGTAATCGATGATGAACTAGAGTCACAAGAGTTAGTAGGCAATGGTCCAGGCTTCTTCTTTTCAACAGTAGAGTTGGACAATCCAAAGTTCTTACTCGTCGATGCTCTCGCAATATCACACAGTAAGCAAGTGCATTTGTCAGTAGTTCTTGTCATAATTCGTTTCAGCTTTGAAAAATCGAACAATTTGATCTTGTGAGTGAAGTCGCCTCTTCTGTACTCGCAAACGATAGCGTAACAATTACTGCGCAGTGCCGTTGGATAGCGTTCGTCGTCGAAGTCAATATTGATAATGGAGCGTTGAATAATTTCTCGTATGGCAAAAGAAATGTTTCTCATAACCTTTGCCTTTGAAAAACATAATAAACATACATATGCTCTGCAGTCATTGTGTGATCTAGCATGCGTGGGCATGTTGTTGAACACAACGTGTGATGATAATTGAAGACAACCAGCTATATGTATAGGAATAAAATCAAATTAGAAATTTGAATTTATCGATCAGTGAAGCTACATACATACTGCAGTTATATTCGTGTTCAACACGTACTTGTCAAAACGAGAAGTGTATGCTGGAATGTCACTCAGAAGTCGAAATTTCCATAGACATCCATCGATTTCCGCACATTGCTTTGTTGATTTCAAGCAACAGTTGCCAATATACATACACATTGTATGCTATGTACAGAAATGCATTTGACTTATGTAATAGCGCGAGAAAGCTTATCGCAAATTGAAGAAGTCGATAATAAAAATAGGGAATAGGTAATTATTTATGATTTCTGATCATAATTATCTCTTGGATTACTTGCTTAAATGCTACTAAATTTACAATGAAAGCAATTTAAGTTGAATTTTAGGTGACATTATGATATAATTATATTCTTTTTTGTAAATTTATTTCAATGTCTTAAACTCACTACTTATGAAATATGGTACTTCTTAAGAGTGTTTGAAAGGTTTCGATCAGTCTGTTTTTCCATAATAATGACGCATTTCTTCATTGATCCCTATTTCGATCAGAATTTCAGTTGTAGAATCAGCTAAAACGATGATTTATTGCTATAGAAATACAAAAAATACGTTTTGTGATACTACTCATAAAGATATCGACAGATTTTTTTTATTTTGCCCTCATGAGTTTTCACTATCGACAAGCTTTAGAATGGTGCATCATTTATGTCTGTTGTAATTTTTTTGTTAATCGACTACTTTAGGACCACCGTGGGCTTCGATTCAGAGGATGAATTGGAAGATGACACTGCACAGTGGGTTTGAATTTGATTATCACCTAAAAATTTCTCCAGTAGAGCTGTATGCAGTTTCTGGGTATACTTAGTCCATGTAGTCAAGAAATGTCAATTATAAAAAAATTCATCGAGCTGTTTTTGAGAAAATTCAAATTAAAAATTTTTGGTAAATTTTAAGAAGTATGAAGAAGAACATCTTTAAAATTTTTCATGAAAAATTCTCCATGGAAGCTGTTTGCATTTTTTTAACATACATCGTTTGACCATGCAAGCACACTTGAGAAATATCAATCTTACACATTTTCATCGAGCTATGTAAGCTATTACATGTACAATGTATTTTTAACTTGCTTTAATAAATCATAAAATAATCAAGCCAGTTGCTGAAAATATCAAGCAAGTCAAGTTATGACAATTACCAATCATCTGCACCAGAGAAATAAGATGCCTTGAAAATATTCTTGGTTAGAAATTCAAAAATTAATCGAATTGCTGGTGTAAAGGATTCAGAATTTAAATTTTCTCGGGAATAGCTCGATGAAAATGTGTAAGATTGATATTTCTCAAGTGTGCTTGCATGGTCAAACGATGTATGTTAAAAAATGCAAACAGCTTCCATGGAGAATTTTTCATGAAAAATTTTAAAGATGCTCTTTTTCATACTTCTTAAAATTTACCAAAAATTTTTAATTTGAATTTTCTCGAAAATAGCTCGATGAATTTTTCTAAAATTGACATTTCGTGACTATGTGGACTAAACTAAGTATGTCCAGAAATTGTAAACAGCTTTACTGCAGAATTTTTGTGTAAAAAAATTTATAAATGCTCTTTTTCATACTACTCAAAAAAATTTGAATTTTCTCGAAAATAGCTCGATGAATTTTTTTACAATTGACATTTCTTGACTACATGGACTAAGTATACCCAGAAACTGCATACAGCTCTACTGGAGAAGTTTTTAGGTGATAATCGAATTCAAACCCACCTGCTTATAGTTTCTTCGTTGCTTTAATTCTCCCCTCCATAAGATTATCTAGACAATCACAAGTACAGTTCACACCACAAATGATTCGATCTACTCTTCTTCACAGCCTTTCGAGATATCAGAAAGACAAATAGGCATGCCAATGAATAGCGATGAACAAACTCCAGTAGGCTGCGAGGTAAGTTACAGTAAACACAAAAAGTTGCTGCTTTTCCAAAAAAGGTTTCAATGCTCTTGCATCTGCAGTGTAAACCGTCAGCTAACAAATGAAATACATTTCCCTGCTAAAGCAACTCATCAAAAAAACTGACATTTCTTCCCAAATGAAGCCGGTTTGGCATTCTTGGCTACCAGATCGTGTTCATCTGGTAGCGGACGCTTGGGTGAAATCCGACGGTCTGGTAGGTAATTTGATACCAAACCTTAATGCGGCTGCCAAATCACCTTGAATAGTATTGGTTGCTATCTAATTTCTATTGTTTTCATTTCGCAGCAATCACCAGATCATCTGGAAGCCATGGCCCTTATTTCCAAGAGAACGTCGCAAATTTAGCTTATATTGACTATTTATCCTATACTTATAAATTGCCAGTAGTTGATATACCACATATCTTTAAGCGGCAGTCGTGTATTATATTATATCCTGTTGAACATGAAGGGTGAAAACCTTTCCGAAGTCGTGTGGAATAGAATTCAGATCTTTTCACTTCCTTCTACCCAACTCCTCAAATGCTCAATTCCGTACTGAAATGATTAAATGCATTTGGATTGAATGATAACTTCAATACAACCACATTCATTTATGCATCTCAAACATAATTGCATTTGTTATTTTCTGAGTTAGAATGTATAATCATTTCGGATTGATTGTAATCTTGAAATTTACGTAATGCATTGTTCATTGTTGTAAACTTATTGATTATTTGTATAATCTTTTAGACTTCCGTGTAATATACTCGAATTCAATATTGCAAGTTTGACTCTTAAATGTCAATGGCTTACTACTTATAACGCAGTAATGAGTACCATGCAAGGTAAGAGCGATGTATATTGACAAAATTACAAATTACAAATTTCCTCTAAATAGCCTACCATTCATGGGAGTTAATATGTCAAATAGGGTGACAGATTTGATTAACCGCAGAGAAATGAACTTATAATTCTGTAGGCCTACAAATATAACTTGAGTGATATTTCTGAAACAGTCAAGTTTTTCCTCATTCACGGTACAGCCTAAAAGGCTGCTATTGAGTAACCACTCATATATTGATAAATTTATTGCACAATTTCCATTTGTAACCCTTTCATTTTGAAATGCTCATCTGTCTATGATATAGGGCCTATGCGGCTAGGAAACATAATTTTTGAGACTGTCACATTTATGGAATGAAATGTAATTCATGGAATTAAGGTGTCTACAACCTACAAAAAGCTCCTCAAATAATTCGCAATGCATGCTTCGTATTGCTATATGCATCATTCAGAGACGTGGCTTCAAAAATATGAACGAATTTGTAGCATGAAGAACCTAAAACTTTAAAGTCGTTAGCTGCACGACTGTTGCACTGTCATGAAAATAAAAAACTTTGCTATAAAATAGAGTCTAAATTTGAAATATACCATAAATCATTCCAATGCAAACTTTGAAAATCACAATGTCAATCATGTCAGAGCATTGAAAATTGCCAAAGTTTAATTTTAAGACAATTTCAAAAGTAGGCGATAATTTTTTTTCTCGGGTAGAGAGGAATGCACCAAAGAGACTAACACAACCGCATTATCAACCACATGGCATCAACAAAGCAAAACTTGAAATGAAACTAAATTGAAATCGATCATTGAGAATTGAGATGAAAATCGGATAAACAATTATCAATAGGATTGATTTTAACCCTCCTCATGCTGGTAGACGTTTGATGTCATTCATTATATAATATTATGAAAATTCTTTGATCCACAGTTATGTATGCTTTATTAACATAGTACGTATGCGACTTGAAGAAGGAGAAGCATCTGGAAGACACCATGCAGGTCTGGTAGCTTTGCTGTCAAATAGTAAATGCTACCAAATGAAGAGCAATAAAGCATTTCATCGCTTTGGCAGTGTACAATAGAGCAAAACTTGAAATGAGACTAAATACATCGATCATGGAGAATTCAGATGACAATCGGATAATCCCTGGTTGAAGTTATCGAGAATAGAATTGACAATAGCGATTTGTTGATGGTCATTTCAGCTGATCATTTAGGTACCGATCCAGGTCGATGTTGCTGGATCTTATTAAGAAAAATCAAATTAATGAAGCATGTATAGCAGATACAGATTCTTGCCGCAAAGTGATCTGTTTTTTTAATGTGCGGAGAGGAGGATAGCTTTTGGTGGTCAACTGCTTTTATTGAAACTCTAAATTGGATGAGGGTGTGATCGTGCGTAATTTTGTGCAGATAGGCTGCCATGATCAGTGATAACATATAATGAAAAACACTGACACATTGAAGACAAACACATGTACAGTTCATGAGAAAGATAATTCAATCAATTTTTCATGGAAAGCATCAACCATAGAGTAAGTTAGGTAGAATGTTGAAATACAGAAAAAATGTCAGCATACATCAAAATGCTCACGTAAATTTAGTGAATCATAAAATCGTGCCGATGAAAATTGAATTAAGAGCTTGAAATTTCAGCCAAAGCACAATAAGATTTCTACTTTTCCATGAATAGGCCTACTTTCGTTATAATGCAGTTCATGAAATTTCCTTGATAATCAACTTAGTTTCCGTTTTATTGAGATGCCTCTTAGCAAATGTTTATTCCCCTTGACATCTAATGAGCATCATACTACTTATATCGAGGTACCAAATCGCTAGTATATAAGCACAGGAATATTAATTTACAAAGATGAACCCTTTCGCGACCAATGCGTCCAGAGCACTTCATACATGAATGGTTCGAAGTCACTACGATTGTGAAGACATCAATAGAGCACATTTAAATTGTGCGTACAGAGCACGTCATGGTGACTTCGGACAATGTAATGAATTTCACTTTGGTCGCGAAAGCGTTGAGCCATACAATAAGGAGTAGGTAGAGTGTCGACTCATCGAAAGGGCCGGAATTCAGTGAAAATTTTTACATCAAAAGATTCCGCTTGTTGCTGAGATTTCCTGTGGTCCAAAAAATTATTTGATCCATTTTTAAAAACAAGTTTTTGCAAATTATATGTCTGTTTATGTACTAGCGATTTGGTTCCTCTTTGTAGCATGAAACTCATTGAATATCAAATGAATGGAAATTTACTAAAGGATGTCTTAATGTCTTAAACGAAATTTCATCGGATCACATTATAAGGCCTCTTCATGGAAAAGTTAAGATCTTGACCGAAATTTCAAATTTTTTTTTAAATTTTCATCGGCATGATTTTATGATTCACTAAATTTATGCTTCACTTCTTGAATCTAAATATATATTGTGGACCCATTTACATCTTTTAAGGTTAATTGAAATCGTTGTCTTTGATCACGATAGGTTGCTCTTTCAGTGGCGGGTACACTTAGTTTGTGATGATCACGCTTAAGAAAATACTCTTTGAGGTTGAGCATCAAGCAGTAGCAACCTATCGTGCCTATCATGACACGGAGGAACTGCAAAATGCTATCATTCATTCTGCACTACCATTATTATCAGTCAATTCCGTGGTGACTTCTTCAAAACTGCAAAAATCTAACATTTTGTAACAATACCCAGCTGTGTTCACATCGAGTTGATTTAATAAAATCGAAACGGCATACATATTAGGGATTTAATAAATGCTGAGTTGCTATTCTACCTAATATACTTACTCTATTCTATGGTAGGCAGACATACCGATAAGAGTTCTAATGGACTCTTAAAACAGCTGCCAAGGTCAAAACCAACTTGCTTAGGCCAAGGTCAGTCAATGTGACGATCTTCAATTTTACAATTTTTTAATGATTGATCGTTTTATTGACAGAATAACTCCCTTTTCCGAATTACATCTTGAAGTTGCCATAAGTTCCTGCTCCTTTTTATTTCGGACAGACATTCACTAATCAGACTTTGTTGAAGTATTAATTAAATATAAAACGTCTACTGTGATTGTCAGTCATTATACGTATCTGACGCATCATTTAGTAAGTATGTAGTAGTAAAGTAATTAACTCAATTTTACCTTAATCGTAAACATACTGATTAATAGGATAAAAATCAATTGTTGATAGCGGCTAACGGGAGGATGTTCAGAATCACGAGAGAAAGCATTCACTCCCTTTATGAGCCAAATTTTACTGTTGTGTTAAAAAATAAATTACAGCACCCGACGTTTCAGTACTTTGAAATAGGCTGTTGTGTACCAATAGGTCCTTCAATATTCGCTTTCAAGAGCACAATAGAAGTCTTAAACTTAAAGATTCCAAAAGTGCGTTCTCGGTTCATGCTTCTATAGTAAACATAATGACTTCAATATGAACATAAGCGATTTCTCATTAGAACTTATTGATAAACTTGACAATCCTGTTCAAAACCCGTATCCCAGAGGCTAATAACATCAGTAAATTAAAGCCGAAGATGAACCGGAAACATGATCTGAACTGAGCGGTCACTCATCTTATTGTTTCAAATTTGCATATTTTCATTGTCCGTACTTGCCTCCTTACCTACCCTTGATAAAGGCCGTGCCGACTGAAACGTCGGGTGCTGTAATACATGATATCGATGTGTGGAGACTTGGCCACCACTGAGGCGACTTGGACAATTATATGAAGATTGGCCACTGTTTAAGAAATCGCTGTTATTACCTGTAAAGATATAAGAAGCATAGGTTATTGAATTAATTGCTCGATTTTTGTTTGGAATTTGCTCGAATTGTATGGGAAAGAGTAGGAATTTTGTACTAGACGAAGATGAATCCTCCTTTCGAATGCACGTAATAGTTATAATCGCACAGCGAACGATAACAAGAGCTCCCGTGCGACAACCAACTAGTGGATTGGTTATCGCACGGCGAGCTTTTTTCGTTGCTTATTGCACTCCTCCAAATCATGGTTGTATGCAATGTGTGAATGCCATTGTGTATGAATGGAATGAATCGCGGTGTTTACATCATCAACACGAGTTGAAAGTGAAGTCTGTTTGCGGGTGAGAATACAAATGTATGAAGTCAAGTCTTGGTCATGTCACACAAACACAGTAAACAAAACATGGATCGGGCGCTTAAGATTTTGTGGTAATTAATGTGATTTCTTTTAGTTTGCTCTCTATAGTCGGGATAAAGTTGTTTCTGATGTTTCAATTGTAATCAGCACAAGAAGATGTAAAGATTTCAAGATTCTTAATTCGTGCGGGAGAATTTTAGAGAAAGTTCTCAGAGTGATGAAAAATATACTTCAGATACAATTGCACATGAATAGGTGAAAAAGTAATTAACACCATAGGAAACGTGAGAGACTTTCTCACTCCTCCAAAATTGATCACATAGTGAAGTGGTATAAGTTATTGCTGTCGCAGAAGCGGTCATCCCTGATACAGCAATGAAGTACAACAAAAACATGGAACCGGCATCTGCCTTAATCCTTCAATTTCTTATACTTCAGACAATTAATTTATTCCGCGTGCTGCTCTTATAGTAATTAAAGCGATCAATCTTGAAGTGTAGATACTTCTATGAAAAGTTATAAAAAATCCCAAAGTTAAAAAGTATAAATGTTATAATAAATCCTATGTAAATCACCTCCACATTTATAATTAAAACACGCAAATTATGCTATGATTGCCAGATTTTAATTGTGCTAGGCTATGTTCCAGTCTCCGTGAATAATAAGCTACTATCCCATTCCCCTGTATAATGAAATATACCAAAAAACGGACGAACTATTGAAAGTATTCTAATTGATGCAAATCGCGAATATCAAGCAATGAGTATATGCAAAGAAACGAAGAGCACATGTAATCGAAAAAGCAGCACAAAGCAAATTTTAAACATGAAGTAAGGAAGGATGAAGTTCTGGGAGTGATGAAAACCATAACACATATAAAAATACACATAAATAAGTGAGAAGATAGATAACTGACACCAAAGGAAACGTATGAGACTTTATCGCTCCTAGAAAATTGATCACATAGTGAAGTGGAAGAAATTATCGATGTTGTGGAAAGAAAGCTGTCAGCCCAAATGTAGTGATAAAATGGAGCGAAAACATGGAACGTGCACACTTGTTTCAAAATTTCTAACTGCTTGCGTCTCACAATCTTTAAATTTCTTAGACTCCAGACTATTAATCATGAAGTGCAGAGATAATGGAAAAGCAAGGAAACTAGACACTTCAATGAAAATCTAAGTGTTTGATTCTAATCATCTTCTCTCAATTCTCGGACTGCAGACTCCCAATTAATTATCACATGTCGCTGTCACTCATATTAGAGAAATAATTACTCCGGGTTTCTATTCCACAGCGGTATGACGCGTGCTCCTCATAACACGTTCCATAAAACATTCCTAAAATCACCCTTAGAAATTGCAATTAAATCGAAGTGATTTAAACGAACAATCAATGACGTTTTATGTTTGACCTCATATGGAGATTATCTAAAATAAAAGCAAGGCACTAAGAGACAACTCAGTGAAATTCTGACTACATATTTAACTTCTCATCTTCTCTTGAATCTCTTCGTGTCTCTGTCAACTACACGAGAGAAATGTCCAGTTCGTGTTTCAATGCCAGAGTGGTCTGAAGCGTGCTGCACGTGTGCTACACATGTGCTCACACATGGCTCACACAAGAAAAAGGGAAGATTTGTGTGACACCGTGCACAGAAAGCAGTGCCGATAAGTTAGTTATCGAACTGGAAGCCAGTCTCGCGCTACGCGCTCGACTGTTGCTCCCAGTGCAAGTAATAGTTATTGCACTGGGAGCAACAGTCGAGCGCGTAGCGCGAGACTGGCTTCCAGTTCGATAACTAACTTATCGGCAATGCTTTCTGTGCACGGTGTCACACAAATCTTCCCTTTTTCTTGTGTGAGCCATGTGTGAGCACATGTGTAGCACACGTGCAGCACGCTTCAGACCGCTCTGGCATTGAAACAAGAACTGGACATTTCTCTCGTGTAGTTGGCAGACACATTCAAGAGAAGATGAGAAGTTAAATATGTAGACAGAATTTCACTGAGTTGTATCTTAGTGCCTTGCTTTTATTTTAGATGATCTCCACATGAGGACTAACCGTCAAACATAAAACGTTATTGATTGTTCGTTTAAATCACTTCGATTTTATTGTAATTTCTAAGTGTGATTTTAGGGATGTTTTATGGAACGTGTTATGAGGAGCACGCGTCATACCGCTGTGGAATAGAAACCCGGAGTAATTATTTCTCTAATATGAGTGACAGCGACATGTGATAATTAATTGGGAGTCTGCAGTCCGAGAATTGAGAGAAGATGATTAGAATCAAACACTTAGATTTTCATTGAAGTGTCTAGTTTCCTTGCTTTTCCATTATCTCTGCACTTCATGATTAATAGTCTGGAGTCTAAGAAATTTAAAGATTGTGAGACGCAAGCAGTTAAAAATGTTTGACACAAGTGTGCACGTTCCATGTTTTCGCTCCATTTTATCACTACATTTGGGCTGACAGCTTTCTTTCCACAACATCGATAATTTCTTCCACTTCACTATGTGATCAATTTTCTAGGAGCGATAAAGTCTCATACGTTTCCTTTGGTGTCAGTTATCTATCTTCTCACTTATTTATGTGTATTTTTATATGTATTGTGATTTTCATCACTCCAGAACTTCATCCTTCCTAACTTCATGTTTAAAAATTTGCTTTGTGCTGCTTTTTCGATTATATCTTCGTTATTTTACATATACGCATTGCTTGATATTCGCGATTTGCATCAATTAGAATACTTTCAATAGTTCGTCCGTTTTTTGGTATATTTCATTATACAGGGGAATGGGATAGTAGCTTATTATTCACGGAGACTGGAACATAGCCTAGCACAATTAAAATCTGGCAATCATAGCATAATTTGCGTGTTTTAATTATAAATGTGGAGGTGATTTACATAGGATTTATTATAACATTTATACTTTTTAACTTTGGGATTTTTTATAACTTTTCATAGAAGTATCTACACTTCAAGATTGATCGCTTTAATTACTATAAGAGCAGCACGCGGAATAAATTAATTGTCTGAAGTATGAGAAATTGAAGGATTAAGGCAGATGCCAGTTCCATGTTTTTGTTGTACTTCATTGCTGTATCAGGGATGACCGCTTCTGCGACAGCAATAACTTATACCACTTCACTATGTGATCAATTTTGGAGGAGTGAGAAAGTCTCTCACGTTTCCTATGGTGTTAATTACTTTTTCACCTATTCATGTGCAATTGTATCTGAAGTATATTTTTCATCACTCTGAGAACTTTCTCTAAAATTCTCCCGCACGAATTAAGAATCTTGAAATCTTTACATCTTCTTGTGCTGATTACAATTGAAACATCAGAAACAACTTTATCCCGACTATAGAGAGCAAACTAAAAGAAATCACATTAATTACCACAAAATCTTAAGCGCCCGATCCATGTTTTGTTTACTGTGTTTGTGTGACATGACCAAGACTTGACTTCATACATTTGTATTCTCACCCGCAAACAGACTTCACTTTCAACTCGTGTTGATGATGTAAACACCGCGATTCATTCCATTCATACACAATGGCATTCACACATTGCATACAACCATGATTTGGAGGAGTGCAATAAGCAACGAAAAAAGCTCGCCGTGCGACAACCAATCCACTAGTTGGTTGTCGCACGGGAGCTCTTGTTATCGTTCGCTGTGCGATAAATGTAGATGCTGCATCCTTCGTCCACACGTGCTTCTAGTTATGGTTCCTGGCGAAGTCTTTAGTTTTTTCTTAGTAGATTGTGCCTGAATGAGGTCCGGCCGGTTCTCCATCGCATAGATGTTCCTTTCACGGAACATTTTGTTTTACGGAACAACCTCACGTTTCAGTTCTCGCTTGTGCAAGGTGGCAATAAATGTTGCTTTCTATACGTTTCGTAGATTTCTTATCATTTAGTAGTCGATAATCTTATTATTGTGGTTTCCCCTCGCTTTACACTCTTCGTGCCACTGTAATTTTTGACATAGTGACCGCGCCCAGTCATTAAAAATTCGAAGTACTGGGTGACATTGCAACTTGATACTTAGTATTATACCTCATATTACATAGTGAGATATTAATGCATTTGAGTTGTGAGGCATGAGGTCTACTAGCGAAGCGATCCGCTTGGTGCTTATTCTTTAATGTCAATCAATAAATTCCGAGTCTTCTGACGGCAAGGTATCAGGGTTTGGCAACGGTTATATTATTCGTGCAGATGTCTCCAGTCTCCACCAATATAGAGGAGACCGGCGTGCTATGTGCGCAAGAACCGGAAACCTTCTGACTTGTAAATGAAACGTGTATTTGCAAGGACGTTTTATTGAGAGTGACAGCCAGAAACTCTAGGCCATCATCTGAAAGGTCTTCTTGCTAGTAACTAAGTATATTGATACGTATTGATATATATATAGCAACACGATATACATGCTTCAACTATCTATAAAGGTATTGAAAAAATCAAATTTTTATTTTCTAGTTTTAGTTAACATTGATGTAGGCCTACACCAGAGAGGATGCAGAATATATAGTAGGCCTTCATTGAGGCAAAAAGAGAACAAATCTAGTAGATTTCGTCATGCGGCACCTATTTTTCATTTATGTCGCCCACTGAAATCTCCTAAAAAATAGGCTAGGCCTACTCAGCCTCGTGCTTCACCTGCGTGTGCCGCTCAAAACTGCCTCTTATCAAGGCAGTCGAAATGTGGTGGTTTTGACAGGAATCGGAATCCTGAAATCACGAGGGATTGAGCCTCTCAATCCCGATTTCGTCATTAATTGCAAATGTCGGTAAATAACGTGAATTTCTAAGATAATAGATCATTTTCATTAATTACATGTGCATTATGTTAATCATTAATATTATGTAGCAACTTTCAAAATGCATCATAAATGAATTTATCAACATGTAATGATTATATCTATAGGTAATTTCTACACCGATGCTCTGTACTTCTTCTGGAAGTGTTGAGACTGAACGTGCACTTTCTATAAGAGAACAGTTTTGACGAAGATTCGCTCGTCATTAGGTGACAGTCTTTAGTTCATTCTTTTTATTCATTATGTTACAGGCATCACAAAGGACAGATAAAGACTGATCTAAACCATATTGAGAATTGATAGGAATTTTTTGGTAAACCTATGTCCATGCGTGCGAAATTGTCTACGAACACCAAAGATAATGATTCAGTTCAGTTCATTTAGTCATTAATGATTACTCATTTTCAGATTTGCTTTTAGTTTGAATGGTACAGTATTATTGTTGTCACTTTTTAGCAAGATACATCAACCATACAGTGCAATGCATTTTGCTTGGTTATTTAGTTGAGATACTTGTTGACCATTTTGCTTACTAAGAGCATTGATAAATCGCAGTCCATTTGTAATTTTTTTATCTCCGCGTTGTTGCATCATTTTCTATTGAATAATTTTGTCACTTGAATACAGTCTCATTATTTGCATATAATGGATATTCTCATTTATTTTGATTCAAGTGCGGTGGTAGCTAGAAACAAACTAAATCAATTATGAATTAGGTCTGTAGGCCGGTATATATGGGAGTACGCGGTATACAAACGTGCGTTACTTGCATGAGTGCGTAAAAATGAAGAGAGATGAATTAATCCGACTTCGGCCTGCCATTCCAGCTGCATTTAATATATGCATGTACATTATAATGCATGGCGATTGCTTACATATTAGGCTACTGACATGCAATACGTGTATTGACTACAATTTGTGAATTGCGATTTCGATGTTAAAATAGTAAGTAGCAAACGAATCTTATCTACATTGCTAGCTTTTACGCAAAAAAGGAATATTTTTTGGGCTCTGATAAAAGCACGTAAGAGTACAGTTAAGAACATGCGAGTTGTTACATGCATTTTTTGTAATGGGTCATCTCAAGTCACTTTACAAAGTTGCAAGCTATTATGTAACTTATAAAGTTAAAGTGCATGCTCATGTAGCCTAAGTGCCTTGTCACTTGATGAATCCGTGAAAACTCGGCTTAGATCTAAGTAAGAAGTTTCTGTTTGCATTAAAATGCTGCTTGAGTTAGACCACTAATACAATCTCAACCCATTTATTCTATAAATGTGTCTATTGAAGACACATGCACATTTAGCGCACATACGGCCCTAATTCCACAAATACTCATTATACTGTATACTATCAAAACCCGCATATACTGAAATATCCTTTATTGATTTCAATTGTGACAATCATGAAAAATTCATGTATGGCCAAATATTTTGTAATATACAGCAGAGTAATAACAATTCTGTTTCTGATCAATAAGTCGAAAATATGAGTAAACAGCAAAAGTGTTTCCTCACTAACTTTCTGGCGAAATCGAAATACTAAGTGATCTTCATAACAGAATGAATTCTGAAAATTAAAGTCGATATGATAAGATATGAAATAGGAAAAGAGCTATTGCATGGTCAGTCATAAACAAACTTCAATCAATCTTGTGTCTCTAATTCCTGCAGTAGTTTTACGAACTTGCTCTCGACTTGACCAGTGATATTCGACACTTTTCGAATGTATATTGCATGATCAAAATGCTGGCAATGAGATTACAATTGAATGATGTCTGCCTACATGATATCTACAATTATAAAAACAGGTTGCCACGAGTCATACAAATTTTGAATACATACAATTTTCAAACGTAGAAATTGACATTTATTGAATACAAAGTCGTTGAATTGATGAGAATCTGTCAATTGTGAAGACATCAAAGTCTGAAAGAAAACGAAGAGAATTTAAACAAACTTCATTTAGAAGTAATACATTGGGAGATCCCCAAGAACATTGAGTTCTTGGCGTAATGCTTTTCTGACGGATAACATTATTCCGCAATTATATCAGAGATTTTGCAGATATTATGCATAGATATTTCCACACAAAAAGCATGCGTTAAAGTAGCATATTGATAACTGTGTTTATAGAATATATGGGATCTTTCACAGTTAACGTCAACCATGATTGGAGGGTGGAGGGGGTTCCCGAAAGTTGACAAAAGTTTACCAAAACTTAGGGAGAGGGTGGGGGCGCAAGTAATCTACAACTAAACAGTAAAATGAATGAAATTTCAAAGATTTCCTATATATCAATTGGATTGATGCATCTGCAAGATACAATCTACGAAAAGGTTGCATACATCATCAATTTATAGGTATGCATAATCATGTATACCAGATGTATATGTACTGCATATAATAGGCGAAATCGAAATTCAAACAACGCGTTCTGTAATAACCTGAAACCTAATTTTGCCAACTTCAAAATAAACAAAAATAATATTAGCAATCAAAATCAATTTCAAGGAACAAACACACAAACGGATGCATGCAATTGGAGATGGCAACGATGTTAGTAGAGATTAGGCCTACAATTTGTATCACAGAGCTGTGCGCAACAAAGGAATTTGACATTATTTAGACTTTGATTTGCCATGTCTCATGGTTTCCAAGTATAACTTAATTTCTATGCTTATAATTCTGTCACATATCATTGTGAATTAATTTTAAATGTAAGTCATTAATCCCTTGAGAAGTCCACAGAAAGGACACAACGGTCGGGATAAATCCAGAGTTTTGATCGTATTTCATTTGGGATGATTTTCCTATAATATCTGCTTTTTTTGACTCCCTTTTTATTACTATATATATATATATATATATATATATATTATATATATATATTATATATATATATATATATATATATATATACTCCGGTCCAATTAACAAAAAATTACTAAAGGATAGGTACTCAGAAATCAAGTAACAAATAGAATTTAGCGATCGTATTCCAAAAATATAGAAAAAATAGCAATGAATCACACAATAATAAGCTAGGGCATTGCTAGGGTTGACGTCAACGGGAGGAGGGGGTAGTCAAAGTTGACAAAGGTTGACAACTGGGGGAGGGGGAAGAGGCTAAAAAACATAGAAAAATTGGTTGATGCCAATTGCCAACGATCCCTTCTCATGTGTTCGATTAATCGATTATGAAATCCGTAATTGCTGAAGTGATTAATCGCACGATTATGCAGCTATGCAATACGATACAAAACGAATGCCTAAATTGTTCAAAGCGTAACAACGATGCTGTTGCTTCAAGAATAGATGATGCTCTTCTTGAGAATGAATTTCTTTGTGTTGGGATAATGCTCCAACTTGCCCCCAGATATTTGGTAGCATCGATTTTCATAAACCGCTGCTGAACAGAGGTCACTACACAAGTGGGGCTGCAATGATTCGCATATTGTTACTCTCATTTAATTATACATCTGCCTTGAGCTACTTTGAGAAAGGGCCTGTGTAGGCCCGAAACGTCGGCATACTTTTGTTATGATTTTCTGGCATAAATGCTTTCATGCTTGTCATTTACGCTGATGATATTCAACTATATATGTCCGATGGGTTGACCAACATCCACCGTCTCACTCAGCATATTCAAGAGTGCTTACAAAGTGTGCAGAGCTGGATGCTCCAAAACAAACTACTCCTGAATGACAGCAAAACTGAACTCCTGATGCTAAGACCTAGAAATGGGGAGAATGCAGTCTCGCTGCCGGACTCAATATTTTTGAATGGGATCAAAACTATGTTCTCTCCGGATGTTACTGACCTCGGCATTGTACTGGATGAGCAATTGAACTTCAAAAAGCACGTCTCAAGTGTGCTGAAAGTGTGTTATTTCCACATTAGACGCATAGCTTCCATTCGTCAATATCTATCCCCACGCACGACGAATATTCTAATGAATGCATTTGTACTTTCGAAGCTTGATTACTGCAACTCGGTCCTGTCTGGTTTCCCACAATCCCTTCTAAAAAGACTTCAAAAAGTGCAAAATCATTGCCGCAAGAATTGTCTTCAAAGTTACCAAACGCAATCGAGCATCGCCACTGCTGAAGAAGCTCTATTGGCACCCAGTAAAAAAGAGAATTCAACGCAAAGTTTCGATCTTAACATTTTCTTTTTTCACCGGTAGCTGTCCTCAATATTTTGCCCGCAGTTTCCGAGTATACAGACCGAGGCGAGACCTACGATCCATTGATGACCAGCGTGTTCTCAAGAAGCCATACTGCAGGACGACTATAGGCATGAGAGCCTCTAGATATCAAGCCCCACTCGTCTGGAATCAAATTCCACGTGAACTAAGACACTGTCCGTCAGCACTAACTTTCAAGAAGCAGTTATCTCTGTACTTTCAGGACTTATAGATCTTCTTTTACTTCAACATCAGATGACTTTATATTGTGCAATGACTTTTTTTTGTGTCTTGTCATGAACTGAATTGGTACATTTTCGCGCCTAGCGAGCTCGCAAGAGCAGATAGGCGCTATACAAATATACCTACTTACTTACTTACTTTTGGTAGAGAATTTTTCACTTTTGTTTCTGGTTTCTAGATTGAACATGGTCCTCTCGCCAACTGGCATCATATCAAAGTTGTAACCGGTCCGGAATTTTCGAGACCGGCCCGGCGACCGGCACCGGTATACCGGCGAACGGTACTGGACCGACCGAGCTTTTCGATAAAGTATGTAGTTATAAATAGCTATTGTTAATATGCATGTGCGAGTATATATAGGCTAGCACCACACCAGTATAATATGACTACCACACCAGTCATATATAATATGACCACTATACCATTTGATATCATTTATTGTTGTGTAGGCCCTATGCTTCAGTAGAGATGGAAACCGGCTCGAGATTTTCGGGCCAGTCCGATCCGGTGACCGGCAACCTGCCGAGAATTTTGGGCTGGTCCGGCGGCAACATCCAGAAAGGAGACCGAATGCAGGAATGCCAGAATCCTATACCAATAGCAACTCCTTGGATGCCGAGAGAGGCTATTTAACCTTTCTAAGTTATCAATATAGATGCCATATAAATGCGCTTAAATAACCGCATGCCTAACTGGACCTTAATAGCAACGACAGTCTCTAAGTCATGGACCCTGTACCACAAATGCAATTTCTCAAATTAGACGGGAATGGAATAACACCGATATATCCGGTCCGGTTTTCCATACGGGACCGGACTGGAGACCATCTCTGCATCATATAACATAAACATTAGTACACTCAGGAATAGCATATTAACGACATCACAGGTCCTATATTTCACACATTAAAACAGATTTTGAGGCTGCCGATTCCTTTCACAGGTTGCTCTCAATTGAAAATATACGATGGAAATTTAGTATAAGAACAGAAAAACAAAACAATATACTTTTGTTTTAAAGTATTTCCAAGAACGTGGTATTTTAAGCATTAGTATTCACTATAAAGACACATGCATTCAAGTATGAATGATGATATGAAATGTCAATTTGAATGGAACGTTGAAGCATGCAACTACATCAATTTTAGAATAATTAACAATTTAAGCAGAATTGCATAAACTGAAGTTCAAGTGTATTGTTAAAGTTATGGTCGCGTAAGCGAACTTAGGCATGCTTTTGTGTATGATGACTGCTTTTATTTTAAACTGAAAATGGTATAGGCTGCATCTTAATTCTAAAGTCAAATGCATATAACATCACACTGTAGAATTAAAATGGCGCTAAATTTTAAATATTGAACATTTAATCTTATATGATACGTGTAGATTGCCTCCTGCACAGGCACACGGGAACAGGGGGCTAGGGAGGACTGAGCCCCGCTAAGAATGTCACTTACTCACAGCAGCTCCGAAACTTTCAGTCAGATTAGTCTAATTTATCGATAGGCTACATCAAACAATACAAAACAAATATTATTATTATTTCAGAATGATTTCTTTTTAATTGCCATCCACGTATACATGCTTCCCAGATATCACTAGACTCTTGATTGTGCATGAGTGACGTAGAACTGCTACAGCAAGTTCAGAGATGCGGAGTCGGGTAGGCCAGAGAAAAACGCACTCCTCGAAGCCTTGTTCAACAATGCAATCGGCGAAGAGGCTGCTCTTTTGAAATTATATCTCTTGGAATGGATTTCAGCGATGGAGCTGCGAGTGCATTATACTCTTTTAAACTCCGACGTCATCATTTTTAGCTAATATTGTAAAGTCAGAGTGAATTATCCATTATACTAATACTATGAAATTGTGAATTCCTAGGTGATTAGAAATGCAACTAATCATTGTTTAACGGCGAAGATAAATAGGGATTGAGTTTGCGTAAGTCGTTTGCTGTAAAGGAGTGGCACAGATACTGGTCGGCACTGATATGAAAGAGGCGAATTGGTAATTTTTGAGAGTTAATGATTTTCCAACTTTTGATCAGCCGATATAAAGCACAAAATTCACAAATGAACTATTTACTTTATCACAGGAAATTTGTGTACATTTGATCGAGGTCAAAGATTTTTCACTATCAGCATCTAAAGTCTATACCCGGTACCGCTCTGACGGTATATAATGACGAAAAATAAAAGGGGGCAATTTGAAACGCGCCTCCATACATGTTAGAAATTTGACCTTAATATACAACTCATCACTTCAATGACTTCAGTCCGACTCGAGCACCACAATTTCATTCAGATGCTATACAGGGTGACTCAAAAGTCTTAATCGGGTTTCAAGTCAAGATTTCTCAGTAAGTATTTGCACTACAACCTTAATTTTTCGTTTATACTGTAGAGGAAGAACCAGAATTTTAGTAACATATCGCAATTTGTGAAAAAAATCAAGTTAGAGGTCGAACTACTTGCTCATTCATTTTATGGAGGTCAACCAATTCATCAAATGGTATGAAAACATTGTCCGCTTACGATTTGTTTCTCATTGACTACAACCACATGCTAATACTTCATCATTAAATTTGATTGATCAAGTGACCTGCTAAGTGTGAACAAGACTTAATGCACATGCGTCCATTGAAATAATAGCGGAAAGTTAATACGAAGGCATAATGAAGAAGGACAACAAAGAAGAATGCTAAGCTATCCATTTCCATTAATGTGTGATTGGTACTTATGATAATTATCGAACTTCTACATTAGCTCAATAGTTATGCATGACGTCAAAATGTCGTTGAATTGAAGCATATCTGTGAAAGACTGATTTCGGAAACCGTTTAGTACTTAATAGCTGCTGATATTCACTTTTCTATCATAGAAACCAGTGATGTTATCTGTGCAAGATCGGATCAACGTTGTGTTGCTTATGGCTAAGCATGAGTCCGTAACTACCGCCCGACGGGAGTGGCAAAGAAATTTCACATCAAAGCCACCTTCTGAAAGCACATTCCGACTTGTGTTTAAGAAATTTACTGAGACGGGTTCTGTCCAAGATGCTGAGCGAAGTGGTCGCCCATCCCTTGATGAGGATGATGTTTTACGTGTGAAAGAGGAGTTTGAGAACAATCGAAGATCGTCGGTGCGGGATGCAGCCAATCAGCTTGACATGCCACGCCAGACTGTTCGAGGTACTCTGAAGCGAACAATTGGCATGAAATCATTTCACATTTCTCGTGTTCATGAACTGTTGCCGGACGACTATGAACCAAGGCTTCAGTTTTGTGAAGAAATTAGCCGGCTATGTGATGATCCCAGCTTCATCCACAAGCTATGTTTTTCTGACGAGGCCATCTTTCATCTGAATGGCAAAATTAAGTCACAATTGTGTGATTTGGGATTATGAGAATCCACATTTATGTGACGAGATTCCTCTAAAGTCGAAAGGCTTGGTGGTCTGGGCGTCCATGTTTTGCGACCGGATCATCGGACCTTACTTCTTTGAAACAAACAGTGACGAAAGACTCCTATCTCGAGATGCTGAGGGATTATTTCATTCTTGAACTGAAGAGACTACGAAGATTTTCCACGACAGTCTTCCACAAGATGGCGCTCCTCCTCATTGGGGTCTGAATGTGAGAGAATTTCTCAACATCCAATTCCCTAATCGATGGATTGGCAGGAACGGTCCCATCCACTGGCCAGCTAGGAGCCCAGATTTGACGCCTCTTGATTATTTTTTGTGGGGTCATATCAAGCAGATGGTGTACAAGAATAGGCCAACAGACAACGAAGAACTGCGAGTGAAGATTGCAGAAGCAGTCCAGTCCGTGACGAAAGTCACGATCAACAAGACTTTTGAAAACTTTCAAAAAAGAGTCATTTCTTTGTAATGAAGTTAACGGAGCTCACTTCCAGCATATATTGTAAAAATGCAAGTCTTTGGAAATTCTGGGTTCTTCCTCTACAGTATAAACGAAAAATTGAGTTTGTAGTGCAAATACTTACCCGATTAAGACTTTTGAGTCACCCTTAAATATTAACATATTTGAAATTTTTTCAGCAAATGCTCTTGTTAAAATGTGGTGCTTAAAGTCCAAATTCAGTATTCACAAAATCCTATCATTAGTCGCTAAGCCAGCCAAAAATTGAAGGAAATCATTTTAAAAAAGTTCTCGTAAAAGTATGGTAATTTTGATTGCAAAATATTTTGTGTTCAAAAATAATCATCTTGTATGCTAATTTAGGTCTCGTTTGGTTATTATGATCTAAATGCATGTCGCAGGCTATGTATAGTATTTTCGATGGGGCATTGTCAGATAAGTTTTGCTAGATTTGAACTGATTTGCAATGTCTTGTGGCGAGAGGTGTTCAATTAATGTCACTATCTCTCTCTCTCTCTCTGACGAGCTGCGGTGCTAGTGAAATGATGTAACTCCGGATAAGACCGGCTGGCGAAATATAGGAGCAAAAAGTTTTTAGGTTATTCTCAGCAGCTTTTGCATTTTTTTACTTTCTTTACAAAAAACTGCATGCTGCTTACTGACAGTGAACTTAAAATTTTAGTAATGCAAAATTAATTCTGGAGACACACGATATAATTTATGGTTGTGCTGATCTTTTATGCCCATACTGTGATCGTTGTTATAAGCTTTCATATGCGATTCAAGATTGCACAGTTACGTGAACCTGTTTAATATCATTTTGAGTGCTTGACACATACAGGCCATATATCCATTTGACGCTCTTCCACATCAACTTTTTTCATTTTCAATAATAATCATTTCAGAGCAGTTCATCAGAATCTTTTGATAATGATATTTTTCTTGGTAATATAGGTCAAATGCGGGGTAGAAGTCAACTACATCACAAAATGCAGTTAAACTGAATTGCCTTCTTATTCCACTCCGAGTGTCATATTCAACTGCATAGTAATACAGTAGATTGATAAACAAACGTTTCAAAAAAGTTCCAAGACAGAAGGATTGGTTGAAAAAATAAATATCTGCTTTCTAACAATAGAAATAATCAGAATTAATTTTGTCAAGCACAGGCCAATTCGAATGGCTACAATAAAATCAAAATATATTTGTATCTCTACTGATGTAATCAAATGTGGATTGACATGCATGTTGTTCCGAAACCCATCTATTTTTGATTTTTTCGAGCCCCTATTTGTCATTAGTCTATGACAGCGATGAAGCAAGCTCAATATTACGAGGCCAAGATGATAAAAAACTGAAGTCAAAGATTAATAACAATATTCAGCCTGAATGCAAAAAAATAGTAAAAAATGATCAGAGTTTCATCCCAGACGAATGCAGAATCCGCCAGAGTGAGTAGCAGGACCTCGGTACCAGCATGCCTTCATTATCCGCCCAAAAATTCTTTTAGCAGCATCGAAAATTCTAGCCCCCCTTGCCGAAAAAATTGTTCCCGTGTGCCTGCTCCTGCATCAGCAGCAACACAGAAAAATCAGAATTATTGGTTGTCATTTGCTTGGTAATCATGCCAATCTTGCAGCATTGACAATTAATCACCAAAAGCTGTGGCTTAAAACCGACTCCAAGTAGGACAAGATGAAGGCCTTAGTGACAAGTAAAGTCACGCTCTCATTATCAACGAACAATAAATTATTGAAATATGAAGGGTTCAGGTTTATTGAAAATTACATGACTATTAATAAAATCATCTATTCAAGAAATGTGCCAGAAATAATCCATTCCATACACACGACATTCTCACATGCCTCAAAGAAATTGATCTTAGAGATAAAACTCTCCACTTCTTCTTGAGGTAGGCTATCTTTGGAATAATCGCTAAAAGGTAGAATTGTTTAAACCTTAAGACAGACATGATTTTTCATTGGTGCAATGCTTACATGACATTTCTCACACAATATACGCTTAGATAGTAAAGCACAATCTGTATCACAATCTGTTTCACATCAGCTTCACAATCAGTTTTTCTTAATCAGTAATCACAACTGAAGAATCTACTTTCATCGGCTATATACATGCATATAGACATGGATGAAGTAAGACACGCCATATTTTGATAGGTAAAGAAACTTGAACCAAATGATACTCCATAGAACTCGTAGAATACCATAGACTTTCCGGGCGTGACCTGGTCGCAGCTCTACGTCAATCACAGATACCTTTGCTCAATCACCAATCGTCTCCTTATCGCAGCACATTCTTTAAGAGTCAAATAACAAGATTTCAGCGACCATGCGTGATATTGAATGCATGACACATCAAAATATGATATAAATTATATCACCAACAGATAAGAATATGTCGTCAGCAGTAGAAAACCTCAAAGAAATGTTAGAACCGATGAATATCCATAGCCAATCATTTTCGAAAGAGACGAAAAAATGATTGGGTCCCTATATACATAGGATGCTGCTCTGCTAGCAAAAATCATCTGAACGTAAGTTGGTCTTCACATCTTTTACGGCTGCTTTGATGAATTATGCGCTAGGTTGCTTGAGAAGTGGGTGTGTTAAAAATATTTGACTTTGAATTAAATGTTGTCACATAGTTAATAGTAGAATCAGGGCAGTGAACTATGTCATCTAATTTTTAAGAGTGGTTACCCACCTTGTTTTTGGTACCACGAGTTGCCCCGGATGACCATGCCCGCTTTAAAGCAAATGCTTCTACCGTACACGGGTATTAGGGGCACATATAAATTTGATGTAAATATAAGGGAAAACATTGCTTTTGATTGTATTTACTTAGTCCGTCACTTCAAAACGGTTAAGTTTAGTGTGTACTTCATTATACAGACAGGTTATCGAAAGAATTCAATGTAGGTATTGTATTTATCGATTACATTTATTTCATTGATTTTCATCCAGAAATTATTGATGATGTCGAATGCAATAACGAAAATTGAAAAACAAATGAATGTAATATGGGATGCATTGCTAGTTAATTGATGTGCATAATCTTATTACAATTTCGATATTTTTCATAAAATGCCAGTCAACATCATGTTCATGCGAAACAACGTAAGAATGTTGTGACAAACCGGTAAATGTGTGAACAATCACGTGAACACTGATTATGTGAACAATGGTCAACTCAATATACCATGTACGTACACGTATGTGTCAAATCACACCGATTTGTCGATAGCGATGTGCTGTAGCACATCATAGAAAAAGGGACCACAAGATTTATGATGTTGAAATTTGTTGGCGCCAAAGCGTTTATCATGTATCGTCCTGCTTCCATAATGGTCTATCTTTTGACCAAATTCCTATATGACCATCGTGTATTTTATGCTTTTTCGTAGCTTTTCATCTACTAAGCAAATTGTGACCTTTTTGTAAACATTTTCAGGGAGTGATCGTCGCGGAGAACCTTTGCTGCAAAAGGATGATTATTCTATCATCTTATATGCATTCTGTTCATTAATTCATATCGTACTATATTAGAACATGAACTTGCTATTAGGTTAATTGAATATCAAATCAAAAAGATCATAATTTGATTTCTCAGCTTTTTTTTGATTCCTAATTTTAACAGCCGGAAAACCACAAATTTGGCAGATTTGCAACACGACCTCTACGGCCCATTTGTTTCAACGTGAAGATTTTGACTAACCTTCCTTAGCGATGACATCAGCCATCTAGGTTTTGTTGGGCCCTATGTTATCATTGGGAATTTAGTGGCTTAAAGCATCCACATTGCATTAACATTAGAGATGACGGTCAGAAGACAGAAATAATGTTTTACCTACCTTTTGTTGCTTAGTGACATAATGGCTTCACAGTTTCGCGCGCATATTAAAATCGTGGTTACTAAAATTAAGCCATGTACACATCAATTGAAATGGGACTGCCAAACTACGCTGAACTCCAAAAATACTGTAATTACAATCACTGTTGGCATGATTATGCGGTATAACTCCACCATTAAAACTTACCTTGCTCCAAAATGAAACCGATATGACGAATTTTATTACACCGCTGATCATAATAAAAGAACACCTGGAGATACGTCGAACTTCAATCGATTCTCATGACTTCGATGTGCTACGCATCATTCAAGACATTGTGTTCTCAGTTTGAGAAGCGTTATGGTAAACATGAATCAGGTTGTTGTGCTTGCTGGACAATGTTCAAAATATTAAACTTCACTGAACTGCCAATCGCAATGAGGAAAAAATGTAAGCATGTCAGGAATCAGAACGGAGATGAACGAGCATTTTGTGAGATTTACTTTGATACATTGCTCATCGAAATCGCGGGAAGAAAAATAGTGATGTCATGGAAATATATAAACACATGACTCCATTGGTCTGAAACCTATATATCATTTTTTCTCCAATTAATGACGTTAGGCATTTCAGAAACCTTTGATATAAGGAGAGCGAGTATGCAAGTTGTGTTCTATTAGTTCACTCGCTGATTTTCAACTTCTTCAGCATTTTCTTCATCCACACCAAAGTGCACAAACTATCCAAAGTCATCCAATTTGCAGACGTGTGAGAAAACAAAGGCAGCTTTCTCTATTTGTTTTTGCGTCACCTGCAGCTGCCGACGGATCGACCTGGATTTTTGATTCTTTGTTGACCATGCATAATGCTTCGTGTACTTTAGGCATAATCGTGTTTTAGCGGTATTGATAAAAAGATGTCAAAGATGTTGAAAATGAAACTATTGACTTGAGACTTGATCAGATTCACATTCTTACATCACAAGGATTTGAATACCAAACACTAACATTTTTGATGTAAAAGTGAGAAGATGACACTTTCAGTAACAGAGTCATGATTTTGTGATTGTTCTTGTCGGCCTCATTATTTTTTCGCCAACGATGCAATAGCAATGTATCGAGTAGAGTCATATAATGCGCGCTTGCTCGTGCCTAATTCATTGACTGCCCTGTGAATTATACGTACAAAGGTACTTGTCCAACATTTTATTTTTCTTCCCATTGCCAAATTATTTTCAGTACCGAGGCAAGATCACTGACATGGAAACGATTGCCAGCGCGTGTCACTATTCCATGCTAATCGCGGACGAAGTTGAACACTAGGATTCACGTTTGCCCCATTTAACCTCTGCCCTGCGTGCCGGTGAGACTAGCTCTCTCTCTCTCTTTTCACAGTTTCTGTCATACAACTCGGAAGTGGCAAGGCCAGAAGATGCTCTCGCCCGGCATAGTTCGGAAGTCTACGCGCCCAAGAGAGAAGTGTCCTACGCGAATCTAGTGAACAATAACTATCCTTGAGAAAAGAGGCCTCAAAACCAGGTATTGGCTAAATACCATTCTATTAATCATTAATTACTTCTAAGAAGTTAAAGTTACCCCGAAACCAAAGATCACTGATGGGTGCTTTGATGCGATTAGAGAAGATAGCGTCTTCGTCCACCACGATTCTTTTATCACTCTCTTCCTCCAGTTTACTTCCCTTGTCTACACTTCATCTCTTCAAAATTTACTGAATGAGAGTAGTCGTGAGCGTATTGAGCCACTTCAGGAGCGCAATGGTGTCAATGTTCACGAAAGCCTTCATATGCTCTCGCCTTCGTTCAATCCAAAAGTTCGTGAGGATTCTCCAACATAGTCCAGCTACATCCCTCTGAGCCACAAGGCAGTGGTAGATGATCCCCAACTCGGTGGCAGGCACGGGTTGCTTCTTAACTTTGACTTTCTTTCATTCTTGCTTTTGTTTACTATGCCTTGTTACTTATCTCCTCTGTGTAGTCTGATTTTCATTTATTTCAGTGTTTACGGTCTCTATTTTCTTAAGGCTGTCTTTCAATTTCTAATGCTGTATTTTTTTGATGCTGCCACCTGTTCAAGTGAGCTGTGCTTTGCGATGTTGGTGTTGACCAGTTCTGTTGTCTGGAGTCACTTGCCTGACGATGACGGCTGGGCGGTTGAACGGGCCTTGCCTAATTAATAGAAATTCTAATTTAAGCCAATACTGGTTTTGTGGCCTCTCTCAATGGATAGTATTTCACCTCTGGCCCAATATTTCTTGAAAAACAATAACTGTGACAGATCCACGAACTGCCAGTGTGATACCGGGAAAAACCAAAGAGACTCAGATTCACCACGTCATACGTGAACGCTCAATTCGGTTGTCCTAAGGGCCACTTGTAATTGCCTTTGGATAAGATTATAAAGATGCAATCTTCCTTTTTTACTTCTGGACTATTTTGTTTGGGAATAAAACTAACCCGTACATTTACAATTCATATTTTTTTTATTGAAAAAAATTATGATTTGCAATTGAGTAATTTTTATATTTTGACCACTGTCCAGAAGGCGCCAAAAGCGGATTGATCTTTATCACAGGTAGGGTGGACCAGATGATTCATAAGAAAAATAGGGACAAGGAAGTTTTAATTTCTAAAAATTCCAATTCATTAAATAGACGGATTCCGCGAATTTTAGGAAATTCAAATCGATCAGGGGATCAGGGGGATGTATTAAAGCAATAGAATTATATGACATTCGAAATTATATCTTGGAATCCTATGACACATGGTGTTTTTTACTTTTCGCTTAGATGCAATTTGTCGCAACACACCTTTGTTCTTTTCGTTGTTTGTGCGCATTTGGAAATACTGCGCCTAGACTTTTCTTGTGTTCAAGGTAGCATTCATCAGCGAAAAAATTCGTTCAACTGCTGCTGGCGTATAGGTATATGTTGCACATTCTCTTTAAATAAGACAGAACATAGAAAAATGCATCAGAATACGGGACTGTCCAGGAAAATAAAGGATTTCTGGTCACCCTAATCACAGCCCATCTCAAACCTGAGAACACAGTCTCGAATGATGCGTGGCACGTTGTTGTGTGAACATGTTTTGGAAGGACAGAAAAATCAATGACGTTGACATATCTTAGGTGGTTTTCTATTTGATCAGCTCAATCGATTCATTAATAATAGAACCAGTTCATTTTGAAGCGAGGTGATTTTAATAAGTGGAGTATATTGCACAACCATACCACAAATGCTGATTCTCAACCATATCGACAATGTTATATGATTGTCATTACAATATTTAATAATTGAATAATAATAGAGATTAAGTAGGGTAGTCGAATAGCAGGATTCATCAAAATTGGGTACGTTTGGATGATCGCATGAAATTTTAATAATTTGTGATTCCGGGAACTTATTTGATCTCCTGATTCTCGAGAATATGCGAAACCCAAACCAGATATGAATTATTCGGCCAGTCCTCCAGCCTTTCAATCACTATTGACAACATCAATGTCTGTATATACAAGAACAAATCGTTATTCGAATCTTCGAGGCTTTTGGGATTGGTAACAGCAATGCCGCGCCAGACTCATTCCGATGGCCGACCGCATAATCGCGCCAACGACAGATAATGAAATAGGATCAAACATGTCACGGCTTGTGAAAGAAAACTTCCACTATTGTCGATGGTGACTTGCGGAAAAATGGCCTAAAGAAATGGATTTCCCAAGCGTTCACGGTGACTATCATGTGATTTGCAAGACAATAGAAGAGAGGTGACTGGTGTATTATTTCTGCAATGTCGCAGTTTCGCATAAGACCATATTCAATGCAATACAACATTAAATGTTCCATCAGGTTGGAAACATATTTACTATTCAAAGCGTTGCAGCTAGCGCCTGACAAACAGTGTAGGTTTGTCTATTGCACAAACTTAAGAGAAAACAAAATTGCTGTATTAGTCAGCGTCTATTGTCGATAAGCTGTGACAGATGAAATTTGAATACAAGCTGATGATTTCATTGCCTATCGCTGCCTAGAAGAGGCACGCACGTCGTCGTCAGGAGCGATCATCATCAATTCGCTGTATCACTAGAAAAAAGATAAATCAAATTTTGAGATCAATTATTTCCATTTCAAGCATTTCAAGCACATTTCAAAACTCAATATTATATTAAATTAATTGGAGATATTGTGTACGATAAAACACGGACTTTCATTTTGTCATTCATTGTAGAATAAAGGAAGGGCGTGTAGTAGGGAAGGTCCCACACATATTTCTTCTACGTTGCCTTCAAAACTGTTAAAGATGCGACTCTAATTTTTTGTTTTGTGTTAGCTATACCACCACCTCTATGCATGGTTTCTATGTGTCTCTGATAACTAATCCCCAAATGTTATAAAAATTAATCTACAGGAACATGCAACATTGCGTGCGGCAAGTAGCGGAACACTTTCGTCTTAACTTAAAATTTCTCATGGACGACTGCGAATTTGTGGATTCTGACACCCAGATTTCCTAATCCGAACGCTGTTATTGAAAAAGTTAAAGATGCTTCGAGTAGAATCCCGTATTCATAAAAATAGCTTGTTGGGTGCTCCGCTAACTTCACTCACGTACATGAAATATTGCGATATTACCGTTTTAAATTGCAATGTTGAGAAAAATGAATCATGTATTAGTAGTCAGCGCCGCAAATTCGGTAGTCACAAAGAAGGCTGATTTACTGGCCTATCAGCGAAACTGGGAGGTTGGTTCCGCTAATTCACAGCGAAACCCACTTTTATCTGCAAATTGAAACTCTCAAACCGCGCCCGCAAACTTAACGGAATCTGATCGCAGCTTCATGACCAGAGGCTGAAAAATTGATAAAATAGAAGTTGTTTCAAAATAAAATATTGCTGTAATAAATAATTGTTCCGCTGCGTGGTTCCGCCAACTCTTTTTGAAACATCGACACGCCTCATGTGAATGTAATGATCCAGGAGAATGTTGCCAGATGGTTAACAAGAATCAAATTACTGAAATCGTGTTGCACCTTAATAAATTCTGTGAATGTATTTGTGATCAGAGCAGTCTGTTTGTTATCTGCAACATATATCGGCTGTCATGACGTTTTCATTATTATCTGTAAGAGCAAATTGGCAAGCTGCAGCTTACAAGGAGTGTCGTATTTCCGCCTGCTGTTGGAGGAATTCTGCCTAAAAGTGCAAATCATAATGGCATAAAAATGACGAATTCATTTAGAGTTTTAAATGAATGTTGGGTCAACTACGTTACTGAGTACACCAAACTCGGAAGAAAATGGATCAACATAAACAGATGGAAATTTGCTCCGAACTTGCCAAGATGACTGGAACCACATATAAGATTTTGTCGGCCCTTTTTCCCCCTTTTTCTCCCCCCCCCCCCCCCCCCATCTTTGATGTATTGAATTGACAATCTACAAATAGAATTAATGAATTAGGAGTTAGAACCAATGCTAGATTAAAGGCAATGCACGTGCAGCAAAGGGAGCCTCATTCATTGATACTTTTTCAAAATCATGCAGAAACAATGTCTGAAAACAGCCAGGAAAAGTGTGGCGATAGGGGCCACAAGTGGTGTTGGCGAGCGGAATCGCATTGTCACACCTTTCAACCGGCAGTAGCATGTTTACCAATTGCTATATTCTGTGCATTTAAGAATGCGACGGGCTGCTGCACTGTAAATGGTGGCTTCAGCATGTCGTTGCATGACATAATTGTACATGTACTGTAAATGTGTGCAGCAGCATTGTACACATCTAATTTGTTACTACAAATAAAATGTATTTTTTCATTCTAAAAGATGAAATGAGAATGTGAATAATGAAAAGTAATTGCTGGAGCTACTCTTTTTGTATTGCAATTCTATCACCCACATATTAACTTGCAAGCATATTAAACAAGTAGCGATAGAGCTCAGAGGATCAGTGTGGTCAGATATTGTCATTTAATCATTCAATATGCTTGGGCATATTTGCCGAGTCCTCGCAGTGGACTATGATGAGTTCAAACAAAGCGATACGTGGAGAATTGGAGATTCTTTCAAAATCACGTTCTTTGTTTGATGTGCAAATGGCTTTTAATTGCCGTACTCCAACTCACATCAATTCATCGAGGCACATCAGTGAGCGTCACCAGTCTGTTTTAAGAAATGACCACAGTTCATGTCCGCTCTGGTATTAGCACTTCCTGATGATATTGACCGGTGGTCAATGAAAAAACGTATCGGAGCTTCAAACAATTTGTAAAATCATGCTATTGTTTAATCTTTTTCTATTTTCTACGAATTACACTAGGGCCGATTCCCGATTTTTATTCATTCTGCCCTTATAATGATCCTAAAAAAACGGACCAGTGAATTATGTCAAACTTCACATCGATTCTTCTGGCCCTTCAATCTCAATTTTGATTTGTATGCCATACAAAACATTTGAGAGCTGAGTGCAGCTTTCAAACTGAGTGCTTATTCGTAATTCCGAAATTTTGACTTAAGGTGTAGACAGAGGTGAAAAATGTCGAAAATTCGCCTCTTTTAGAAAAACTGAAATTTATCAATATGAAGACACGTGCAGCCGATGATTAGAAACGTGGTGAACCAGTTTCTGGATCATTCTATGATGCATTGCTCTTCGAAATCGGTGAACTATCAGAGAAATTATGATGTCCCAAAATTTATTGAGGCAATTACGGCATAATCTATTGTATAATGATTTGCTTGTGTTGATTTTTGAAAAAAGGGGTATTTGGGGGGGGGCTTAATCATTGACGATAGCGAGGTCTTTTTACACGCATTCATGTCTCTGTGCACCTGTTTAGGGACAGCACTACACACCCCTTCAAAGTGCTGCCAAGCTAAGTTGTAAAGAACTTTCGGATTGTGAGCTTGTGAAGTGCAATGTTTTGCTCTTTTGTCAGCTGGGCTGTCCAAGCGCCCAGTAAGCCGCAAGCTAGGTGTGTCAAAGATGGGTTTAAAGAACAATGTTTACTAACTGTTTTAAAACAAGGAACATTATGTTTTTATTGTTTTATTGTTTTATTTAAATGTGATCTTTTCCAAATGTCAACAGTTGAATGAGGTTGTCAACGGCTTTAGCATGGCTTTACACATATACATGTACATAACAGGCGAACCCTGAGTTGCAGTTATGTTTCCAGAAACTAAATATGCCCACATCAATATGCTGCATTTGTTTTCATAGGCTTTAGGAATCTCTTCGGTCGGTTGAAACGTATCAAATTTATTAGTCTACTTCTCTTTGTTGGCATGTAGCGTTTCTCTTGAAAGTATTCCAAAAATTAAAAGAATGATAGGTTGATACAGGTCTGCATCCGCCCCTAAACAACAAATGCCACAGATCACCCGCTTCTATTGTATTGCCTAAACTTCTCCGTGAGTTGCCATCGGTGATATATGGTCTTTTACCCTGCAATTATGTATGGATAAACCATCTCGTTTCTATTCATGCAGAGAAGCCACCTGTCCCAGTCAGCAATAATTTGGAAACTGAGGCATAATACTAGACCATTCAAGTCGATGGTTCAGCCAATAGGACCAGATTATTGCAGATCAAACCATGCTACATCTCAACGATCGTAATTGATTGCCAGGAGGACGAAAGATTTCTTCGTATACCTATGAGATCTGACCTAATTTGTATCTAAACAAGTTCCGTATTGTAGTTAATGTTATGCTCGTGCGAGTCAGTTGCGCACGCCATGAGTTTAGGATTTCGGACTAATTGAATATTAATGCCAAAAAAGTAATTTTATTCAATTCATGCGTTGGAGAGCCTGCAGCCCAACTCCATTCACTGCATTCACAACTGCGAACAGTACAGTGGATACGCATTCACTACCCATGAAATGATCCAAAAATACATATAAAAGCACACAACAGTTGTACTATGATACATAAGCCTTCCCTCAATAGTTTCTTGTAATTAGGGTTAGACCAGTATCTGAAGAAGGAAACTATACTTAGAAATTCTGGGAAAACAAAAAAGCATGATTTGTTGAACCCAACCAAGGAATGCACCGAACGCACTCCACAAGTGGAAACACTATTCTTTCATGCTTTACAGGAATGTTGGATCCGATCGAAAAGAACCAAAGTTTTTCAAACAGGGTCGTCTAAATATTCCCTGGTTAGAAGTTGGGATTTGAACCCTGGATTTTTCGGGATTACGGCTCACGGAAATTGCAATGCTAAGATCACGGAGTTGCGAAACAAAAACGCTTCCAGAGCGATAATTATGTGAAGAAATTGTGTTTAATGGTGGATTTTCAGGCTGCAGAATTTATTGCTTACATAATCCGATGAAAAAGTCTATGGATAACATTAGAATTGTAGCCTAATTAAGCTTACTCGATCAAATGACTACCTGATACATGCTATTATAAAATTCACATCTACTATTTCTAATTTCATCTTGACTATAGGGATAGGGACACACGATTGTAATCCCTAGATAGATGCGGACGCCTATTTGTCATCGACCCAATTTGGGGATTTCACTTCCGCAGCCGACGGTTTTGCCACAAGGAGAGACGAAATGTGAGCTTTAAGGAAGCCGCAATAAAACCATCAGGAATGAAACTGCAAGAGCTTGAGACATGGCGACGTGGCGTTCTCAATAGAATCAAGTTGATTAGAGGATGAAAAGTTTGCCTGTCTCAGAGCGTCAAGAACTTTTTGGAAAGGTTGCGAACTATTTGACACAGGCGAATGTAGCACATGGGTCTATCGAAGCCATGAACAACAAATAAAATTTTATTTCAACCTTTCTAATATTTATTACCAAAATTGTACTGTAATTGGCAAATTTCGTTAGAGTGGGAGACAAAATCTGTTTGGCTCACTTTTTATGATCATCACTACTGCCGAATGCTGTCTGATCTAGTGCGTTTTGCATTGTTTCACTTCATGAAGCAAATCGGAGCTCGACGAGCCAAATAAAACTGGCATTCTTCGGATGCGACACTCGTTCAAAATAGACTGTCCCTCGTTGAAGTATCTCAATTTTTCAGGAAAAACTGTATTATCACGTGTTCATTTAAAAAACCTTCAAAAATTTAAATACTTTTCCATGTATGAAATTAAGGCATGAATGATCCTAGGAGCGATTCTTCGGATAGACTGGCAGCGTCAAATTATGTTAAAACCTTAATTTGGCTGCTGTGTAAGAAAAAGCAATAATGTTTTGATATTTCATCCATTCTTACTTTGTTAGCATACGTCGGTCTCATCAGCGAAAAAACAGTTATATACTTGTTTTATGAACACAATAAATGATGCTTGTATACGACGGTTCAAAAAACCTTAACACGGATTGAAATTGCATTATATGTTTTGTACTATTCAAAGGTGAGGGGTTCTTTACAACAACAGAACATTCATTTTTATCCTGTCTCTTTCTTGCTCCCTCATTCGTTTGCCGGATCTCTTTAGCGGCGCTCTACATGGTGATTCATTTTTGTAGACTGATCAACTCTCACTTCCAACTGCATACCGGTCGCTCCCTGGTTGTGTAAAACTTTTGTTTATCATTTTGTCTGCATCTCCTAGTCTACGTACCCTGTAAAGCTTTCTCAACATCCCTCAGCCGCTCTGATCCTTCTATTGACTACTTTGTCGATTGTACTGTCTTTATCTAACCAGATCCAGGTGCTTGAAATGATCGACCTTCGTTCACCTGTCTGAGGTAGGAACAAATCGTTTCGTCATGTCTTCGCAAAGCTTACTCCGTCGTACGCACATTTACTTGAGTCCAAATGCTCTAAGGTGTGATTCCTCTGGTTTAACCTCCTCTCAGTGATTACTTCGATTGACCCACTAATGCATCTGTGGGTCACTATGTCATCTGGTTAGCCAGTTCTTCTGATTAGGAGTTTTACTACTCCAGAGGACAGTCGACCCTTATTTATGGTATCAAGAAAGAATGGCTAGAAAGGGACTCGTCTGAAACGTTGGGCAGAAAGATGCAACGTTTGTGGCATTTACGAAATCATGACTCTTCATTGTACGAATATGCTTTCACCAACCTTTCACAATCTTTTCAAAATTATGAATTCGAAACGAAAACTTCAAATTATTTATTGCTGCGCTGAGTGTTGGCTGTTTATATTATGATAGATATTGTATAAATTGGATTTCTCATGGCATTATACGTACCATTTATTCGTATCTAGAGATACAGGATCGCCATCAAGTGTAAAAACTTCGTGATATTTAAGTGCTCCAGTGCTTGTAAGTGTGGTTGTCCTCAAGGAGTTCTTTGTTAGGTAGATCCGTTTTTATGTTTCTTTATTGTCATGATATATACCAAAGCATTCTCTCACGGGTATATTCGTATGCGGATGATTTGAATATTCTCATCCTATTTCAAAAGATGAAAAAATGTCGAAAACTTCGTGTTATGGAAGAAATTCTAACATTCGTAAATGGTCCGAGATGATGTTCTTCGTTTTAATGCGGCGAAAACAAAAAATTGCAATTTTTGGAAAGCAGACTTTCCTTGTAACGATGTTTTTTCTATATATCGTTTAGTGTTGACAAGAGCGCGAAAAATACTCGGTGGTCACTGGGACAAGATTATATCCTCGAGTTTGACCGCGATTGAACGCAAATGTTCACAACGTCAGTTTTACTCAAATCTCTAACTATACTTTCTGTCACGATGATTTGTGGAGAGTTACTATACAACATTTTTGAAAGTTTGCTGTTTATTCTACCACCTTTTTGAAGTTTCTGTCATCTGAACGAAAATCTTGCTGTCTCGTATTTTTAAACGTTGTAAGTAAAATAATTGCAACCGGATGTATATGTTCATAATACTGTTGATAATCTGTTAGCAAAAGGTTCATAGCATTTGAGTCGTGTACAAGAATTTCAGGAGATCCATGTCATCCTTTGAATATGTTTAGACGACGCAATCCGTCAGACGTGCTTTACGATTCACTTTGTCGCACAATCGTAGACAAAATTCTTTTCCAATAGCTTTTTTGCTGCATCAAAAGTGGTTGTGTAAAAACTCTAACATTGCTGTGTATTTTGATTTTGACAAATATCCTGCTTCTCTCTCTCTATGCGGCTTATACGGTCCTCCGAATACCAATATGTAGGCTATAACACGACCACACACATTTCAACAAGCAATTGGCAGAATCAGTTCCTTGTGCCTGGCTTTACTAGTCAATATTGACCGGACAGAATCAAGTAATAAAATTCAGTAGTCAAAGGAACAATAAAATTCTGTAATTCCTATTCATCTTCTGAACCTTCTCTTGCTACACGTATTAACAACAATGGAATTAAATAAAACGGATAGATCAAATTGCCATGCAATTTGGTAATGAAAGTGATAGTATAGAAGTAGAATGGTATGAAGAGCTTAACTTGGCTTTTTTGGATAATTGGCCTAATTCTGTGGCTTTTCTGGCTCTTTTGCGATTTTGGATTTTTGGATCCATTTCCAGCCTAATTGGAAATGATATTAAACTCTTTCGAACGCTATATTTTCGCTTATTAGAAACGTTCGGATTGTCTTTTCTGACAAAAGAGCGAAACTTTCTCTTTGAAAACAATTCACAAGCCTTCGGAATCGGCTATCATGCATTAATTCCAAGCCGATTGGAAAATTTGTTTACAACACAACTATCTGGAATCAAACAACTTTGATGTGGATATGCAGCACCATTAGACACCATGATATTGAAGGCCGGAACATGATCGTGTTAGCGCTAGTAGATGTAAACATTTTTCAACAATTCAACAGAAACAGAAAAATGCAATGAATTGGGGACAACATAACTTCTCTAAAACCCATTCGATTTTCCGTGCAAGACATCAACAGAATGCTCAATGAAGCCCTTTACCTTGTGTTTTTGCTTCGTTGTCATGACTCACATATTTTCAGATTGGAAATTTGCGATTTTTAAAATATTCCGCAGACTTCAAATTGATAATTTTGACCTCTGTCCACATTAAACAATGGACAGATAACAAATGTGCAATGGCTCATTGAAAAGGCTGAGAACATGAGCTTTTGAATGGGTTGTGGCTTTATTAATGTAAAATGAGGTTGAGAGGCAGGAGAATCGATTGAAGTTTGACGACCAGTTTCGGTGGTCCGTTCTTATGATCAACTCTAGTAAAATATCATTCACGTGACTGATGACTTTTAAGTTAAGAAATGTGAAGGAGAAATATATTTCCTAATGTGTCATAAGTCTACAATAAACGGACAACACGCGATATATATTCTCATAATACAAATAGCCGACATCATCGAAGTCCATTTTATTCCAAACACTTTTTGAATTGGATGAACTTTATGTGAGGCCATTTAATCACTAAGCGAGAGAGAGATTCTGTCACTCACTAAATATCTCTATGTCTAGCTAACACCAACTGAGACTGAGACCCAACTGTCACTTACTACCAACTGACATATCGGAGGACGTCTGATTACCCGGTTCCGCTAAATTTATTACATAAAACTTTCTCAAACTCACTTCAGGTTTGTACCATTAGAGTAAGTCTATTAGGTAGATTGGCAACTCCCCGCATTTATTAAAATTCCCAATGTGCATCCCACTTTCGATTTTATAAAATGAACTCGAAGTGAATACAATTGGGTCTTTTTCCAAATGTGAGATACTCAAATTTTTGCAGTTTTTGAAGAAATTACCACGGAATTGACTGATCATGGATAGTAAGTGCAGACAAAAAAAAAAAAGGAATGGATGGTATTTACCACAGCTCCTCTCCTATCATGACAGCCTTAAATGAGGCAATGTTTGTTAATTTTTGCAATTCGATGCGCTGCTATTACTTTCATGCTCCAATCCTCAAGAGGAATTTATCTCTTACACAGCGTTGCCATATCATATCACAGGCAACTGGGTCCACATCACTATTCAGAATTCAATAAATGAAACATAAATTTAGTGAATCATAAAATCATGCCTGCGATGAAAATTGCGCTTAAAGAGCGAGATGACGCGTCTCAGCAAGCGAAAGCACCAGTAAACATCTCGACCTTTCCTTGATTGGGGATACTAGGAAGTCCATTATAATGTGGTTCATTAAAAATTTCAATTGATCATCAGGCGTGTAAAATTCCGCTTTAAGTTACGATGACTGGTCAGCAAATATTCATTCCTCTTGATATCCCTCATGTTTTTCATCCTTCTTATTAAAGTTGGCTTCATGGTCGGTAGTATATAAATTGGTAAAATTTTTAGCTTTAAAATAACCTGCTCAAATAATTTTTTGGACCGCATTAACGTAGTCGCCAGCAACGTAACATCTGAATATTTTTATATAAAAAGTTTAGTTGTATACAGATACTTTTTTTGAGTCGTCCACTCATATACTTACGTACATTCTAAGGTCTTTTACTAAATCATTATCTTGTCTAAATCATTTAGATGATATCAAAGCTAATCGCTCTTACCATTTTAATCCATACTTCATTGGTGACGGGCATCCTTGTCATCTTTATCTCTCTAGCAGCACTTCTGCAATACTTAAGTATGCAACTTTGTTTCGTTCCCATATTATTGGGCAATAAACCTATTTTGAAATTGTGAGAGAGATGAATGCATTTGAATCAAATCACAAAAGGAAATCAGAAAGGGTGGATAGTTTGCCCTCTCAAAACGATGCGAGTTAGGAAATTTGTGTTCCATTTCGCAAGAATCGAAAACCTTCCAAATCGAGAAGCAGCCATGAATGTAATTACCACCTGCCTGTCCCATAATGTTTAGTATGAGGACTTATAGTTGAGTTTACATCGTTTATGAGCTCTTTGATTCTCTGATAAAGTCTGCGTTTTGTCTGACCAAAGCATTGAGTATAAGTTATTTACTGTGCAAACCCAATACAACTCATCGGGCTGCTAGGGCAAGACGGTGCCGAGTTTGAAGCTTTTGTTAATGAATGATAAAAACTGTGAGATTGAATCGATCATCTTGGCATGGTAAAATCGCCTTAAAGGCATTTGAACAGTTAATTTAACATCTATTACTTTATTATATATCATTGGTTACCACCGCTTCATTTTGTTTTGAATTCACAATCACATGATTACTTCGAATGGACGTTGATTAACGGTACACTAATTTATAAACAATAGACAGAATTCGACTCTGAACTAATGTTGATATGATTTGGATGAAGCTCAGCACTTTAAGACTATTCGAAGACCAGTTATTATGTTCGCTGACTGCATCCACGATACTCACCACTGACCTAACTTAAACTGACCCGCAGCAGCGTTTTTGAAATCATCGATTAGGATATCTTATCAAATCAATGTTTTATTTGTACTCGTGGGGACTATGAAGGAATAAAACATAATGAGGTTTTTTTTAATCACAACAGGTGATGTGATCTCTAAGTGACCTTCAAGTATAGTAAAACAAGGGTTAATTGAGGTAGTAATTCTTTATAAATCAGTGAAAAAAAAGGGCCCAAATCTCACACAAATGGTTTAAAACTGTTTGGAAAGTTGTGGATCTGGATTGATATACAGTAGACCACCTGTTTCAGTGACCTCATACTGTTTGAGGTAAGGACAACAAAGGGCAGTATCTGGAAAAAACTTCTCTATTTCGTCAGTCCGAAGTATCCTTGTGTTATACTTTCTATTATGGCTCCATCGTGCGATAAGATAAGGAATTAATAAAAATACATGTATAATAAACAGATCTAATCAAAATACTGCTTTTTACATTAACACAATTTGACTATCAACTTTGTAGCATATTTACCGCATTGCATGCGCCACCATTTAAGACGTGCTCAGTAGCACCAATGTCTTCATCTACTGAAGAGTGCGCGATGCTCAGTTTGCGATGCAAGTGTCCTTTTTTCCTTCGCGTGCCAAATACTGCATCGGAGATTGAATGTGCATTCGAGTTAGACCAATGTACTGATTTGAATGATTGGAATTTCCCAACTTCCCGGCATGCAGATAATAAAGCGGATTTCGGTTGTAAATCCGAATGGAAAATGGTGCTGACTGCCTGAGTATGGCTTAAAATCATTAGCTTTCTTAATGTTTTCAAAACATAAGGAAACTGGTGTTTTTTGTTTTGATTTTTAGTTGACCAATCGGCTAACCATCAGTGTTGTCTCTCTAAGCTTTCTTAAATGCGCGCACCCGTTTGACAGCCCGAATCACTGTCGCGTACACGATGTATTAATACTTAAAATTTTAAATGGCAATAGGAGCTATTTATTGATGGCTTTTATTAAATTAAAATAAAATATTTTATAAAGCTTGTATTAATGGCAATAGCGAAATATACTTCGACAGTACAGATAATGCCGCACTGCACACTGTTATGGTATCTTTACAATAATTGAAAAGCCAAGAAACTGCCATAAATAAAATCAAAAGCTGATAACTAAACAGTTTTTTAACCACTTTGATAAAGCTAGATACTTTATTTCTATCCTATACATTTTACTGATTGTGAAAGATTAATAGCTAATTTATATCTACTATTTGTTAATATATTTGAAAAGATTAAAAATCTAAATAATAAATAAAAGCGCATCAGCTACCCAACTGAATTAAATCATAAATTTACAAAAAACTTGTAGAGGATAAGCTGTATTCTCGATTAGTTACATAGTTTCAGACAGAGAGGGAGATCATATGGCATTGTATTCGATTGGTGCAAGTCGCAAGCAAAATGGTTTGTTTGTGACGTATTCGGAAATTTACGAACGTAATCTTGGTAGTAAATTTGTAGTAGCGATATTTACGAAAAATTGACCTCATGAAACGCCTCCGCGAACCGCTGGTGGTACGGCCTACCACAGTTTGAGAAACACTGCTAATACATCGCCGATCATAAAAACCTGACCTTTTTTTTATGTGTAAAACAGAGCATCTTCAATGTTAATTTCATGCTATTACTCAAAGGTAATAATGTTAAATACCGAGGTTTTTCGGTTTCCACACTTTAATGTGCATAATCGAAGGATTATTCTCTAGTGCTTGAATCAATCCACTCAAAATCGCTTGAAACCCACATATGTCAAAAGAGTAGGACAAGCGGATGGAAAAGGTTCCTGATGGACGTCATTTGATAGATCTTCATAATGAGAAATGAATGAGGCAGTAGACTATGCACACATGCCGCCAATCTTCCTAAAACAACCCCTACGACTCGCTGACTACCGCTGCTGTGGGCGATGAACCGGCTAGCTTCGACAATTGTTAATAAGGGAAGTCATGGAGGATAGATCGAGTGCTTTCTCATGAAAGGCCACGTCGGTCGAAAAATAAAACTAAAATGCACATGCAATAAACAATTAATCAGATTCAGCAGAGATTTCTTTTAAAAAATTTAGTGCCTATTTATCCCTATGCAAGGTCTTCTCCATACCAGTAAGTGTATTAGGTAGATTGGCAAAAACTCCCGCATTTATTAAAAAAACCCTTTAGGGTCTAGTGGTTCACTTTTTATACCACCAACAATGTATTCTTTTGTCGATTCGTGTTTCCGGGCTCTTGTTTTCCCGTTGTCATTTAACATATCTAACAACTTGCCTAGAAATATGCATTGAAAAAAGCTGTGACGAGTTGTGTTTTACAACAAAATCAATTATTTTTCTAGTGGACTACAGACGCATTGAAAATTGGACCATTCTTTTTCATTACCCGACTTTGTTGGAATTGCTATCGGGTAAAGTGTTCATGTCATCTGTCTCTTTCATGTTCTAGTACACTTTTTCTACCCACAATTTTGGTAAGATGATAACCTGAAAAAAACATAATTGGTCAAGACATGAGTGATAATATGTTTATTTGTGCACAATTGAAAATAGCAAACACGTAGGTGGTACAAAAATCTACCACTAGCCTTAGAGGAAAATTTGCTATATAATGGAATATTTCACGAATGCTAGTACATGTTGAAAATGTATTGCTAGGTCTTGACATACATCAAAAAGCTAGCTCCACTTTTTGCGTCTATGACGCCCACCAATGTAGTTTTTGGCAAAATTTTTTCTTCAGGGACTCGACACACATTATAGCATCGTTATTCCGAAGTTTTTCACTAGGCTATCTCCGTTTCTGCGTGGCTTATGCCTTCTATTATATTTTAGCGTAGTGGTTACTTTCTGTGATTAGGTAATACATTGAATCTTTTAAAATTAAATGTACATAATCAGAAAAATGATTAAAGTAGCTGCTGTTTCAACTTTTGCACTTCTTATTTCAGGGTGATGGCGGAAGAATTATTCATCACTAAAAACGAATCTACTGGTCGAAGGAAAACAAATGCTTTCGCCGATGATTTCCGATGAAGAGCTGCCATGTTGATGACGAGGGAGTGGGGGGGGGGGGATTATGTCTTTCCCTGAAGCGGCCTATGAAGCGGATTGGACGAAAACGTCATATCGACTTTACAAGCACTGAATCTGATGAACGCACCTTAACTACTTCAACTATGACAGGACCAGAGAAACCTCTTCTGTACTCATGGAATCAAAGCTAGTCTTCAACCCACTCCATCGTTTCAAAAACACATGACTATGACATTATTCGGTCGACATCCTTGAACTGAAATGCATTGAAGTATTTTTTCAAAGTTTCTGGGATGAATCAACTTATTGGAGACATACTAATTCCCTAGTCTCGCGAATACGCGAAACAAAATGGGAACGTTTTTTCTGTTGAAGAAGAAAGAATGAAGGGCCTTCGTGGGTATTTGTGTTCTTAATGGGCCTGCTCTGTTTTCTTCCTGAAATGAGGATTATTAGTCCACTGGACAAATAGCCGTTTGGTGTTCCATTTGTGAATCATATAAATGACCCTGGCCACGATTCGACGCAATTAGAACGAATTCCGAAACTTCTCTAAAACAATTGGGGACGCCCCCCCTAATGACGTGCTACAAGATTCAGGCGGTTTTAGATAAATCACCTGCCCTTTCAGGATGCCCATCAGCCCTTCAAAATTCCCATTCAATGACGAGCGAATGATAAAATTTAAAGGTCATAACATCCTGAAAGCATACATCAAGAAAAACCTCAGTGCGCTGGGGATTTCAAAATGTGGGGTCAGAGTTCGCAAAGACAGCTATGTCTTCGAATCTCACCTTGTACACGGGAAAAAAGCCTGATGAATTCTCCGACTCTTCACATACACTTGGGGCGACTCGGTGGGTCCGCACTGTCGCAAACATTCGAGATAAAGGATGGTGTTTTAGGTTGGCCAATTTTTTCTCTTCGGTTTCTTGATGGAGAAATTACATGAATATGGTATCAAGTCAGTTGAACCATCAGAGTGAACAAGAAGCACTTGCCCCAATTGAAAACTGACGCAGCGTGAAGTTCTGAGGAAACATTGGCACTGTCAAAGCAATGGGCAAGGTGGCATTTATCCATGGAAGGTATCGAACGGTGCGTGTACGCTGTATCGAAATTCTTGGGCCTCATGGAGCGACCTCTAAACAGCGAAAAGGTCAAAGGCATCTCGGCACAAAAGCAGCGGTTGACATCCCGATAATGATCGCCATGGTACACTTGCTACATGGAGGTGAGGACATCTCTGATAAGGAAAGAATTGCTATGAAATCGACCACGAAGCCGGGTACAAATACTACCTTCAGACTATTCTTCGATCCAATGACACCGCCCTTTCAAATGCCTACCTAGTGTACAAGCAGATGAAAGAGACCCTTCCATGTCATCGAACGACCTTCGCCTTGAAGAATGTTCCTTGTCTTGTAGGAAAATTCTCATCTAGCTCCAAAAACCGAGGTTCGAATCGGCAAAGTCGAGGAAAGAAAAGTTGCTCCAAACCATCAAACTATGGTATTCCTCACCTTCCAATTGTCAAAAGCAATGGCACGATGTCCGTTTCTGTTCTTCAACGGAAAACGGGGGCGCTGCCGAAGGTAATGTATTCTGCAGATCAGTGACCTTTGCTCTATGTCTGAATAAGTCAGATGAAATGTACTCATGTTATCATGAATAGTTTCATTCCCTATTGCTTGATAGGCTAATTTGGACACAAACACACGACTTGATAATGTATATTGATAATCATCAATCAATCATCGTATTGATTCATTTTTTTTGTTGTATGTGAAAAACAGGCATTTCTCAACACGAGTAGTGCTCTGAATACCAATAACTGAGGGTTTGGTATATTGACACAATATCAAAATACAATTTTAACCATGCCTTACGTAGGTACTTGCATAAAAGAGCGCAACAAAAATTGCAAAAAAAACTATCTGCCGAGAGCGAAAACTTTCCACTAGGGTATAGTGGTACAAAAATGTACCACCAAAACTAATTTTCCCGATCTCTATTTTTCTCAAAATACCGTGAGATTACGTTTAATGGGACCCTATAAACAACTATCCATGAGAAGAAAATAAGGATTCCTCAGAAAAATGGAGATCTGTGCCCTAAAGGGTTAAATTCCCAATGTGTATACATTTCGATTTTATAAAATGAACTCGAAGGTGAATACAATAGGTGTATTTTTCCCAACAGTGGATAGGCAGATTTTTGAGTTTTGAGAAATTACAACAGATTGGACTGCTCATTATAGTAATCCAGAAGGAATGATTGTATTTCCAGCTCTCTCTGTCATGACAGCTTAAAAAGGCAATGTTTTGTTAATTTTGCATTCGATGCGCTGCCTATTTTTTCATGCTCAACCTTAAGAGATATTTTCTTAAGCGTCATCATATCACAGG